>RJWH01000279.1:0-403347 GCA_004363575.1 Solenodon paradoxus | reverse complement strand
TCTGGTGTGGTAGGAGAGCCAGATCCTGTTCTGCTGTGTGGGAACAGTCCAGCCATGTTTTCTCTGCATTCTCTACTCTGATGGCTGTCTGAATGAGGCTGCTGGCACATAAGCCAGTAAGAGATATCTTCATACTGTGCGAGTGTTCAAATGTGTTCTTCCTTGTTGTCTGTCTCCTTCCTTTACCCGGGCATTGCAGAAGGATTTTGTACTGGTCTCTTTTCTCATCGCATTGTAGTCGCCCTCCCTCTGATAGGAGGAGAGAAACAGCAGTTGAGTGTGCGGAGGAAACAGGCACTTTAGGTCTCCTGGCCTAAGCGGCATTCTCCAATCTAGCTTTCTTAAGAGCCGTATTGGTGAGGTGCCAGGATTTATCAAGCTGAACTTTATATCCTATCTGCAATTATATGTTTACTCTCTGGGTAGGACATATTAAAGAAAGGGAAAAATGAGTGGCACTTGGGCCACAAAGTTAGGATTTAAATTTAAATGATATTCAAGACTTATTTTGGTCATTTATATGTTGGATCTTCTTTTTAATAATGTGAAAAACTGTCATTAATTTTTATTGGACCATTTTGTAAAATCTATTTTCATTTCATTTCTACTAGAGGGAATACATATATACACTCTAAAAGGTCACAATTAATTCTAAAATCCTGGGATACAAGAAAACATAAACAAAATTCTATTCTAATTCAGTCTCCTTTTATGAACAGATCTTTACAGGACACCTGCTCTGAGCCAGGTGGAATGTTGGAGACACAAGATGACTCATCTGAAAACATTAGCAATGATGTTGCCTTAATTTAATGCTAGATTTGATGTTGCATGGAAACTCTTTGAAATTCTGTTGCCAAATAAATATAATGAAATTCAATTATGTAGCATCTTTTAAACATGTGATAGTCTGTATTTCAGCATGCTCATTTCCTAAAACCCAGGTATGTAGCATAGTCTAAAAGAAGCCCCAGGCTCTGTTCCTGCATCGCACCTAAGGGTCTTATCACTTTTGCAGCTCCATCTGATCTCTTGCCAATCCTATTCTAATAGGAAATTCCATCTTCCCCTCACAGTTTGCAAGTGCTTGTCTAAATGAAGCTTATTCATCTTTGTGGTCACTGATGTTCCCAGGACTTACTATTTTATCCTTGAAATGTGCCTTTTTCCTGAGATTTATATTTCACTTTATTGTTTAAATCATCTACAAAATATATAGGTAACATGTTTTTAAAGTTAGTTTTTTTTCCCCCCAACCTTGAAGATATAGGTTATAAAGTTAACTTGCAACCAAGGAGAAATCAGTTTTTTGTCCAATCCAATACCTAAAATAGAGTTCAAGCTCCCTATAGTGGGGATTGGTATAATAATAATAATAATAATAATAATAATAATAATAATAATAATAATAATAATTATTATTATTATTTTTAAATCCATGTGGCTTTGATTTGGTAGAATCTAAAGAGCTTGTGAATATAATAGTCCCTAATATAAGCAACTCTGTCACTGAAGAGGGTTAAATAAATGTCTTGGTGTGGTTACCAGTGATATGATTAGTGGTCTTACAGAAATCCATGGCAGCTATAGCTCAACATCATAGAGAATTCCGACTGTATTTAAAGAGGCTACTTCTCACCAAATGGAATTTAAATTTATTGACAGTTGTCTTCATTCTGAACCATCTAGGTCAATATTTGAACTTTTTAATAGGAAACAAAATGAGAAAATATTGGGCATAAATATGACTGTCTATCTACTTACCTGCCTCTTTCTACTCAGATGTTTTTATGTGAAGGCATCTGTGTATGAGTATTTTTATTCAGTAGCAAGATGTGAGACATTGGATATTGATCCACTTTTATTTGCATTATGAAAGGATGAACTTCTATTCAGGTGGATCTGAATGTCAAACAGGGCAAGCTACAAGCATTTTCTGTAGCACCTATTATAGACATTACTCTTAATAGATTTATTTCTACTGGTATATATAGGGGTTATTGCTGATAAATTCTAAGTGCTAAATAAATGACTTTTGAATATATGTGCATGTGAATGAATAGGTGAACTTTTTAAAGTAGTAAAATAAAGCTAATTTTATACTCTGCCTCTAACAATAAATTATAGAAGTAGACAAATCACCCTCAAAATTTCAAGGTATCCTTAAATCTTGTAATGAGAGAAATAAGGTTTAAGCAAAGCTGGAACAATGCATCTAGGACGGGATGAGGTAATGAGAAATGTACATTGAATCATGAGGGTTGACTGTACGATATGCCATTCGACAAAATTCCTCAGATATATCCTCTGTAAATCACATAATAACCCTACAGACAAGACACTGTAAATCTTGTTTTACAAGGAGACGACAAGGCTCCAAAATTTAGGTGTAACTACCCAAAATTATACAGCCTACAAGTGGTAGAACCCAGGATTTAAACTTTTAGCCCCATATTTAGTCCTCGCATACTAGTGGTGCTTTCTGAACTTCTGTGTTGTTCTCTTGAAATACAATGGAAACTCTAGAGCCATTGGGTGATTTCAAGTATGAGAAGGAATGAAAAAGAAATATTGATAAGGATTTTATTCATTAGAGAAATATTTAAGAATAAAAACTAGTCTATGAAGATTTGAATTTTGGGCCAATTCATTCCATTTAATTTTGTTTTATAAGAAAAGGTGCAGGAATGATGGCGAGTAGGCAGACAGGCAGGGGGAGGAGGAAGAAGTATTTTCTTTCATTTTTATTTAGTTGTTCACACTGGTTGCTCTCTCCTCCCCACCCTGCTGGATTCAAACACAGCGGTATGTGACCTGCGCAGAGGCAATTGACCTAATTGTTGCTCCATCAGGGTGCACCTCATTCAATAAATATTGATTTGGCATCCTCTAAGTACCATCAGTTTATGCTGCTCACACCTGGCATGGGTCTTGGGTACTTTTCTGGTTTCATCTTGCATTTTATTAGCTCCCCAAAGTAAAACTTTTATCTGTAGATTATATCCTTGAATCTGCCTTCTGAAGTTCAGATGGTAATTTGCCTCTTGATTTGCAGCCAGGACCTTTTTAATTATGAAAGAGGCTGCTAAAAAGGAGAACGAAGAACTATGGGAGGTAATTTGTCTTCATTTCTGTGAATGAGGCCACCTAAGCAAATCTTCCTGAGGCTATGTTGATCTGGAAGACTGAGCCTCATTTATTGTTCCAAGAGTCTAGAAGCAATGTAGCCATATTGCAAAGCTAAGCTCCTGAGCATACAGCACCCAGTAACAGACACTGAACTGAGCTATCTAATCTCGCTTTGGTATTGGAAAATGCCTTGCGAATATCAGGTGTTAGAGACAGTTTTTCTTGTCACTTGTCTAACCAGCTGCATGTTCCCTTAAGTGCATGAGATAACAGGTAAAATATCAAAACCAGATTAAAAATTAACCAGCTAACTGTTAGGATAGTAAAGGGGGAAAAAAATAAGCTTTGAAAATGCCAAAGTGCTGTAACATCTTTGTGCTATTAATGAGTCTTTCACGAAGGACTTAAATGGGTGGTTTCGTCACAGTTGTTAAAGTCTACGAAGACTTTGTGGACAGCTGGGCATTATAAGGCAATATTTCTCTAACTTTAATATGCCTCTGAATCCTCAGGGGATCTTGTTAAAACAGGTTCTTCAGTAGGTCTGGGACAGTTTTGAGAGTCTGCATTTTTAAAAAGTTACCAGATAATGTTGATGCTGCTGGTTCCTGAAATACACTGAATTGCAGATATATGAAACTGAGGGTATTATTCCTCAATTCATGGTACCTTATGAAATCGTCTCCCTAAAAATAAACATGTTATGTATGTGGTGAAGAACTCATGTAAATATCATCAACTCATTTTTATTTTTGTTTTTTCTGCTTTAAAATTTATTCAGAAATCATGGGTACCCTGGATAAAAATTTCTCAGATCCATGAATTTTTTGTTCATGCTTAAGTAAGGGATCATCCTGCTACCTATGAAGATCACAAATCAGACTCAATTCATTAATTAGATTTAGGGGTCAAAGATTTTCACCAAGCTCTGATCTCGATTTAACAAGCAAAGCTCCCTCAGCCCAGCCTGCGCCTGCTTCCAGGGAAGCCTGCCCTGGAAAGAGGCCCTCATTGGCTTTTTTTCTGTTTACTCACCTTGTGCCTTTAAAGTTGATTCTTTCATGACAAGGAGGGAATTTTGCAGTGTCTTTGTGATTCCAGGCCCTGGAAACCTCCTTCCTGCAGTTCTCTGTTGCTGACTGGCAGAGAGCCATTTTGATTCCAGCCGCTTGCTTCATCTGCTTTGGATCCTAGGAATCTGCCTCACCTCTAGCTTCTTGCTGCTCCCTGTTAGGCCCCATCTGAGCCAGACCCTTAAAGACCCTTTCTTACCCTCTGCTAACCTCTGGTCCACAGGGTACATGATAGTGTCCAATGTTTCACAAACTCTGAGAATGCTTTTCCCAGAGTAGTTATTGGCCCTCTAGATTTCTTGAGTAGGGAATGTCAGGTCTGTGGTCAATGTTCACATATGCACCACTCAGGATGGCCAGCTGAACCCAGACAATTTCTTCTCTACAGAGTGAGGTGATGGGGACTGTTAACAAGGCAACTGTTTCCTCCAGGGTGCTCTCTTCACAATATTCCTTCTCCTTTCCCCTCTTAATCCATTCATGTTCTCAAAGTGAGAAAGAGGATCCAGAGTCATGGGATGGATTCTTAGAAATTTCTTTTGAAATTTTTTACATGGCAGTCTGGTACCTCATTTTTGGATGTAAACAGAATGTTTTGTAGTTGTAACAGAATACCAGCATTCTAAGTTTAGCAAGAATAATGAACCACCAGGTTAATATATTTCCCTACTTTACAGATGAAGAGATTATTATTATTATTATTTTAAAAGGAAAGGCATAGGCAGGAATGATGGTGAGTAGGCAGGCAGGCAAAGAGAGGAAGAAGAAGCATCTTTATTTTATTTTTATTTAGTTGTTCACACTGGTTGTCTCTCCATCCTCCACTCTGTGTCTTGAGCCCAGGGGTATGTGGCTTGCTCCTTTGGAGGTGATTGACCCAACCGCTGCTCCACCAGGACATGCCCAGATGAAGAAATTAAAGCACAGAGATTAAGTAAAAGATACAGGAGTTTGAAGGATAGATCTCTGCAAGATCTTTATAACAGGTTTCCTCAAGACATGTTACCTTGGCATGTGATTATTTTGAGCCAAGATCAATCAGAGCCTTGTAGGTTGAAAGAAACTTTTACCAATGGCTAAAATACATAGAAGAAAAAATATTGAGGGTATTACTCTGATTTAGGGTTTTCTACAGAATAGCCTTTTATCAGAGAAAGCTATCTATATGGCAGGGCAACTATGTAATTATAGAGCAGCTGGTCTTCTTGTCATGGGAGTCCCCCTCCCTTCTGGAAGCTTCAGACCCCCACAACATTTCTTAGCTCAGGATAAAGGGCATCATTATGACCCATTTACTTTAGAATTTATATCCATGTAGATTCTGCATATGTATGTAATTAAATTAGCTCTTTTCACTTATTCATCTAACTGATGTTAATTTGATTGCTTGCTCAGCCTGATAAGAACTTAGAGAGGTAGCGGGGAAATTGCCCTTCAACCCTTAAAATGTGAACTTTTTCTCTTGAGTTGGTAATCTTAACTACTATGCTGGACCTCTGGTAGAAAGCTTCCAGCTATTTGAAGGTAATATACTAATATATCCAAAAGAAAATAAAAAGCAAGTGGTATGTCTGACTGTAGAGTAAAATTTTTTGATAATATTATTGGTTGTAGGTTTTAATTATGATTGCCTTAAAATGTATATCCTTGGATTGCATCTCTTAAAGTGTGTCCCATAAAATATTAGACCTATTGTTCCTTCAATCATTCACATTTATGTCATTCACACATGTCACATAGGGAATTCTTTCCCTTTGGGAGATTTACAATCTAGTACCATGCTATATGTTCTAAGAAATCATGTAGAAAAAAGCAGTGTATTTTACCTCAATTTATGTGATACTGAATTTTTTTGTTTGACTATTTTTAGTAACACTAATAAAATTGGCCTTTTTTTATAATTTTGTAGTGGATCTATAACTTAATTCAGAGATGCATTAAGGCTCCTCTACTAATTATATTTTCTTCCTTTGGCTGTAACAAGTGTTTAGTTTGCAATCACTTTTTGCAGTAATTTGACAGATTTTTCCAAGGACATTTTAAGCCTACTTGGAACTGAATCCTTTTATAAATAACACGGAGAGCAGTAGAACAGTACTGTGTTAGCACCCATTTGTGTAAGATGTGAGGTATGGTGCAGTGATTCTCAATCTAGTCTGCACATTAGAATCACCTTGGAAGCTTTTAAACACCTGATGTCCAGCCCACACCACAGGCCAATTAAAGCAGAATCCCTGGGAGTAAAATCCAAATATCTAGATCTTGATTTTGACCTTCCCACAGTTCATGTAATAAATAACCTAGATAAGTTGGGTAATTTAAACTACCTCTCTGGAAAGGAGATCAAATTATCTATAACCAAAAGATTTAATCTGACTGAAATAAAGTGATTAAATCATCTAAAATTTTCTTTCTTTTTAAAGAACTGAATGCACAGTACTTAATGTCTTTCATCATGGCAATTATCTAGGATATTCCTTGTTGAAGCTTTGTAATTTACGACTTTGAGGATAACCCCCACCCCTCATTAGGGTTCCATTTGTCAATTTTATATTTCCAACTGCACTCTGCTGAAAATAACAGAATGAGATCAATAGAGTTATGTTAATAGATGTAATATGCAGCTCATTTGAAAGAGAATGGCAATATGTATTTTCTTAAGTTCTATATTGCTCAACTCATTGACCAGAAATATATTAATGATATAATGCTGTTATTTTGAATATTTAAGAGATCCATTAATGGTACCTTACAGATAAAAAGCTACTTAATGTTCATGAAACTGAAATGAATGACTACACTGAATATATTTAAATTAATGTCCTGTTTTAGCAGTAAATGTTATTCAGACGAGTTGAATAGTATTCCTGTGACTTAAATTAACTATGCATTTTTGTTCATCTTGGCTCACACAAAGCCTTGTCATTTTGCTTGGAACAGCGAGCATAATTCTGTTTTCCAAATAAAAGAAAAACAAAATCATGAAACTGTAGAAAACAGAATGCCAGAATCACTTGGTTTAATAAGACTAAGCCAGGAGTGAATTATTACTTGGAATTTTCTTCTTTTGAACCCAAGTTGCACACACTTCTTTTCGTTCCCCTTTGATCCTCACTCTTACGTGTGGTCTCCTCACTCAGGTTTCCCATAGGTAAACAGCACTCAGAGTGTCCATGTGGTAAGAAATGTCCAAGCTGTCATGGCAGTATCTGAAGAAACAGAAATGTATTAGATATTTTCTCCCTAAGAAGGCAAGAGAAGTTGTGTGAATGGGAAGGAGGTGATAGAGATGTTAAAAAATAAATTGCTTCTTGGCACATTTGAGTGAGGGTGAGGATGCAGAAGGAAATTTACTGGCAAGAAAATGGATTTGTGTAAATGGAAGACTATTACTCTGTAGAGAGAAGCCAAAGGATTCACAACAGAAGATATTTATGTTTAATCTTTTTTCTGATTATTTATTTTAAGACGTAGAAATTAAGAAATAAAGTCTTGGGTACATCCATAGAGTGAAAAAGTCATTTATAAATGTCAGAAATATGAGCTGCCTTCTAGAGACTTCTTTTTAAATATTATCTGTCTAAAAAGAATTCATGCTAGACTTGGACAAGTTCTGAACTTTTCTCTTGTGTTGGTCCAGTTCAGCTGGTAGTACTCATGAGTGTGGTTTTAGAAAGAGAAAAGGTGAGCAAATACTATCATCCTTTCCATACCGTGTGGCCTGTGTCACAACTATTTTTGACATCATTTTTCCTAGTTTTAGTTTGCAAGCCTGAATAGCATGATTGAGCTGGTTTTATTTTTTATTTTGAAATAAAAATGCATGCGGCAGAGGAAGTACTAGAGAGTTTGACGATGTTAGACTAAATCCTAATTCCTCTCTAAATAACTAGGAGTAAACCGGACCCTCAGTTTCATCAGTTGACCTGGTAAAAGTGAGCTGTTTCTCAGATCCAAAACTATTAGCCTAGAGCTAGATATAGCACATTTACTTAAACCAATGGTGACATCTGGTGGCCAGATACACTAATGATGACTTTTGTTGCCTTCAGGCATCCCCAGGGCTTGATAGGGCTTGTTTTAAAAAAAAATAGGTTGCCTTTTCCACTTGTTAGTGTTCCAAGAGCCCGGAAGACTTATTGTTCAGATTTGGTCTCTAAATTATTATTTGTAGGTTTAAAAAAGTATAATTAAGTAGGTAGGTGAACAACATGTTTTACAGTCAATGAGACTTTGATAATCTTTTTCTTTTAATGTAATACTATACACAAAGCTCTAACTTCCTGGCTCTGGAGCTACCTCTCTGAAGCAGATCATGCTGCTGCCATGCAATTGCTTGTACCAGTGCAAGCAAGCTTGTATCTAGTGTACTAGATAAATGGAGGCATATTAAAAATCTTGAGTTCATTTGAGTAAAAAATTATTTTAAGAAATTAGAAGGTTTCATCAAGGGCAAACAGTAAATATTTCTGCAGTACTAAACAATCTGTTGCATGTAAAATGTGTCACTAAAGTGGATGCAAAAGAAACTACCCTCCCAAGATCCAGAGTCCCTCCCAAAGAAAAAAACAAAAGAAAGTTTATTTGAGAGCTGGCGGCAGTCAGTAGGACTCTAGCCGCAAAGGGAGTGCACCCTCATTTCTTAATTTTGCAGCCCCAAACATGGTGGTTACCAAGCCAAGTTCTCAGACACAAATTAAGATGAATAAGCAGAAAATAGTTATTCCTGGGAGGAAAGGGATCAACCATAAATAAGTACCTGAAAGCACATTCATGAATCAAAATTCATAGATCTAATTCTGACAAATGGTTTTTTAGCTATCAACCTGAATTTGGAAAGGAAAGGAGAGCTGCCTTTGGTAAGAATTCTCACTCTTTGCCAGCATCTGTGTTTTTCCAGGATGCTAGCTGTAGGCTCTGGAGTGAGTGGGGTGTCCCAGTAGGTCTTACCCAAGTCACCATAAACTGGAGAGGAATTAAAAACATTTTTCTTCTGCTCTTTATAAATGAATGTTTGGCTGAGACCCCTTTTCCTCTGGGGCACCTTGTACATAGATAAGCTTATCTAGGTTGAAAGTCCTCCACTGCGGCCACTGTAATTCATGATTATCTTTGGTAAGGTTAATTTGTTCAGCCTGAAAACAATTTTATTCACCAGCAGACTCACCCTGGACCCAGTCTGGATCCTAAGTCAGACCTAGTGACTCCTATTGATTTCTGGACCATGTTCAAAAAGAGAAATGTTCAAATAAATTCTGAGAGTGGAGCTAGAATCTGAGGGACTTAACCACAGCCTCCAGGAGCAGTGAGAAAGCAATGGACCCAAAGGGCTCAACAGGTATCTCTGTCTCTTTATTTGCTGCTTGGGATGGAGGGGGAGAGGTCTCGGTGGAGATCTCCTTTGAGTCTCTCTTCTGACACCAGAATTATTAAAAGAAAACTGTAGCATATTAAAATATTTAAGAGCTTATTTGAGCAAAAAAAGGGATTCAAATCTGGTAACATTCAATCTAGCGGTTAGAAAGGAAATCTGAGAAGCTATACAATGTGGAAGATTTACAGCCAGAAGAGGGAACAAGAACTTTACAGTAGACAAAGCAGTGGGCTGGTTATTGCAAAGTTACTTTCCTTTAGGGGATGTAAGGGGCCTGTCAGTCTGAATACTTAATTAGTGCTGATCATGAGATCCTCAATGACTGGCTTAAAATGCCATTTCTGAGAAAACTCAAACTTTAAGTCTCAGTTTGGTGATGTGAGGATTAGCATAAACAACTCTATTTGGGGCCTGTTGTCTTGTTTTCAGCCAGACTTAAATTTAAAAACAAATTAGGTTGCATATTCTCTCATTTATTCAATTCCTACTCTGTGACAACTTCTGTACTAGACCATGAGGGATTCAACAAAAATACCCCCCTCAACTGTTGAGGCCTCTGGTTTAGAAATACTGGAACTAATAACACACTGGCTTGGGTTTGAGCTACCATTTGTAAATAAGACAGTATCAGGGTAAGTCTTTATTTTCATTTCATTTGTTATTATTTCCGAGTTTGCCTTTCATGGTGGTGAGGTCTCCATCTCTGCCTTTTGAAGTTCAACTCTTTTCCTCTCAGATCGTTCTTAGTCTCTATTCATGACTGAATAAGTAAGCATACTTCTATGGAATGCTTACTATTTCTACCATGTTTAATATACACAAATTGTGATGTGTAGATTGTTGATATTCTCGTTAGTAATGAGAAATGAGCAACTCCAGCTGAGTTCTTTTCCAAATTGTCTTCCTGACTTAGAATTCCTGCCTTTTCTCTTTTCTGCCATAGCGTTTGATTTTATCTGTTTTCATAGCATTGAACATTATTTGCAATGATTATATTTATTATTTATTGTGGTTTTTCCCCTTATGATGTAAGATGAAAAAAATGAGTCTCAGTACATTTAAAGAATTCCCTGAAACTGTAATAAGGGACAAAGTGAGAAATCTAACCCAGGTATTTAGATGATGTAGTCTGGAGTCTTTATAATATACCCAAATTTCCTGAACTCCTGGAAAGGTGACACGATGCATACTCTTTATATCTTCCTTAACTACTACCCACAGGTTATGGTATATTTCTGGACAATAAAGTGCATCAAATAAGAGAGAATTTGGAGAAAACCCCTATCTCCTCTATATTCCTGTCTATTGTGGTTTATAAAACAAGAAGTGAAGTCATAGGCAGATTTATATTCAATTTAACTTCCTCAGGAACACACAGGTGGTTCACACAGAAATCTGAATTATTTATAAATGGTTGTAGGCAAATATTTATTCTAGTAACCCTTACATTTTATGCTGGAATAAAATATTGTCTTTTTCAGAGCTTCATTTGATCTTACTATCAAACTATCAATTGTACATTGAGTCAGTGACTGAATTCATCAGCTACTATAGGGATGAATCAGACTAGGTTATTTTCTTAAGCATTTAGGAGTCAAAGTATATTTGACTTATAGTTATATTTTTAAAATATTGGTCCTTATTTCATGTTCTCCTATATAATCTTTAGGGTGAGGATAGATTCTGGACCATACAACAGTGACATAGAGGAAGGCCTCTTATTTCTCTCCAAATTCTGGGGTGCGCCTGCCGCATGGTAGATGCTCAATATATTATTATTAACTACCTGTCTTAATAAATATGATGATGCCATCCTTCTGTTTAAAATCCTCCAAGGGCCTCCTGCTGAACATGCAGTAATGTACCATCTATGACTCTGATATTCAAGCCCTGCTTACTTGTCCAAATTTAATCATGTAGGTCAGGTCAGCCTGCACTAGTCTTTTTAAACTTTATCCTATCCAAGGACTTTCTGCAGATATTTTCCCATTTTTCTGGAATACTCTTTTTTTCCGTCCTTCTACAGGTCCTAATTTCAAGGTTTTATTCTCCAGAGACCTTCTCTGATCTCCTTACTTGAGGAAATTCCACATCATTCTCCATTTTAGCACCTTATCTATTGCTTGGTATATTTACCTCAGTTTTAAATTACTTAATGTGTTTTTGAAACTTCCTTCTTAACTTTTACCTCAGCACTAGATCAGGGCCTGAATATGGTAGATCTTTCTGGCATAGCAAAATAGTGATAGGATGGTTCATGAGTAACCATGAGTGAGTTTGCTGTATGCCTTTTGCAAATGACTGGAAAGAATAAGGAGGTAAAATAATTATTTCTCTATCCACTGTAAATCTCAAAATATTTTCTCTAATCTTCTGGAGTGAAGTTTTTAATATCTTCTAAACAGTTAAGAACATTTCGTCTTGGTCTTTGGGACATATAATTCTGGCTTTTCTTTTGCAAAGAATCTTTTTCTACTATTGTAGACTTTATTTTGTAGAAGCAAAGGCACTGGTGTTCTATTAGTGTCTTTTTTCCTTATGTATTATTGAGTACCTACTAAATGGTAGGCACTGTAATAAGCATTGGGGCACAACATCAGTGAGATGGATTCCTTCCTCTCAAAGAGCTTACAGCCCATACTAAAGAAGTTAAGCAAGTAAGTAGGTAGTGGTCATGCCTATAGGACATAAGAGCCCAGTGAGCTATGGATTCCATATGAACGACTCTATGGGTAGAGTTTCCATTGATGATTTCTTGGAGAAGTGCTGTCTAATTTGTTACCAGAAGGTAAAAAAACAAACAAACATGATTAGGCCAAAATAAACTAAGGTTGTGGAGAGAAAGCCATAAAGGAATTATTTTTACCTGGTTGTTCTCCCCTATACTTTGTCAGACCAAGAGAAAAGGAACACATAGGACTATTTAGTACAGGATACTTCCAAGTTACAATAAGGTTAGTATCTAACAAATTGTCCTGCATTTTACTTTCAATGTCTCAAATTATTCATTGAAAGTACACCTTCTCATCATAATAGACACGTGTTTAAATTGTAGTCATATAAAAAAATCAAAAGATCTAGAAGAATTCCAGGTGTTCTACAGGACCTGTGAAATCATCTTTTATTTTGGTAGAAAAACTGACCATGGTCTGGGAAGTGCAGTATCACTTTACCATTGGGAAGATAGTTCCAGGAAGGTGGTGAGGATCCACCTTACTCCACAGGCCATTGGGATTAGGCAAGTTTCACATCCTGTTCTCCTGGGTCACCATCAGAAGCCCAAGTTCTCAGGCCTGTCATCATAATCACTCTTGCCAAAACAAATTGTCAAATCTTCATCTGCAGCTTACTTGACTTCTTAGCTGTTTTTGACACAAATATATGGAGGTAAAACAATTTTTTCTCTATCTGCTATAAACCTCAAAATATTTTCTCCCGTCTTCTGGGGTTAAGTTTTTTATAATCTTCTTAAAGGGTTAAGAACATTTCTTATTTGGGTCTTATGATTATGGTCCTTCTTTTGTAGAGAATCTTTCTCTGCTATTATAAACTTCTGACTCCTTGAAATAAATTTTTCTTTTATTTTTAAAAGGAAATGTGTAGGCAGGAATGAAGGCGAGTAGGCAGGTAGGAAGAGAGAAGAGGAAGAAGCAGTTTATTTATTCTATTTAGTTGTTATTCTTGGTTGTTCCCATTGGTCCTGGGTGCTAAAATGGGAATCTTGGGATATATGTGGACTATCCCTAGTGTACTAAACCATAGGCATCAGTGCATTCTAAAATACCTTTTTCACTTGCTTTTGAGCAACCTATATGCACTATAAAATAGAATATAGAAAAACATTAGAATCCTGTCAGAATGCAGAGTCTTGGTGTTCTATTTCTGACCTCATAGCGACTAGATAGTTACTAGAAACTTTGATATTATATTTTATTTATTGTAGTAATGGTTGGATTTGTAATGAAAATAGGTTACCTTTATACTCAAAACAAAATATAGTTATTTAAATACACTTCATATGATATGTTGGACAGAGCTAAGGTTACCCATAATGATTCTCCTGTTCCTGATGCCCACGCCTTTGTGTAATATACTTCCTTCAAGTGTGGGTGAGACCTCTGACTTGCTTTTAACTAGAAGAGTATGCCAGAGGTGAAGAGCTATCACTGCTGTGATTAAGTTATGTTGTATGGTAACAAGTGATTATTCTGCATGGTGCAGGCTTAATCAGATGAAAGCCCTTCAAACAGGAACCGAGGTCTCTCTGAAGTGAGAGACTCTGCTGCTGGACTTGAGGAAGCAAGGTCCTATGATGTGACTTGCCTTTGGAGAGGGCCGCTTGGCAGAGAACAAATAGTCATACAGCTGCAAAGAAATAAATTCAGGTAACCATCAGGTGAACTTGGCAGAGGACCCTGAGTTTCAGAAAGGACCTTAGCCCATCTGACAGCTCCATCTCAGCTTGTGAAAAGGAACCAGCTAAGTTCCTAATACAAGTGCCAATTCTGTTAACTTACACACACTACATCATTATATGATTTTGTTAGATCAATCAGAATGAAGCCATATTATGAGACTTGCTATGTGAGAAGGAATTTTCTCTGTTCTAAAATGAATGTGGAAATATTATTATATCAGGCAGGTGTGGGGAAGGTGTCTTTGCAAAGTAAAGTCAAAGACAAGTTATCTGGGAAGATATGAACTTGCCATAGCAAAGAGAGCTTTGGGAAAAAAGTAATCCTAATGGGGATAGGATGTGTTGCTTTTGCTTATCTAAGTGGAAATTTACAGCCACCTCAAACCATTTCACACTGACTGTGGGAGTGGAGTAGAGATGGAGTGGGAGGGTAGCCCACAGTCAACAGGATACTGAGGAAAGTCCCCTCTTCTCTTCTCTTGAGAAACGCTAAGTGCAGAGGAGGAAGGCCATTTGCAATTTGTTTTCCAGGCTGGGAGTTGCTAACAGGGATTGACAGTCATCTAATTATTTTTGTAGAGAGAGGTTAGAAACCTAGGGCTGGGGAGACAAGGATACATGGGGTGGAGGCCAAGGGGAGCTTTGAGGGTAGAGAGAAACAAGGGAAGCAGAAGAGGATGAATTGAGAAGAGAGGGTGTTCTTGCAAGACCAGGGATAAAATCAGGTCTTCTTTTTCCCTGTTCCACATGTCTAACCCCCCATACTTGACATCAAAAGAGAGATATAGACCCCTGTGCAAAATAAGAGCATAGGATATTTAGACTTAGTACCATAATGCCTGAATCCCTCAATTCTTTTCCTGTCCTTCCAACCTTGAAGCACACTCCCCTCCTATGCTCAGGCACCCTAGTGAGGCTTCTTGTTACTCCTATAGTAAGTAATTGCTTGTAGGTTGACTGCAACTGAAATTCATTGTATCCAGCTGAGCCTTGGACTAGGCTTCTCTTTACCCCTGATAGCTAGGTGTCAACTCCTCAGGCCTTTTAACAGAGGTGTTTTCACATAAATTCCATATATAATTGAGAGCCCTAAGAGAACCACTAGAAATAGGCTTTACTGTGAGTCTGAAACTGAGACTAGAGAATATTCCTTCCTTTGATCCTCTTCCTTTCCTCCCTCATCTCTAGGGTTTGAGAGAAATCAAATGAGTTTGCCCTAAGAGGAAGAAAGCATTGCAAACAAGCAAAAGGAGTCCAGTTCACCTTATCAGATGCAAAGTAGAACAAACTTCCATTATTAAACAACTAAAGGAATTTAAATAAAAGCAAATCATTATCCACTATGCAGCTTATTCACAATAGAGGTGATTATTTAGAAAATAAGAGATTCCATTTAGAACCATTTGTGTCCCTTTCTAAGATATATGAATGTGGGCAAACTTATGAATCCTTAAGATGGAGCCTAATTTCAGCCCATACCCCAATTCATTCTGGCCCCACCTGGTCTTCCACCATAGCCCCTTGATTCTCAGAGATAAGATGAAGTTCATCACTTAGTAGAAAACACACATTGGAAATACAATGGTTTGTTTTTAGATAGTGTCACAATGTTCCTACTTCAAAGTTGTCCCTCAGATTGACCTTTTCACATTATCTTGGCATCAGAATGACTGCATCAAAGTAGCTTCATCAATAGCTCATACACTCAAAAGAGAAAACAAGCACATTCCCTTAACACAGGAGTGGTTGTCACACCACCTGCCCTTGCGAATATGCCTCACTGACATCCATACTAATTAAATCAAGTCAATTAGAACTCAGCAGTGACCTAATTCCTTTCCTGCTATATCAACATCTGTTTGTTTATAACAGGTTTCAGAACAGGGCAGCCAAGCTGTAGAAGTAATTTAGGTGGCACTTTCTAAACAATATAATACATTTAAAGCAAATTTATTATGATATGACTCTGGTAGAAGGAGATCAAACCTATAATAAATAATGTCTATGAAAAGAAGAAAACATGAAAAGGATAAAATATCTTAATTGAGTTATTAAAATATCTAGATCTATTAATTTGGTTAAGTATTTATTGAGTTCCTATTATATACTAGGCACAGGTATTGTAGTGAACATAATGAACCACCAAATTTCCTGCTGTAATAGAGCTCTGATTTGTTCAGGAGGGTCAATAAAATATTTGGAAGTTAATATGTAGTATGTCAGAGAGTGATAAGTGCCATAAGTAAAATAATCTATTAGCAAATTTTGATCATTTTACTGTCAAAATATATTTAGAATACAACTACTTTTGCCTTTTCACTATTCAGGTTAAGTTACCAATATATGGAAGGCAGAATAATACAGATTGGTCTCTCTGCTTTAACTTGGTCCCTTGCATACAATACAGCAGTCAGATTTATCCTACTTAAATGAAGCTAGATCATTTCAATTATTTCCTCTAAAACTCCAATGGTCACCTGGTAGTAAAAGCTCAAGTCTTTATAATAGCCTTCAAGGCCCTGAATGATCTTGTCTTGGTTTTCTCTTCGTGTTCATCTCTTCTTATACTACTCTCTGTTCCACCCTCACTGTCCTACTTGCTTAAACATCAGACATATCCTGCTTCAGGACCTTTGCTCGTGCCACCCATCTACTTAGAAATTATCTTCCTTAATCTTTTTGGATGTCACCAACTTTCACATCACCTCTAGTGTCTTTTAATGGTTCCATCACAAAGTAAAACAAGCTGGGAATTTGACCTCAATTATCACCTTTTATCAGTTTTTCTGTCATACTATCAAGCACCATGTGACACATTGAAAGCGAGACGGCTTATGTGACATCTTACTCTATTCATCACTCCCACATCCAGTCACCCATCACTCCCACTAGTTTTCTCATTTTGCCTTCAGCTTATGCATTGGACCTGGGCACTTATTTCCCTGGTTCATGTCCTTGGAGTCTTTGGCCTAACATCCTATCTGTTCATCCTGGTGAACTGTACCTGAAATGCCTTAGGAATGTATCTCTCTCCTGACTCAGAACCAAGGAATGTTTCTAATAAAAGATTGTCATAAAGCATCTGTAGAAGGTGTAATTTGGGCATCATTAGCTTGAAGAGACAACTTCTGTTTTAAGATTAAGATTCTGTTTTAAGACTAAGATTAAGCAATAATACATAGAAAAAATGGGGTCACATATATGAAATTTTAACTATGGTTAATGATAGTGGTCCATAGGGTGAAATGGAAGTTCTTTACTTAGCTCTCTATTCTAGGAGAAACTTCCCTTCTCTTATTCCTTCCTCACTTTTGAAGAGGAGGGAATGTTATATTGACTGGATATTTGGAGTTATTAATAGATATATATAGATACTAATAGATATGGCTCTCTGCAGGAATCTGACCATTTTTGTCTGTCACTTGTCCCACATTGTAGGATTGTTAAATTCTGTTATTTTTCACTTTCTTTATTTCATGTTGCAACTTTTGGGTGGTAACATTAATGATTAAAGTTATCAGCTTGGGGGAGGAAAGACGACTACCTTTCTGGTGTACTTTGCTAACAGAAAGTCTCCTTAGAAAAACAGTATACATATCTTGTGTGTGTGTGTATGTATCTGTCTATCTGAATCTATATCTATGTATACACATATCTAGCTATCTATCTCTCTATATGTAGTTATATAATTACTCTCCTTGGGGAAATTTCATTATTCCTAATTTCCCATATGTGCCATAGAAACTCAATTCTACTTTTATTTCTAACAGCATTTCAGTTATCTATTACTATATAACAAAACTACCCAAAATCTTAATAGAATAAATCTAAAATCACTTTTTTTATATCCAAGAATTTTGTTGTTAGGGGTTTGTTTAGCACACAATGGGGACGACTTATTTCTGCTCCATGTCTCTTCCCAACTGGAAAGAGTTAAATGACAGCGGGGTGACTGATAGACCAGGGGCTGGAATCCCTTTCTTTACATATTTGGTACCTAGATTGGGACGACTTAAAGATGGGACTCAGCTGGGACACTAAACCAGTGCTTCTACCTGTGTTCTCTGCATGTGCTTGGGCTCTCAACAATATTATTTTGGTTATACATTTAAACAAAGTACAGCTTTTCCTTTCACTTATGTGGACATGACCATGAGTATGCTCAGGCATCTGAAGATGCTCACCTATAGTAAAAAGCTTCTGCATATCAAAAGAAGCTGTCATTACAACTAATGACTGCTAACCCAGTAGGAGAAAAAAACTGCACAACATACAGCCAACAAGGGTTAATAACCAAGAGATATACAGTACTATATATTCAACTCAGCAACAAAACAACAGTAAAAAACCAGGCAGAAAAACTGAATAGACAGCTACTTCAAAGAAGACATATAGGTGGCCAAAAAGCACATAAAAATGCTTATTATCACTTATGATTAGGAAAATGCAAATAAAAAACAAGAAATATATACCTCACAACTGTGAAAATGATCAATATTGAAAAGATTAGGAAATACAAGTGTTGGAGTGGGTATGGAGAAAAGGGAACCCTTATACACTGTTGAGGGGAAAATGAATTGATGCAGCTACTTTGGAAAACTGTATGGAGGTTCCTCAAAAATTTAAAACTAGGACTACCATAATGATTCAACAATTCCATTGCTAGATATATATCCAAAGACTATGAAAACTCTTATTCAAAAATATATGCACCTCTGTGTTCATTGCAATACTGTTTATAATAGCCACAAAATCGAGGCAACTTAAGTGCTTATCAACAGATGAATGGATAAAGAAGATGTCATATACATACATACATACATACATACATACATACATACATACATACATATACACATTGGCATACTACTCAGCTATGAAAAAGATGAAATCTTGCCATTTGTGACAACATGGATGAAACTAGAAAGGATATATTAAGTGAAAAAAGCCAGAAGGAGAAATACAAATACTGCATGATCTCATGCATTTGTGGATTATAAGTAAATAAACCAATCGAACAGACAAAAGAAAACAAGCCAATGAACTCTAACATTAGAAATGAAGTTACCAGAGAGGAATGTTATGTATCAACATTGTGAAATGAATAAACCTTGTCACCGTGCATGAATGAATAAGCAAATCTCCTTGTTTTGGTGAGTGAAAAGAATTCAGAAATGCCACACACAAGAAATAAAGTTTGGTAAGAATTTAATAGGTAATAGGAAAGCACATTTGGCAGAAGAGATGGAGATTTACGACGTGTGGGGCTGCTCTGGGGCAGGTTTATATTCACTTTTCTTAGGGCCTTCTTTGGCTGGCTACTGGAATCAAGGTGCCCCTCTGGATGACCTCTGAATGTTTCTTGGCCCTTTCAAAATTCTTTAATCTCAAAAGTTCCCTTTTGCATTGCTTGACTCCTGCAACTTCTTCATCCCTCTTGTCTGCACATGGGGCTGTGACGATTGTGTTACTTATACATGTGGCTTATCTGCCTCAGCTCATATCTTCTTAATTGCTTGTCTTAGCAGGTAGGGAGTAAAAGTAAATGGTAGTGGGGGTCCAATGGACCGTGGTGGAGGACTATTAGAAATTTGGTGGTGGGCATGGTGTGTTATACTTAATGAAGAGTGAACCTGCACATCTAAAACTTACATAGTGTTGTATGTCAATGTTACCTCAATTAGAAAAAAGCAAAGCACAATGCTATCTAAAATAGAGCTTCTATGTGATAAAAAAACTTACAAATTTACAGATTCTGTGTTTCAAAATCTCTGAGACCTTCATTCATGCTACTTGGCCTATAGCAGATTATAAACAACAAATTAGACTAGGTCACTTCCTCAGGTAGTTGAATTGACTGTTAGGTTTATATCAGGGCTGCAGGCTCATTTTTAATTAAATTGAGGTTGTATGCAGATCATCACTGCAACACTGAAATAACAATAGCATACACCATGGAATACAAACAAGAGTTGCTCTCTCAGCTCATCTCACTAGCCCTTTCAGACAGGAGCTTATCAGATTTATCAGACAGTGGATTTGTTAGATCCATCTCATAGGTGCCTTTGTTTGTTTTGTTTGAAGGGGAGGGAAATGAAATGAGGTAATGTCTGGAAAACCTAGTGTAGAGGGTAAGGAGTGATAAATAATCAGACCATGTCTGAGAGTCCTGCTGATCCTCAAGTATTAACTAAAGGACTCCTTCAAGTATATCCACTCATTTACTTAAGATGATAGAGTAGAATACCTGTCCTTATCAGCCAAAGTTCTGACAGGTAACAGCCCATTCAAATTGGGCAACTCGTGGAGGGTTTTGCAGATGTGTAGGCAGGTGAAGACCACTGGGTATGGTGCTGTGGAGAACCAGAAGGAAAAGTGTTTCCACTCCTAGATCTTAGGGCTGAGGGCACAGCAGCAACCAGGACCTAGACACTGTCAAGCTATGTGGAGGGGCAACTGAGACCTCTGAGAGAGGGATGGAGCCAACCTGTGGGTGAATCACATGGTGATTCAGATGAGTTTATCCTTCAGAAGTTTTTGCAGCAGGATATTTAGTGCAAACATTCTCCTTGTTCCTACATTGCTGGCCTCAGTGGTACTATTAGGTGCTGAGAACTATGTTAGAAACAATGGGAAAATAGGCTAAGAGGGACACAGTCCTATTCTTCAAGAACTTGCAATGTAGTTTGGTACAAGCCATGCCATTGAGCAATTCAAGAGGATGTATGATCATCTCGTATAACTATTCATTTAATAGGAGTTCCGAGGAGGACTATCATTGAGGACATAGTACAGAGGGAAGGTTTCTTGGAGGGGACAATGCTGGGGGACTGTACTTTGAAGATGGGTAGGGTAGAAAGGAGAGCATTTTAGGCTACCAGATCATGGAGCAAACGAATGATATTTGAAGCCCAGTGGAAAATGCCAGAACAAATATTACCCAGCAAACAAAGTGAAATCAGACTGAGAGTAAGAACATCTCCATTCTGGTTTAGGGAAAAATGTAATAAACTAAGTCAGTGGAGTATGAGATAGGTTTACTTTCTCATTCATAATTTGTTATGCTGATAAATCTGGAAGAAATATCATGGAAGGGATAAGAAAAACTCCTAATGCTGACATAGAATCTTTAAATGTGACTGGTGAATCCAGTATTTTTTGTTTTTCTGACTGCTGAATTTCAATTTGCTGTCTTAGAATCTTGAAATAATGACGTTGCTGGATTTAAATTAATTAATAAGTTTGCAGAAATTTAGCTGTTTCAGTCATCTTCCTAAGACTGAATAGTTATCTCACGACTAAGATAAAAATACTACTTCATAGTATTGCTTCATCTGGGAATATTAAAACAAGTATGATATGTTTCAAAGATCTGACTTCCATATAAAATTTTTGCAAACAATTGTATACATCAAAAATCACATGTTATCTGTATAAAATAATTTCTATACTTTGTTTTAGCGTTTTTGTAGAAATTTTCAGTGACTTTTCTTGATATTTTCTTAAATTTATTGGCTGAATTCAAGATGCTTCTTTCTCTGTTTTTCTTTCATTCTTTTGTTTATTCTTTTCTTTGTTTAATAGATCATTTTTTAATCTCAAGTTCATGAAGATATTCTATTTTATCCTTCAAAATCTTTATTATTTTGCCTTTCACACTTAAGTCTATATAGTAGACGTGAAATCAATTTTTGTGTGGTGTGATATGGGGCTCAGTTTTATTTTTTTCCACATTATCCAGT
Source organism: Solenodon paradoxus (assembly GCA_004363575.1). NCBI lineage: Eukaryota > Metazoa > Chordata > Mammalia > Eulipotyphla > Solenodontidae > Solenodon > Solenodon paradoxus. The sequence continues at coordinate 381,612 of RJWH01000279.1, read as the reverse complement.
TGTCCAAGCACCACTTTCATTGATTGCTGCACAGTGTCATTTTTATCATAAATTGTTAACATATGCATGGCTGTGTTTCTTTTCTCTCTATTCTGTTTCATTGGTGGATTTGAAATTCTTTGACCAACGCCATGATTCTTTCCTTACCTTAATTTTATGTTAAGTGTTGATGTCTAGCAGAGCAAATCCTGCCATCTAGCTCTTTCCCTTTAGGATTGTTTAGATCTAGACTACTTTTAGCCCTTTGCTTTTCCATATAAACCTTAGAATCAAAAATCAAACCAAACTTCACACACACACACACACACACACACGCTCTTTTGGTATTTCCTTGTGCTTATCCTGTAGATCATTGTGAGGATAATATAGGGTAGATATTCTTATTCCTTATGTTTTCTGTCATTTTGTTCAACCAAGTGTCTTAGTTTATATCATAGATATTTACATATATCTTATTTGTTTTATTCCCTAGGAAGTTAATTTTTTGTTATTTTCAGTCATATTTAAAGAATTATTTTAAATAAATATTTTTAATAAGATATGCCATCCAAACAAAAAAGTGCCTACAAGTATGCAAATGAATGAATGATCACCAGAACATATCCTGGGTACCAGTATTTGGATCAAGAAATAGAACAGACTTAGACCCCAGAAGCCATCCTCATGCCCTGTCCAATTGCATATCTTCTCCCTTTTCTAAAAATATCTGTTCATGTAGGTTCTAGCAAAATATTAGTTTTTCATGTTTTAAAATTTTATGTAAACAGAAGCATGCTATATGCATTTCTAAAAATTTGTCTTTGCCTAAAAATATATTTTTGAGATTCATTCATGTTCTTGTGTGTAGCGATAGGTCATTCATTTTCAGTGCTTGTAGTTCAGACTAAACCCCTGAATGACTTTAGTTAACAATTCTTCAGTGTAATGGCTCTTGAAAATGTATTCTACTTTTTTGGAATAATTCCTTTGATTAGTATAATGACTCAAAACATATTGAATAAAAATGCTATAGGAAGTGATGTTGACATTATGATTTCAGGCAGACATACTACCAACATTTTTGACACAATTTTTCCTAATCAAAGAATGTCATATACCATATTTGTGTGAACCCAAAATGTGCTCCTCTTCTATGTGGACACACAAGAGAGGCAGAAGTGAGATCATTCATGACTCTTAAGACTTTTCTGTGGACTTTCTATTTTCTCTTGCTTTTAAGAGCTCTCTTGTTTTGCCTTTATTTTGCTCTCTATTACTTTGTTTATAGATACAGTTTAAATGCAAAAAACCCCACCTCCCCCCAAACTTTGAAAAGTTGTTAAAAATTATGTAGAAAGAAAATAGGATAAATGCAGTAAGCCCCCCTTACATTATATTTTATGCGCAAACAATTTACTTTTAAATTATTGCTTATTTCTTATATAAACCTGTTTTCATTACTCAATTGAATTTTTTTCCTGTGGATATTATTTGGGTCTTTATGATTGGAATAAAATGTATTCTTTTTTTTTTCTACTAAAGCTAATAAGACTTTTTTTTTTAATGTTTTTGATTTAGTGGCAGATTTTTCAGCAGTAAATTAAAGTAATTTAGTAAAGGATACATATATTCCATTGTATGACTGTATCATGACTTATTTATCCATTCTATTGTTGCTATCTATTTTGACTGTTTTCTTATTTCCAGTAGTTAAGAATAATATTTCTATAAATATTCTATAAATGTTGTTTGGTGTGCATTTGCTCATATTTCAGTTGGGTATAAATTCAATAAAATTTTTTTTTCCTGAGTTACATACATATGTACAACTTTAACAGATAACGCCAATGAGTTTTCAAAAATGCCTGTACCAAATTATATTATCACATTATTACTTTACCAGTGTATGAGAATTTTAATTCTCTAATGTTTGCAAATGCTAGCTATTGTCAGCAATTAAAATATCCATTCTGGTGAGTGTATAGTAATATTATATTGTGGTTTTAATTCGCATTTCCCTGATTATTGGAAAGTTAAGCATCTTTTCATATGTCTGTTGGTCATTTGGGCATTCTCATCTTTGAATTGTCTGCTCAAATCTTTGTCTCTTTGTCAAACACATGTCTATTGGCTTGTAGGTATTATTTAGGCATCCTGGATATTTGCTCATCTGCTATTAGTGTTACATATCTGTTTTCTTACCATGTGACTTGTCTTTTCACTCTATTAGTGCTACCTTTTGATAAACAGAAATTGTTAATTTTATTGAAGTACTTGTGTAAATCTTCTCTTTATGGTTCATACTTTTTGTGTTTAAAAGAAACCTTTGCTTACTTCAAGGTCAAAAAGTTCTTTCACTATGTTACCTTTTACATGCTTGATCATTTTACCTTTCACATTTAGATCTACACTTTACCTGGAATTGATATATTGTGTGGTGTGAAGTAAGGGTCAAGTTTCATTGTTTTCCATATGGATATCCCAACGTCTCAGGCACTTTTTTTTTGGAAAATATGAGCCTTTCCCACTGCTCTTAGTGCCACTTTCATCATAAAATCAAGTGATCACATATAAATGGATTTTCTCTAAACTCTCTAACTTTCCATTGATCTATTCGTTCATTATTGTATCAGTAGTAGCACACTGGCTTAATTTCTGTAGCTTTGTAGTAACCTCCGATAATTGGTAGAATAAGTCCTCCAGCTTTGTCTTCTTTATGCTTGTTTGGCTATTCTTGGTGTGCTCCATTTTATAAAACCTTGAATATCAGGTGGTTAATTTACATACAAACATACATACAGGTGGAATTTTGATTCAAATTGTATTAAAATATAGATTAATTTGAGGAGAATTGATATGTTACATACTTTCATTTACACAGACATTTAATTTCTTAATAATATTTTATCTTTATTGTGTAAAATTCCTTCTTTAATCAGATTTACTTCTAAGTATTTTACTTGTAGATGCTATTGTTGATGTCATTGTTTCAAAAGTTTTATTTTCTAATTGTTTGATACTGACATAGAAAAATGCAACTGATTTTGGTTTGCTATCCAGGCATCTTCCTAATTTCACTTAATAATCATAATAATTTCTTTATAGATTCTTTGAATTCTTTACATTCTCAATTATCTTTTCTGTGAATAATAGAAACTTTATTCAGAATTCCTTTTATTTCCAGGATGGAGACTTTTGAAGTCCCAGTTGAAAGAAGAGGATAGTTTAATAAATATCCCAGCCTTGATAGGATTTGGGCTTTCACTTCTGTTTCCCCACCTTCTCAAGGCTCCTATTGTGCAGTCAGCATCTCTACTGCTCCTTCCAGACAGACAAGTGTTAACAGACAAAAGCAGCCCATTGTCCTTGGGTTCTCTTTTCTTTGTTCTCTTTTGCTTAGTCCTTTCCCTATTAGATCCTTGTTGCTTTTAAAAAACTGTTTTAAAGCATTTCATCTCAGCTTGTCTTCAGTGGAAAGGTTGGTATTCACTACCATGTCTGGTGCTCCCTAAAGTAGTGACTCATTGAATGCCTTCCCAAGACAGCATTGGAAGAGAAAGAGTGCCGAACCTGAGAACTAAACTCTGATATCTCTGAGGGAGAAGAGAGATGAGTCATGAGTGAAGCGGTGACAGAGCCAGGTCAGAATGACCTGCTGGCCTTTGCTGTGTTCTAGGATTGCATTGGTCATGGAGAAAGACAAAATTATAGAACACTGTATAACAGAGGTGAGTATAAGAACACTACTGAGTGCACATGGATACTTCTTTCTTATTTATGATAAGCACAGTGATTTGAACTTCTTTTCCCTCAAGTACATTCATTTTAATTTTAAAACTTTGGGACTAAGCAGCACATAGGAGTGAATTCAAGGAAGTAAAACTGGATAGTTCAGATAAGCAGGTATGGTCATGATAAGAGAAGGATTTTTATATGTTCAGGGACTAGGCATGCCATTTGTTGAGTAAGTTTATTTGTTTTATAGAATTTGCTAAGTCAGAGCTACGGATTTTTGGCATATAGAAATAGCTCTATTGCATAGAGACCTTGTTTGTTAAAGTAGACCATAACCCTAGTGATTCTGGGATAGGTTTCCTCTGTACGATATACATTCCTGTGCGAGTTCATTCCAAAAGTGATCAGAAACTACAGCTAAATTGCCACCTTAGCACTGGACTGCATCTGATGGACACTATCACTGAGTTTTCTTAAAAGTTTTCTACTCTATGCCTGTTTGAAAAACACTCTATTTCGTTAGGAAGTATTAACCTCTTCAAAAAGTTTCCCACTACAAATAGTAAGATCTATCCTTAGTTGCTTATGGAACTGAAGGATCAGCAATCAGTTTAAATTTTCACATTTAAAAATGGCTGAAGGCCCCTGGAGGTCTCTGGTTCCAACATTCATCTGCTTTCCTTGATTCAGGGACATGAGCACTGGAGAGTCAGCTTTTCTCTTTTTCAGCTCTTTAAGAGCTTTGGACTTTGTACATTTTCATTAGTTGTTATGGAAACACTGTTTCAACGTTATAAACATATGAAGTGGAGTTTTTCCGTATTATTAGAGGCAGCATTTTAAAGAAAATGAACACTTTCAATAAAACTGAACTGCTATTAAGTTAGAGACCGTCTGCATAGGTTATTACAAATTCCATAAAACAAAAATAGCTGGATGAACTGCTATCGTTAATATTTTCTAGTGAGATCCAAGCTAATGACAGTCCTATCCTTTCAGAACTCTTAGACAACTTCCTTCCCTGTGTACCCGAATATTGGAAGCAAACCCTATATAGATAGCTATAAATACAATGTGAAGTTGTATATTAAGAATGCAGAAAAATTCTTTTAGGCTATAAAAGCAGTTTTAATAATATTATATTGTCAGGTATAAAGAGAATAAGAAAAACCACCACCACAAAACCTCAGCCAACCAAATCACTCACATCCATACTTGTGAAATTAACCCCCTTCCTTCCCCCAACAGAAATTAATTTAATTGGAAAATTTTTGAATGAAATGTATCATGTGTACTGCTTTCTAATGCCTAAGAAAACCCCTCTGTGGTTACACATAAATAATAAGGGAGGTCAGAGGAAAGCATAATACCTTCATATTTCTAGTTTGGTTAAAATAACACAGATTTTGAGGGCTTGAGAAGTAGCAAATATTCTAAAGTTGTATTTTTTTTTTTTTTTGCTATTGACTTGATATATATTTTTAAAATATTATTTATTTTTTTAAAGGAAAATTGTAGACAGAATTGAAGGCGAGTTGGCAGACAGGCAGGAAGAGAGCAGGAGGAAACATCCATTTATTTTTTTGTTTGGTCCTACAGCTTGGTTGTTCTTCCTGGCCTGGGAAGCAAACGCAGGTCCTTGGAATGTATGTGAGCTGTGCTTAGGCCAGAGGCAGTTGACCAAACCACTACTACAAACCAGAGTGCACCTACTGACTTAATATTTAAATATAAATGTAATAAATCCTGGAAGAACTTTTTGCTTGCTACTGCTCTTTGTAGAGAATTCCCAAATAAAGGTCTTCGATAGTAAAGACTGAGCAGAAGGAAGAGAAACATGACTTTCAGACCAAAATGACTTAAATGTCAATGAAAACAATAAAAATCTTTGGTGTAGCATTTTGAGACTCAAACTGTAGGAAAATGTGAAAAAGGTAAAAAGCAGTGGTAAAAACAATCCCAAACTGAAGTTTCTTTGTAATAACATTCTGTGCAGGTCCAATACTGTTGTGCTCTATTGAGATACCTTAAGGCAGTATATTGGGATGCATTCATTTTCATTAAAAACAAATTTTGACAGTTTATAGCCTCTGTGATGTATGGAGACATACTTTTGACACATGACTAAATCAGCTACATTTTGAGGGGGAGGAAGACACTTGAACCAGTTTTCTTTCATCACCACAAAATCCCTAAAATTTTCGTGAGGCATACCTTAATGTGAATGGTAGAATTGGACCTTCAGTTGTGACCTTAACATAGTATATATACAGATGTTGATTTATAATGATGCACACCTGAAACATGTATAGTTCTGTAATGCAAAGTTGCATCAATAAAATTATTTTAAAAAATAAGAAGAGATGTGAAAGAGGCTAGAGGGACGGCTATACGACAGTCATTGGAGATAAGCCCAATTGAGAGATGACCAAGGCATAGTTTTATCTTCAAAATTCCCATAAGTAGTCGGTTAATCAATGTATACAAATAATTGTAAATATACTATACTGGACACTCACTGAAAAAAGAGATTTGCACAAAATAGAAATGTGAAATGGGAGAGAGGGGTGGGGCTGAGGTGGAGTGAAGCATAGGGAGAGCCCAGAAAGAGGTGCCCTTGAACCATAAGCCTATGAAGAGCAGGAATTCACCAGGCAAGGGGGTACGAAGAGGCATTTTGAGAGACAAGCATGAATACAGAACTGGAGGTGTTTAACAGATTAGATCCACACTGAGTACAAAGTGTGATACTGGGGAAGCTGGTAAGAGGGCTGGAGAAAAATCAGACTGAAGATAATGGACCGCTTATGGGGCTATGTGAGTGGTCTGAATAGGAGCAAAAAATGATTTCATTTTCTCTTCACAAAGATCATTCTTTCTACCCTGTTGAGAGCTGATTGGAGGAAACAAGTCTAGAGGAAGGAAAGCTGATTGAGAAACCATGGTCAGAAACCAGGATTTGAACCACGATAGAATTGCAGTAGAGAAAAGTGTCAAGAGAACTACCAGATTTCAGACTGGAGTTATAGAAGCTTAATTCACTAGGGCAGGAATACAGGTTTGGCAAGAAAAGTAATTAGGTAAATTTTGTACTTAACTGTTTCTGAATGATCTATTGGTTGATAAATGGTAGTATAGAAGGTAGGCAGAAGGTGGAATGGCTTGACATTGACCTTAAAGGATATTCATTAAAGTGGACTGGCAGAATAATAAATGGGAGGCATTTATCTCCTGTATCTGAAGTTTAGGACAATAAGCAGCTCTCTTCTTACTCCATGGTCAGTGCCAGCTAACTCCTCTCATGCTGCAATAGATATGTACTTCAAAAGAAAAATAGTCCTTGAAGTTTAGTTAAGTTGCCAGTCAATCTTCAACATCACATTAAATAGAAAAATAGTTATTAATAATTGACAAAACTAATCTTAGATTTGGAAAAAGTAGGAGGGAATTTTAGTTTCTTACCTCATCATTTTTTTTGGGGGGTACAGAAATTAATATATGTTGACACCTGTGGCAGGAACCAGTCTAGGTGGGAGAGCCCAATTTTGACAGGTTGGAATTTTTCCCTAGAGAGTCCTGTTCCCTCTACTGTTAACAACTCTCAGCAACTAGACTATGTATGAGAAGGTACATAATTATGTTCAAAGTGCTTTAATTTAGACTAGTTATAACTATATCTATAAATCCATTTTACAGATGAAAAACCTGAGGCTCAGGAGGCTGAATAACTTGCTAAGTGGGTAGGTAGAACTTTCTGCCCACACAGTTCGCAGTATTATGTTTATTCCATCACACTGGATCCTGAGAGGACAGAGGAAAGGAAATGAACTGGATAAACATTGGTGTCAAAGTGAAAAGAATGGACAACATTATTTAGATGTGCTTGATGGATAGAGCTTCTCTGAAATGACATTCCCATGACTTCTTATGGCAGCACCTGTGTTTCAGCTCTTCTTTGATACTTAGTTCTCTAATCAGGGTCCTGAACATTGCATCTGAAATAAGCCAAATCTAAAAATCATTATGTCATTTTCTTAAAATGTCAATTAATCACTGGTTATAGATTTTTTGTCCAGTGGTGTGGCTTCCAAAATTAGCTAACATGGTGGGAACATATTGACAGCACTATGCTTTTAGAGGCTAGAGGTTTATATTTTCCTATGTGCTTGAATTTCATGGTCTTATATATTCCTCCCATATGTCCTACAAAATGACAATGTATTCCTAGTTTCAGAGTTGAGGAAATGGAGAATCAGAGAGGTTAAATGACTTGCTTAGACCTGCGTATCTAATGAGAGTTCATATCTGTGTTATAAAATGCAAGTTTTTGACTTTTAGCAGTTTCCTTTTCACATACCACCCAAATATGTATGCCTCCCTCCGTGTGTGTGTGTGTATGTGTGTGTGTGTGTTTGTGTGTGTAGATTTGGAGAGTGAGGAGGGGAAGGGGAATATATAATAGAGAAAAGAAATGCAAAGCAAAATTCAATACAAATTCAGGAACAGGGAACTGAAAACTTCCTTGCTTCCAAATGCATCATTTATGTCTTTTAGGCATCCATCCCTTTGTTTTGTCAAATATTTTCAATCCTGGGTCTCAAGATTCCAATGAAAAGCCACTAAATGTAGCCACAGGCTATCACTAAAGGATCTTAGAAGCTGGGACATTAATGGAGCCCAGAAGCTCACCACATCTGCAGTCAGATGTTACAATTTCTTTGCTCAGTAATGAGCCGAGCTTGCTTTATGGTCTAAAATAGACTGGTATTATGGTGTTACTTCATGCAAATGGCAGCACTGTGAAGGCATACATTTCAGGCTGATACTGGGTTTGGGATTCAGTGTAGCACAAACATTACTAATTAGATTTTGCTTTTTCTTTTTGAGAGTCACCAATGATAGGCTATGGGACATAGGGAGAACGTCTAGCACTCCTTAGATTATAGTTCCTTCCTACTGTTAGTTTCAGTGATGCCAGAAGACATGTCTATGACTTCAAGTACAACACTGAATCTTCAGCCAGTCATGGAACCTTCAGATCTTCCACCACTTCCACACTTCTCAGGAAATATTTATCTCATCTGAGTGACCAGTGTTAACCAATGATTAAATGGTTGTTTCGTATTTGGAGTACAAAGATGGCACCTAGGATGCCTACAAAGCTCATTTATTCCTTTTCCTTTGTTGTCTTGCCTATCACTGCTGATGGAGACAGTATAGTTAGTTTCTCTCAGAAATATCCATTCAAATCTGTTTTAGCCAAATCAAAATACTTTTTTAATACAGTTTTCAAGGTGCCGAGAGAATATTGATCTTAATGTCTCTTTTTCCTTGAATGCCATGATTGAGAAAGGAAAGCTATTTTGTCAACTATATGAAGTAAATTTAAATAATCTGTCGTAGTATTAAATGTATCAGTGATAACAAAAGAGTTAAAACCTTGCATTTGCATTTGCAGACGCAGGGTCATTACTTTTGATGAATATTTCCTTAAGAGGCATAGTTAATATTAAGTAAGTAGACTGAAAAGGATATTTAAAATATATCCACATATTGCTTTTTGTTAAGATCTTTAACCCTGAAAAATCATGTCCATAATCGTAGTTCATTATCTTAATTAGATCTGTCCTACATTATCTCACACTTTATTCTCATTACTTCATAGGTGATCAGCCTTTCGAAAAGAATGTGAGCAGAATTTTCTGATTTTTATTGTGATAGTGTCTGTCTTCTCTTTCAAACTCTATTTAGATCTTTGGGGTGTTATAATGGCAATGCTCTACTTAATTAAAAGTTGCATTAGAAAGGTATTAATATTCATTCTGATGAATGAACACAGGATTAACTCAAGAATTAAAATCTCTATAATGGCTAATGAGGTGAACTATGCTGGGATGCCTGTGAAAAACAGAGATGAATCATAAAAATAACTGAAAATCTGAAGCTTTTCTTTCTGTTTTCATGCTGTATGTACAGGCAGCAGGCCCCTTCAGCAACATCTCTCTTCAACATATGCTTGTCCCCTACAGAGTGATGACAGCTGATGTTTTTGACTGGCCATCCTACTCTCAAGATTACATTTCCCAAATTTACATAATACCATGATACAATATTCCTTAAATAAAATTAATTAAACAGAGTATATTCCCAGGCAGCAAGTCCTTGAATAATGTTTTGTTCAACATTGTTTTGTTGTAACGGTGGAGTTGGCATGTTCTCCTCATGTCTGTGTGTTTTTTCTCTATTGTCCTCCAACATACAGAATAAGTGTACGTTAGATTCATTGCATGCCTAAATTATCCCAGCTGTTGTGAGTTGCGTGTTGTGAGTGTGGGTGTGAGAGTGCACCCTCTGATGGAGGACGTCCTGTCCAGGCTTGGTTCCCACTTTGTGAACTGAGCTGCTGGGAAAGGCTCTGGCCAAATGCAAACTCACACAGACAGTGGACCTCTCTGAGAATCAACCTTTTTGACCCCAAAGTGCAATAAACAGATAGGAAAATGGAAAAGATGAATATAAATTATTGTTTAGTAATAGAACTGTTTTGAGTCTTTATTTAGAAATTCGGTGATGTTTTTGTCATCAGATATATATTACAGAAACTTAACTGTTGTGATATTTAATCTATGGTAAAACTGGCTTTGCTTTATGTTGTTTTGCTAAAAGTCATAGTTTCTAAGAATCTGTCAATGACATTTAGGACTTTTTCATTCAAGTTAAAAAATATAAGGAATAGGTGTGTTTAAAACATTTTATCATTTAAAATGGGTTTATAATTTTTTGAGGTAGGAAGTAAGCGCTGTACTTTTAATATACTGGTCCATAATATAGAGTCTAGAGAAAAAATAACAGAAGGAAGACAGCATTGTAGTTAGTTTTGCAAAATAGGAAAGGGTATGGCAAGGTTAAGATTATTAGCAACTACTTGTGAGGATAGTCGTCTCAAGAACATAAAAGGTAGGCAGATATAGAAATCCCTGAGCAAACGCTAGGACACTTTGGGCAGGTTGTTTCTATAGGGAGGGACAGTCATGTGACAGAGCAGATAATTAGGGTTATGGACATTAACTGTGAGAAACGGCTAGGGCAATACACTCATGGTCAGAGGGAAAGTCCCATCTGAGCAAGACAAGGCCTCAGTGAGGATAACATAGCTGAGAAACCCACAGTCTTAGTGACTGCTGTTGTTGAGTTTCTAGATAATAGTAAATGTTCTGGGTGAAAAACTGGAGGTAAAAAGCACATTTTGTTGTGTCCATAGAAGAAAAAATAATAGAGTGGTAGACAGAGTTCTGAGCTAAGTCAGAAATAATTTCAAGTCCTTTTGTGCCCATGTGACCTTAAATTACTTGATATCTCCGGACTTCAGATAACTTCCCTCTGAAATTAGTAGGTTAGAGTAGACAGTGATCACTAAGATCCTTCCAACTTTAGAGCTTGGGGAAACTTAAGAAGATTATAATCAATTTTCTCTCCAAGTATCATGATAAGAGCAAAATCCAGGATATGATGGATTGATTGAAAAAAAAAAAATGACCCTATTTATTTCTCAGTATCTGCGCTACCGCCCTCCAAATTGACTTTGCAATTTTTCTCATCAGGAGGTTGAGTCTATATATGCATTCCTCAAATCCCTCACATGTGACCTATCTTTCATTTGCTTTGACTGACAGAATGGGGTGGAATTTATGGGTTCCAGGTCCAAGCCAATAGCCTCAGAAAGTCTCTCTTTCTCTCTCTCTCTCTCTCTCTCTCTCACACACACACACACACACACACACACTCATACACATCCCTGCCTGCACTCTGAGGAAAAGCCCTGGGATAAATCACTATGATCACTATGGGAAACACAGAAAAAATCTGAATCATTCCAGCCAAGGACATCTAGTTCAGCAAGTCCCCAGCCGACCTGTTGCAGACCACAGACATATGAGTAAACCCAAATGAGCAAATGAGATCAATCAACCCAGCCCAGGTCTCCAGAGCTGCCCAATTCACATATATTTGTGGTATAGAATACTTATTATGTCAATACATTTTGGAGTGTTTTTATACAATAAAAGCTAATTGATCATGAAACTTTCCTGATTCTACCCTCCAATCATTTACCCAATAATTCAGTTCCTGGTGAAATCCTCTTTCCCTGGACCTGATTATTTCTTGGAGTCCTGACACAATGTTTATTAAGTGTTCATGAAAATGTGGTAATTGATCATATATCATCCATTGGATTCTATCACAATTTCTGATGGATATTGCTGTTCCAATTGGGCATGTTGATACTACAGTGGTAACAGACATTGCTCTTGCCTTCTACAACTTGTAGAAATTCTGGTTTTCAAAGTGTTTCAAGATGCCACTGGTTTGTCAAGGGGAGAGGGGAAATTACAGAAATGCCTCATTGTATTAGTCTATGTTACCAAAACTAAGTCATTATGCTTAACATCTCTAAGGAATTTAAATAAATTTTAGGTTATCTTTATAGCCTGCTGTCCTCTTAGGGCTTAGAAATGGGGCTAGGGAAAGAATTGAGTGAAGGGCCAGGATGCTTCTTTTCAATTATTAAAGTTTTCTGTTGGGTGAACTATGTCATGTTCAGCAGTGTCTTCCAAGGATGAATTATTTCCTAAAGTTCCTTTGCATTCCCAATAAATAGACTTCTACAAGTTTGCCATACTATTATATGAAACATAACATGATATTTTCAAATCATGGCACAGGATGAAGCTGCCCATTGTAGTGGTTTTAAAATCTGCTTTATATTCCCAGAGGGAAGAGCATTTAGTGGCAACAGGTAGTTATTGAAGAGCAACTTTTATATCAGCTGTTTCTCATTGTAATTCATCTGATTTTTAAATTTTATTGAAGGAATATTGCATTGTAGCATTATAAAGGTTTAAGTCGTACATCATTGTAAATTGGTATCTGTACATAATATGTTGTTTGCCACCAAAAGTCCAATTCTCTCTTTTGTCGTATAATTGCGCCCCCTTTTTAAGTCAATTTGCCCACTGCTCTCCCCGCTGCTTTTCTGACAACTACTGATTTGATTTTATAGACTGAAAGTCTATTTTTGTCTGATTTAATTAATTTGTTTGTTTGGCTTCTCTATACACCACATATGAATGAAATCATATTATGTTTGTCTTTCTCCTCCTGACTTACCCACTAAGTATAATCTTCTATAAGTCCACCCATGTTGTTGTAAATGGTAGGAGTTCATCTTTTCAAACAGCTGAGTTGTATTTCATGATGTATATATACCACATCTTTTATCCCATTCATCTACAATGGACATTTAGGTTTTTTTCCCCTAGTTTTTGGCTATTATAAATAATTCTGCAATGAACACAGGGTGCGTATTTCTTTGAATTAGTGTTTTTCAGAAAAATGCCCAGAAGTGTGATACTGAGTAATATGGAATTTCCATTCTCAAATTTTTGAGGAGACTTCACAGTGTTTTCCATAATGCTTGTACCACTATATACTTCCACCGACAGTACATAAGTATACGTTGTTTTCTGTCTTTTGAATTTGTTTTTTTCCAGCTATTCTCACAGGTTTGAGGTTATATCTCATGGTTGTTTTTATTTGAATTACCCTAATAACAGGAGATGTGGAACATCTTTTCATGTTCCCATGGCCATCTATGTTCTTTGGTAAAGTCTCTTTTCATAACTGTCCAATTTTAAATTGGGTTGTTTTTCTGTTGTCATGTTTTTGAGTTTTCTATATATTTTGGATATTGACCCCTTGATGGATGTATGATGTACAAATATCTTCTCCCATTCAGTTGTATGTTTTTTCATTTTGTTAGTAGTTTCTTTCAATGTGCAGAAACTTTTTTAGTTTGAGGTTCCAATTGTTCATATTGATTTCTTTTACCTTTGACATTGGAGTTGAGTTCTCAAAGACATATCTTAAGCCAATGTCAAAAGTGTTTTGCTTGTTTTCATCTGTGTATTTTATGGTTTTATGTCTTATATCCAAGCACGTAGTATCAATATTTTCAATTCATTTCTACCCAGAGTGATCTGGAAACTTTAAAAACTTCTCCTTTGCCATTCTATCACAACAAAGCATTATCAGTGTATATTCTAAAACTTTCATTCAGAGAATGATAATGGGGTTTATAACACATAAAATATTATTCAATCTAATCTCATCTATGTTATGATAATAAAGAACTCTTTGAATCCTAGTGATTGTACACAAATAATTTATGTTTTTCTCTCATGCCCTCCATCTTTTTTGGAGATATAACTGACATATAATGTGTAAATTTAATATGTACAAGATGTAATTTGATATATGTTTATATATTGGAAAGCAAATACCACTATAGTTTTTAGCTAACGCCAACATCATGTCACAGTACCATTTCTTGTGTGTGATGAGAACACTTAAGATCTATTCTCCTAGCATCTTTCAAGTATATAATGTAGTATCATTAACTGTGATCACTATCCTCTATCCTGTAGCTACACCATCTGAATCACAAAACCTTCCAGGTCACCAGAGAGGGAAAACGAAAGAACAGGAGAAGATTAAGGTAGGAAGTTACTCATGCCATCTTCTCTTTCACGTCGGTGCATGTTCCCACTCGATAGATACATGGGGAGTCAGAAATATAAAGAAATGTATGATATTTGGTAGGCACTTACGTATCTCCGCTGTTAGCCTTTATAGTCATCAGATTTTCAATTTCTCCCTTCTTTACATACATAGGACATCTTAACCCATCCTCAGGGAAGATATAAAAAAATCCAAATGGTTCTTATATATATATTGCGAGGTCTGCTTCAAGGTTTTGATCAGGTGACCTGTGATTCAAAGGAAAATTCTGGTAAGCCTCTTCCATTTGCTGAATATACATTGGTGGGAAAGGGCAGGATAACCACAGTATACATTTCTATTTGGAAAGGGGAAGACATGGTGGAGGCTCCTTTATTTTGGGGGTGGTTGAGTGTTACTGGGATTAAGCCTTCGTTCTGAGCCTTGAAAGTTCTTTTATCCACTATACCTGTGGCTGCAAACTGTGTCTCTGAATGTTCCTTCTTTTCCATTATTTCCTTCAGTCAACTCTGAAGTAGGTATTGGGGAACATAACCGCCTTGGAATTGCACACTTTTCCTAGGGAACTTCTTTCTCATGAAACACTGGGAACCAAGAGTTTCTAGTCGCGATTACCAATGGTTGTTTTTAGTGCAGGTTCATGGTTTCTTCGGCAATTCAGCTTTCTCACAAATATAGTGAGCTTCTGATTTATTTGCTTCTAGTAAGTTACATGTGTCAGTAGTCACATTTAAAGTTCTTTTCAGAACAGATTTATGACATTTGTTTTGTTTCATTGCTTCTCACTTCCCTGCATTTCTCTCTTGACTTTATGGTGGTTACTCTGAAGATACCTGAATAGGTGAGGAGTTACAAACTTATACAGTTCCTGAGTCATTTCATCTAGTGGGAAAGTATCATCATGTTTTTGTTGTAGTCTTTTGAGATCACGTATTAAAGGTTGCATTCTAGAAGTATTCACTTTTCCAACTTTCAGGTTTCCGTATTTCTGAATTATCCCCATTCCTTTCATTGCTATTTGCAAACCAGCCAGACTTTTCCTGAGTTTATTTAAACCTCATAATCCTATGTGAAACACACCAACATTGACTTCCAACACTATTCCCCTAAGCCAGTGGAAGAACATGGTCTGACTCTTAAGTTACCATAATTTTACTAAATGCTTTCCCACTACATAAAATCGATTTATTCCAGCCTCAATCATTGGATTCCTTACTGTCCTCTAATTGCTAAGCCATTGCTGTACATTTTATGTTTCTTTGTTATGGCTCCCTGTCACTGATACAATTTGTATATTTATTCAGATAGGCAAGAATATTGTGTAGAAATAAATATCCCCATTCCAGCCTACTTGTTTAATACATGACGTTCTATTTCTTATTCTCGTATATTCTCTAGGTTCCTGTTTTGTTCCACTATAGACCATGACTATAAATTGTCATCAGATCAGAGGGATGTAAATTTTGAGGAAAATGGAAATGGAAGTTCAGAGCGACATTTTATTTAGCAAACTAGGATTTCATGTCAGTGTTATTGTTTAGGTATATATATGTACTTATATATACTGAATATATGTATTGAATAAACATACAATAAATAAAATATGTTTATTCAATGTGATTTGGAAAGTTTATAGTTCTTGAATCATTGATTTTCCTCATCGAAAAGAATAATGGGTAAGAATATAAGCTATTTTTATCAGATTTACTAGAGTGAAAATTCGCAAAAATGTTTGTGTGAGGAGAAATATAAAATAAAATCTCTAAGTTGTAATGATATTTAATTTTTTGCACAGATAACTAAATAAATATTGTACTTTCCTCTGGTGATTTATTGGTAGAAAATAAACACTGATTTCTATTTGTTTTATAGTTTGTAGCAGTACTTTCAGCAGCCTTGAGAGACAGGGTAGATATTATGATTACCTTCATTTAATGATATGGAAACAGAGTCAGACAGAGTTCCTGGATAATCGAGTGTCTGAAATTTAGTTTTGTCTTATGAATGGACAAGTGAACAAAATGGAATGAGTGAATGAGGTGAATTAAATGATGACTTATAAATTAGTTAGTGACACAATCTAGCCAAGTTTTCTAATATTCTGTCAACTCTGATTTAAACTGGTTTCAGAATGCAGGCTTACACTTCTGCTATAAATATTTTCTTTGCAGTTTTGCTGATGAATTGAAGTTTCATAACAAAAAGAAAGCAGATGGCTTTTGGGAGGGGCTTATACTTGCTCTTTGAACTGTGTTTCTGTTTTGCTTGTTTATGCAGAGTGTGCACAAAGGTTGCCAAAGTCTTAATTTCAAACTGCATCATTTAATAAGATACAATAAGGAGAATTAAGGAGAAAGACAGCAGGGAACATCCTGCTTATTATCTCTGTAATGAGAAGACTATTTTTTCTCCCATCAGTTGCCAATGATGGGTTTTTTTGTTTCCTTTCGTCCGGGTCCAATTGCGATATTCAATGAGAGAAGTGCGAAGTGCCACTTTAAAGCCAAACATTCAATTCCTCCTAATTCACAAGGGAGAGAAGGATCAAGTTGTGCAGCTGGGAGGTGATGTTTCTTCCTGGCAGCTGTCATTGAAGAGACACGTGCAAACCATAGAAGTCATTTGTCACAAGAACCCATCCAGAATTTGCTATGTGCGTCTCTCTTGCTAACGTGACATGAAATACTGAAGCTTTCAAAATCAAGTACAGAGTCTTCGTTGTGTTGACATGGGCAAAATGAAATGGAGAGCCGAGGCAATTATGTGGATAAATCAGGCCCAAAATATCCAACCATTGAGAGAAAATTTCCTTTAGCTGGAATTATCCAGAGTGGCTGTCCATGTTTGTCTATTTATCAGAATAATAAATTTTATCCTATACTTTGTCACTACAGATATATCTTTAGTCTATGAATTTAAATGACTTTGTGATAGTTGATTTCACTGGAAATTATAATAGGAGTTGAATGAGCAAGTGCTATGTTAAGATTGCTACTGCAGCTTTGATAATAGTCCAAGAGATTTAAACTTCATTATTCATTAACTAGCAGATATTAGAATTGGGGTAGAGAGGGAGGCGTGAAATCTGTTAGGAATCAAATGCTTATGACTAATTTGTCTCTTTTATTTGGCATCTCATCATCCTAAAATATCTTGGTCTGTATCTCCTGGCTGCTTTTCTGGTCATTTGACAACATGTTAAGTGATCCTGAAAATTTCATCAGGTTTTGTGTAAATAATACTGTATTAGAGTTATTCATATATATGTATATATTTATATATACACACACATATACATGTATTCCTTTTGTGTTTTTAGTATTTCTTATTATGTACAAAGAGGTATAAGTTTTAAATACATGAAAAATAAATAAATAAGGCCAGTTCTCAGGCTTGCCCATGTGTTGACATTGAATTTCTTGCTTGTAATCTTCAATATGCTTTGCCCCTTATTCATGCTTCCTGTTTTCTCATGCTTCCAGATCCACCAGAATTGTGATCAGGGTTCTCTCCAGGGGCAAAGGGAGAACCTACTGAGCTACTGCTTTAGGTGGTCAGCCTGCCAGAGTATCCTATCTATCAAGGACAACTCACTACTCAGAAACTATAAATCATAAATATGTTCATTAAAGCAATAAAATATAAGGAATTAATATCTAATACTGTCAAATTAAAAAAAAATCACAAATTTATGAGGAAAAACCTAGAAGGTTTCTATTGCTGGCAATCACAATAAAATTGTCAAATTTTGCTTTGCAAATGGAAAACTGTGTGTGATTTCTAATTGTAAAAGAAACCATTATATAAATTATCAGGAAAATACTGAGAGGAAAATTAAAATCACCTAGGATTAATTGTCTGGGGATAACTTCTTATGGATGGTTGTGACTGTGCACCCCCTCCTGAAACTCATAGTTTGAAGCCTTTATCCCATTGTAATGGTATTTGGAAATGGGGCCTCTGGGGAGAAATAAAAGCAGTAAGAGCCCAATTGAGTAGAACTGGTACCCTTATAAGAAGAGGAGGAGACCCCAGAGTTCTCTCTCCAACATGTGAGGATACAGTGGGAAACAGGACATTTGCAAGCCTGAGAGAGAACTCTCAAGTAGAAACCATTCTGGCACCTTCATCTTGGACATCTAGCTTCCAAAGCTCTTGAAAGAGATTGTTTAATTAAGCTACGTAATCAGTGCTGTTATTATGGAAGCTGGAACAGCTTAATATAGAGTCGTTTTTTGTATTATTTTATACTTGATATAGTTCTAGACAAAATACATACACACCTATTTGCATAAATACAAACAGAAATAGCTCTATACCAAAGTATTTAAATCAGTGCTACCTAATAGAAATGCACTGTAAATTACATATATAACTTTAAAAAATTTAGTGGTCATGCTGAGAATTAAAGAAAGGTGAAAGTTACTTTAGTGATACCTTTTATTTAATCAAATATATCTCATATTCAAAATTCAAATTAATCTTCAGATATCTTAAATTCTTTATTTCATCTAAGTTTTAAAATTGGTGTATATTCTACACGTATAGCACTTTTCAATTTCAACTGGCCATTTTGAGTGCTGTAGCCACCATATTGAATAGAACAGGTTTCCATCAAAGGCTTTTAGTCTTGATTTTGCTTTGGGATTCTGTGCTTTATTTACCAAATGACTTTGGTCAATTAATGTAACCCTTTAAGCCCTGGATTCCTTGTGCTTAAAATGGAAGTTTTGAAAGTCTCTACATCAAAGGGTTATCATGATGCCTAAATGATATAACCTGAAAAATAAGTATACTGCATGGTGGCAAGAACTCAATAAATTTTGGCAAAAAATATTTTTGTAGTCGT
This sequence comes from Solenodon paradoxus, assembly GCA_004363575.1. NCBI lineage: Eukaryota > Metazoa > Chordata > Mammalia > Eulipotyphla > Solenodontidae > Solenodon > Solenodon paradoxus. The sequence continues at coordinate 362,471 of RJWH01000279.1, read as the reverse complement.
AGAATATAAAATTTATTTTACAATCAATGCTATTTTGTACATTTAAAATTATTTAATCACTAACATCTTTCTAGAAAGTCTGCTTTTATAGACAGATGACATAATGTGGTGTTACAATAAAAAATAATGAAATGGAATTTGTGTGTGTGTGTCGCTTCTGTCCATGCTATGGAAAAGTACACAGGTGAGAACATGCTGTCACAGAAATAGTTTAGGTGTGACATGCACCTTTAATGCAGTGAACTACAAAATTGCCTTATGTTGGGACCTCAGGCAAGTGCTTTTAATGATGGTTAATGATGAAGCAGCTATTAATTTCTTAGTTGACATGCATTGTATTACCCCAACTACTGCTGGATTAAATAGCCATTTCATTTATTGACAGTCTCAGCAAAAAGGCTAGAAAATCAATTCTGAACATGAATTATGGCTTTTCTTTGAACATCAAACATTTCTGTTGTATCTAAAATCTGCACCACGGTATCCTCTGTTTCTGAGTAGTAGGTTATTAATGAATTCCAGTTGCACCTTTTTCTGTGCTTGTTATAATTTTTGTCAGAAAGGTAATAGCAGTTCCTGGCACAATAACCTTTCCAACTCTTTGTAACTTGGTTTGCTGACAATTCCTATCCTCAGTTCTTGTAACTGAGAGGAGAAGAGGTGAAGTGGAAGGGTTCATCAAGGGACAGAGATTATAAAAAAGTTTAAATAACTGAATCATTAAAATGCTGATATCCTCCTGCATGACACAGATACTAACAAGAAGAGGAAATAGCATAATATGAAAGCATTTTTAATGAAATGAATATAATGGTTTGGAGGAGAGGAAATTGTACCAAACTACTTGCATTCATTATGGTCAGGATACTGATCTTTCGTACTTCTCTTCGTGTTCCAGTTCCTGCTCTCATTCTCTGTCAAGAATAGCAAATTACTATGGCATTTTCATGAGGCCATAAGCTGGCCTTGAAACAATAGCTAACTGTTACATTAGTTATTTTAAAATATATTCAGTAAAATCTAATATCAAAGTGATTTGATATCTACCACCATCCATTTAAAATTACTAGAAAAAACTCTTCTCTAAGAGTCGTTTTACACTATTCTTTATTTCACTTTTCCTATAGAATTTTACCCCAATTTTTGATAGTATTTTATTTATCATGTTGTTATATTTCTCTGAAACCAAGATTTTTTTAATTGGAATTGTTTTTCTTAATTTAGTAAGACTATGTTAAAATGTTTTAATCTATTTAAAAACTTTTTATTGAAGTAACATTTCTCTATAACATTATAGGTTTATATGATTGTTTTTACAAACAGTGTATCTACCCCCTTCCTTTCTGGTAACCACTGGTCTTATAGAATAAAAGTCTTCTTTTGTTTTATTTGGAATATTCATTTGGCTTCTCTATGTAACATATACAAGTAAAAGTATATACTTTTTGTCTGTATGATTAATTTATTTTACTAGGTCCATCCATGTTGTTGCAAATGGAAGGTTTCATTCTTTTACAGCTGTGTACTAGTGATGTGTGTGTATACCACATCTTATATCTATTTATATTGGTGGGTGCGTAGGTTGTTTACAGTTGTTCATTATTATAAATAATGAAGTAAACATGGAAATGCATATATATCTCTTCAAATTAGTGTTGTTCATGTTTTTGAGGTAAATACCCAGAAGTGGGATCATATGGAATTTCTATTCTTAATTTTTGGAAGAATATCCATACTGCTTTCAATAATGTCTCCACCAATTGTACTCCCACCAATAGTGTATAAGAGTTCCCTTATCTCCATATCATTTCCAGTCTTTTGGATAATAGTTATTCTTATAGATGTGAAGTGATATCTTATTGTTGTTTGATTTGTATTTTCCTAATAACAGGAGATATGAACTGGTGTCTGTTGGACATCTGGATGTCTTCTTTGGAGAAATTTCTATTCATATCTTCTGCCCATTTTAAATCGGGTTGCCTGTTTTTCTGTTACTGAATTTTATATGTTCTTTGTACATTTTTAGATATTAATCTCTTGTCAGATGCATGATGTATATGTATTTTGTCCCATTCAGTATGATGTCCTTTTATTTTGCTGATGGTTTATTTTACTGTTCAGAAGCTTTTTAGTTTGATAAAGTCCCATTTGTTTATTTTGGCTTATATTTCCTTGCCAGATTGTTGAGTTCCAAAAGATATCTGTAAAGCCACTTCCTAGGAGTATACCACTTATTTTTTTTAATTTTTTTTAGGGTTTTGTGTTTTTCTCTCTTGAGTTATGACATTTTTATTAACTAATAGTTTATAAAAACAAAATGAATACATTACATGTTTGGTATATTTTTCAGAACATTAAAATGATTAAAAGTTAATTTCATTTATTTTTTATGGAGAAAACTGATTTACAACACAATGCAAGTTTTAGATGTGCAAGTTTACTCTTTATCAAACATGGTAACATAGCACACCTACCACCAAATTTCTGATAGCTCCCCACAACTGTCCATTGTACTCCCATTACTCTTTGCTTCCACCCATTCCCTTTTCCCTCTAGTAGCCCCAGTTCTGTTGTTAGTGTCCAAGGGTTAGTTTTAAAAGTTAATATATTTATGAGAAAAATAAATGTGTTTCTGTGTGCATTTAGTGAGAAAGGAAGCTCTGCCTGTCTCAATAAGAAAATGCTTCTTAAAGAGCAATATTTCAGATTATCCCTTGACACAAGACATCATGAGGTATGGTGGTGGGGGGGTCTGCTTTTCTTTTGTAAAATGGAATAAGAGTAATTGTGACAGGGGAGCAGGGCGGGGAAAAGAAGAACCCCGTGGGTACAACTGCAGGTGCATTCTTCCGTAGATCACTTTTAGGAAAGTATATACTCTTCCATGTGCATGCAAGCAGAGCATTGGATTGGGAAATTGAAATTCTTAAAATTTCTGTGCTGGTTTTTCCCTTTGGAATAATCTCTAGCTCTCAGGGGGTAATCAGTCCCTGGTGGGAGACCTGAATTACGCTTTCCCCATAATTCTTGATAGAACATTGATGAAAGGGTTTGGAAAAGAAAACAACTTTTAGGCTTTCCATAACTTTTCTAGATGCAGGCACTGCCTTTGGCAAGGGCCACTCTCAGACAGTGTGATGCAGTCGAACGATCCTAGATTTGGGGAGCTGGAACTGATTGGTGGTTTTGCTGCCTACTCAACTCACTTGTCAGTTCTGTCAGTGAAATTGGGATCATCTGTAAATAGAGATTTTCAAATTGCTGTAAAGATCCAATGAAATAACTTAGTTAAAACACTGGATGATAAAACATACAGTACATTTTCATTTGTTTCATTGAGAATCCATTTGTTCCACTCAGTAAAAGATATTTAAAAAATGTGTATCCTGTGCACCCTGGTGGAGTAGCTGTTAGGTCATTTGTCTCCGAAGGAGCAAGGGTCCAGGGGGAAACAACCAGAGTAAACAACTGAATCAAAATCAAAATAAAATGCTTCCTCCTCCTCTGTCTTCCTCCCTGCCTGCCTACTCACCTTCATTCCTGACTGTACCTCTCCTTTTAAAAAAATAGATAATAAAAAATGTTTTTTTGGTGTGCAGTATTTACTTTCTACAAAATCTTCACAGGAAGGGTGGACTAAAAATGCCCCAATTAGTCGGCTCATAATATTAACCAGGCATTTACTGGCTGACTCAGGAGTATTCACTTGCTAGTCATTTTTCAAGAAAAAAGGAAGAAGCAACAACCTACCATTCTCCCTAACTGTTTGAAAATTGTAGGAATTTTCTCATCCATCTGTAAGCACTAGATGATATATGCAAAAGCCACTCAGAGAGAAGGCTTCTTATTTTAGACACTTATCAACTGAATACAAAGCCCAACAAATAGCTAGAAGGTTTCATTTCACCAGAGAAGAGCTCCTGCTTTGAAATGTTTTCAAAGTTTCCATGACAAAATATTCTTTCACAGTCTCTGCATCAGTGAACTGCTTTGTACTTCTAGCGCAGCTAAGCAATTAAAAGAAGATGAATAGATGTATTCCAGCATGTGTGATAACAAATGGCATACTTAAGGTGACAAGGTTTTCTATGTTAACTGGCTTTGCAGTCACTTGCAAGTTTTTGAAAAATATTCCCTTTTATGGGAAGTTTTTCCCTGCTTAATCTCAGTTTAAAGGCTCTTTTTCTCAAAGCAAATTGGAGGACTTTTCAAGTCATCTTTGATAGAACAAAATGTATGTGCATATTCCCTCTGTGCAAAGGAGCTGCTGCTTTTTTATGACGGCTTAAAATTGACTAAAGTTTTAAGCATCAAGCTGTTCACCATTACAAAAAATGTTCATCTCGGCTACAGATAAGACTTCTGAAGGAAACTAATGTAGTCCATTTAAATTGCTGGTATATGGCTCATGCTTTGTGGTAAGGTATTGGATGTCTCAAGGGAGGCTCTCCAAGGCTCTTGGACTGTTGGATCTAGATCATTTCCAGGAGCATGGAACTTTGATGCTATTTTAGTTGCAAACTGATGGAAAGAGAAGCAGATGATATTAGAGCCCTTTACATGTAATCTTCAACTCTTACTGTCTATTTTCTCTTGCTTTTGGGGAAAATTTACCTACCCTGGACTTCAGTTAGGATCTCTCTAGTTATGTAAATTTCTATCTATTAAATCTGATCATTAGAATCATAGGGAATACTAATCTCATGCTTGTTTATGGAATATCTCTTGGCTTCAGAAAACAGGCAGTGTGCTGTAAAGTAATATGGACTGTCATAGAGGGAAAAAAACCTGGATTCTGGTTCTGACTGACACTTTGGCTCTGTGCCCTTGAACAAGTTATGCAACCTTATTTAACCACCAGATGAAAATGTGAAATGAGGCCAGAGGATTGATCCCATTTTCTCTGGGTGGCAAAATGATCTTATGGTTAAGAAACTGTGTCTTTGCTACCAGATAGACCTGGATTTGATAGACATCTTCCACTTCATAACTGTGAACCTTGAGAATTTAATCTCTCTAGTCCTGCTTGTTTCCTTACAATAGAAATATTTTAGATAAAATACATTTTAGGGTTGTTGTGAGGATAAAAATGATAATGCATTTGCTTTCTAAAGAGTAGTTCAGATTTGTTGAGAACTCTTACTTTGAATTATGTACATTTCTAAGGTCCTTAATAAAGACTCAAGTTATAGAACATTGAAATGGGACTCTGGTTATCTACTCTCAGTTCTTCATGTTATAGTTGGAAAAAAAATTCCGAACAAATAAAGATTAAGTGACATGTTCCAAATCCCGCACTAGAGACTCACACCTGATTCCAATGCTGTAACACTAATTACATGGGGCACATTTAACCAATATGCTATTTATTCAAAGAAATTCCCAATATACTCTTTCACCCCCAAATCAGTGAACTCACCAAAATGTTTTTCTTTGCAGGGGAAAAAGTAATCACAAAGATCACTGCATTTTCTTTTCTACCCAAAATGGAAACATTTTCATGAATAAAGAAATGGACAGAAAAGGTAGAGGGTTCAGCCTTAGCAGAAGAGTTAAGACAGTGAGAATCCATTTGTTCCACTCAGTAAATGAAAAACTGTCTGCAGACCACTCATAGAGTTATGATGAAAATTTTACAATAAATGCCTCAATTTTGTATTTCAGTTCTCATCCTTTCTGTAGATGATATTTCCAACCTGCTCCCACTACAGTTCCTTCAAGAATTATTTTTATTGTCCTTTCACAGAAACATTTTGTCCCTTTATTCCATTTTAGACACTTCACTTCATTCGACTGAAACTAACTAGGGTTCCCAATGGGAGTAAAGGGAAAATGTAAAAATTCAATCATAAAACAAATATGTATTTTATGACATACACTTTGTGAAGTTACCTTGCTGTGTGTTCTGACTAAATGGTCCTTTAGATATAACAGATCTTAACTGTCTATAGACTGCTTGCAGAGATTAGAACTTTTAAAGCTATTTAAACCTCTAAAGTGGGAACTTTAAGTGAGAGAATGCCCTCTAGTTTTGTTGTGGCCTGCATAGTAAGTGCATCTTGCCATTTCACAGTTCCCTGCATGGTGTCTTTTAAAGATCTCCCCTTCCTTTATTCTCCTTCTTCCCCACTCTTTACTTTTCCAGTGGAAAAGAGCCTTCTACAAAGGCATAGAGAGCAAATACTGTGCAGGATTTATCTATAAAACATGTTGAGTCTGGAGCTGTAATGTTTACACATATTCTCCAATCTCCAACTGAATAAATAAAGTGGTATCTCGGGATAGGCTGCCCTACAGATAACAAGTTTTAAACTCATTCATCCTGAGAAATTTCTACTGATATACTTTGCCTATCAAATGGATTTAAAATTGTATTGTCACTGTACTGCTTTCCATGGTGATTGCTTCTGCTCTCTGGTTCCATGCCTCAATAGACTGTTTGATTGTGTATATCTGCTGCTTTGTTCATACGATTCTGTCTGTAATGGTCTGTAATGCACAACTCTGCTATCCAGTAATACAGCTCAACATAACCCCTTTTGTGATTTTAACTAAAGAGTTTACGTGCTTCTACTGCTATTTTCTGAGAGTAAATGAGGATATTCTTTTTGCTGATTAATCTCCCTTCCTTCCTTCCTTCCTTCCTCCCTCCCTCAGCCCCATCCCTTCCTCCATCTCTTCTTCCCACCTTCAGTCCTCTGTCCTCTCTTTTCCTTTCTTTTGTTCTTCCTTCTTCCCTCCCTCCCTCTCGTCTCTTATTTCTTTGTTCTATGTATGCTTCTTTCACAATTTGCATTTGATGAATATTTCTGCTCAATTTTTGTGAAAAGAAGATAAGTTATCAAGGTCTTGTCTCCTTATTAATGGCTTCAGTGGCCCATCATTTATTATCTGAGTGCTGTGTGGCTTGAATAGATGGTAGGGTAGATGAGGTAGCCTTTCTTTTGGTAATCTGCCTCCAATATTCAGGGAATATTTTTGGATCTTAGCTGGAGATCAAGGAGTATCATTTGTCTCATATATTGTTGGTTACAGGAAGGAGGCCAGGATTATTTTTCCCTGGAAAGAGAATCAGCTACGTTTCCTTCAAATGTCTAGATTTCACTCCTAGCTCAATTATATATAAAAAGACCTTTTATAGCAAAGAGACTTCACCACAGTAAAATGATGTTAACGCAAATGGAATATAAAGAAACCCATATTCCAAACTGTCTCTGAAAAGTAATTTAATATTAACTGAAGTCTTCAGTTGCAGAATATAAAAGAGAAATTAAAAAAAAAACTGCTGCTTTCTCTACGGGGTGATTGCTAAGCTGCCTTGCCGAGGCTGGCCCCTGTGTCCTTTCTGCAAAATCACCCTCTTAGCTACTCTCTCTGACTAAAGTACTTAAACATCAACATCAACATTGCAATTTTATTAAATTTGATGCTGACTTAAAATACTAGGACTAGAACATCATTGAATTACAAACTGACCTTGACATGTGGAAGAAATCATCAGCTATGAACAGGCTGAACTGGTTTATTCTAGATACCAGATGAGGAAGAAAAACTATGTACAGAAACCAGGGGGATGTAACTGCTGATGCACAAATGGAACAGGAAACATATGAGCCACTTTATTCTAGAGTCTCCTGAAATGTTATCTCCTCTGAGAAACTTCTCTGATCATGCAGTGCAATATAGGGCACTTCCTCACTCTTCCTTCATCATTCAGTTTTATTTTCCATTATATATTTTATTATATATGCAATATATATTACATACTAAATATGTATTATAACGTGTTTTAATATAGGCATATATATACTTATATACATATATTCTTATCTGGATTTCCCACTACAATGAAAGCTCACTGAACAATAACTTTGTTTGATTCACTGCTGTAGATTCAGCACCTAGAATAGTATCACATTAAATAATTATTTGTTTTATATATATATGCACATACATATATATGTATGTGTATCTATGTATTACATGGCATATGCAAATAGCCTTTTATTTTAAATGTAACTGATGCATACTGAATTAGAGCACATTTATTAAATTATTATATTGATGTTTTAGGTTCCAAAGCAATACATGTTATTTATAACCATACAGATAACCCTTAGAAGAATATTGTTTTTGCCTTCTTTCTCTAACCTCCCTTTCCACCCACCCCTTTGAGGTCAAAGATATTACAGTTTAGTGTATAATTGTCCAATTTTCTTTTTTTTTAAATACAAAGAAACAAGTACTCGTTGAAAAAAACATTACAAATGCAAAATATAAATTGATGTGGTGGAGGGTTTAATTAGGGACATTGATTCTAGTAATTCTCCTGTTCAATATATTTTAGACTTTATTTAATAATCATCTTCTGTTTGGTAAATAGTGGTATGATATTAAAACCTGGTACAGATCTTGAAATGATAGATGAAAAAAATATGTAGTTTCAATCTTTGCTTTTGGGCTCTATTATGTACAGAAGTCAAGGTGAATTATGTCTCTCTGAGAGGAAAATAAAGCTTGAGTATGAAATTTAATAGTATTTACTGACTATATGCAGAAATATCTAATATTTAGCAAATGTTAATAGTTAACTTTTCTATATTATCAGGCATTGTTTTAAGTAGTTTGCATTTGTTGTTTCTTTTAATCCTTAAAATGACCATTTTAAATTGGTTTTGTCATTAGCCCTTGTGTAATGAAGACTTTCGGTGTTCTCTCTTCCTGTTTCTTGGGAGAGAGACACTAAACTTGTAAATTTCCTCAAGTTTATAGGAATGTCTTTGTTATTCATGGTGGGCCTTAATAGTTTATGCTAATGAGATGACTCCTTGTGGGTCCCCTAGTTGAGTATGGGGATTGACTGTGCTAGAAAAACTATCCATGTGACTAGAGGGTTGGGGCTTTGAACCATGAATATCATCCTCTTGGAAGAATAGTGGGGGGTCATGTGGCCAATAGCTCAGTCATCCTACAAAATGAAACTTTAATAAAATCCCTGGTCACTGAAACTTTGGTGAGCCACCTGACATGTCCTGACTCCATAGGGAGAAGTCAGGGAAGGTTTTCATTGGAAGACCCTCCCAGATCATGCCCTATGTATTTCTTCTTTTAGCTGGTTCTGAGGCGTACTCTTCTTGCTATAATAAAACTAAATATTGTAGCATTTATTATATCACTATAGCATCTTCCTGAGTTCTTTGAGTTTTGTGGGCAAATTCTCAAACCAAGTAATAACCAGTCGTTCAGAAGTGCAGGTGGCCTAGAAACTCCTAAACTGATGGTATTTGAAGTAAGAGCCATCTTGTGGAAGCCTGAGTCATTAACTTACGTAGTTTCACTTAATTTCAAGTTGTTAGTATCAGAATTACATTTAGTCCCATTTTACAGACAGAATTCTGGAGGTATGCAGAGGTCAAATAATTTGTCCAAAATCTCACAGCCAGTAAGTGGCAGCCTCAGGTTATCTACTGGCAAAAACACGTCTGTTCTGAATCATTGTGCCTTTGTCTCTCTTAATTTAAAACAATTTTAAGTTTTCAATAGATGCAAGATTGGAATGGATGTTAGAATTTACACCACTGCTCATACTTTGATTTTGAATTTATGGCTTCCAGAACTGTGAGAGAATAGATTTCTGTTGTGGTAAGCCACCTAGTTTATGGTCATTTGTTACAACAGCACTAGGAAACTAACACAATATCTCAAACTTAATGTGACCAAAACACAACTCTTGACCTATTCTTATCTAAAATCTGCTTCCCTTGCTTTCTCGGCTAATGGCAACTTTATCCATCTAGTTTCTAACTAAAATTTCAAGAGTCATTCTTGGTTTCTCATTTTGATTACTGGATGCTTTATTCTCAAAACAGGCCCACCTTTTCCACCTCCATTTATCTCCAGCTCATTGTTACTTATCCAGTTCAGAAGCACCATCATCTCTGACTTGGACTAGAAATAAAATCTAAACATTTTGTGCTGGCTACTGAAACACTATGTAATCTACTGTATGCCTACCCCTCTAAATTTATCTCACTGCACTTTTATTGGCTGTGCTTTTTAGTCACACAGATTTTATTTTTGCTTCTCAAATACACTAGCTCATTCATCCTTAGGCCTTTGCACTAGTTGTTTCTTCTGCTTGTAATGCATTTCCCTTTGCTCTTGATACAAATTTCTTCTTATAAGGACAAATTTCTTCTTATAAGTTAAATTTCAACTCCACTGCCATCTCCTCTAAGATGTTTACTGATTACTTGGTTTGACAAGCCTCAGATAAAGTAACCTATTAGAATTCTTTGCATTGTACCCATCATTATCTAACATTTAATCTGTAGGCTCAATGACAATAGGGAACTTGCTTGACTGGCCGACCACTGCTTTGCTAATGCCCATCCTAAGCAGTCCTTGGCATATAAGAGGAACTTAGAAACATTTGTCAAATGAAGAGCTCTCATTCTCCTCGTTCCTTTTCAATAGCATGTAAAAATATATGGACACAGATTTTCAAACATAGAGCCTGAAGGCTTGGGGAAATCAGTCTGAGAGGAGAGAACAATTTATAGTAACTGTGAAAATGTTTTAAAATAACATTTTCCCACACTTTAGTTTCCTTGATGGTTTGTAGATTTCTCCTTGGTTTTATCATACACTGGACAACTACTTGGGATGATTACATGTTAAGGAAAAAAAATTAAAAAAGGAAGTGTTACGGAAGCTCTAAAGTTATTAGTATTTTGAGAGAGGGGCATCATTTCATAAAATGAGTGAGTAAATATTCTGTTAAGTGGCACCTGTATACCATCAAGACCTATTAGAGCATGCCTACTTTAACCTTTTTAAATCAAAATAATTTTTACAGTTCACTGATAGTTTTAGAAATTTCTGTTATTAGAAAATGAAAAACAAATGTAAATTTCTAAGAGGATTGCCTTTTAAAGAAACTCTTATAGTTTACTTCTTAAAATATGAATTTCAGTTCAATATCAATTTAACTCATGCTCTCAGAAGTTGAATTTTAGGTTGATATAAAAATGCTTTATTAATTAATGTAAAATCTAGCACAAGTAAAATCCTAACAAGCAATACCCAGACACAAAATTGCCCTTTTTAATGGTCTCACTTCAGAGAGACATTTTTAAATTTTTTAAATAAAAACTAAAGAAGTAATATTTTGAGACACTTATGTCACATGTCTAGTCTAGGGCTACATTCCCATTATAATGACAGCATGAAGTAGTTGTGACAGAAACCACATGGTCTGTGAAATTTAGCTATTTATTTCTGAACTTTAGTTAAAAAAAAAGTTTTCTGAACCCCATCCCCAACACATTAAAATATTTGAGTAATATGTTTACCGCTCTGTTTACTTTGACCCTTTAATTAGATAGCAATGCAGTATGTTCTGAACTTGAATCAGTGTTTTCTTGTATCTAACAACTGTTACAATTCTCTATAAGAAGAGCAACACAAACATAGCAAAAAATGAAGCTACTCACATCAACTTGAATAACACTTATCTCTAGAACCTATTAGTCAAATGTTATTTCCCAGGGGATTGTGTTTGTTACAGCAGCTATTTATATTCAGATATACTGTTCAAACATGTATTTAAAGTCCTTGGTGCTGTGACACAAAGATAAATGAGAAGTCTCTACTCTACTTCATGATCTAGTAGGACATTCACATTTTCATGTAATCCCCATGCAACACAATGACATACTTATTATCAATATTTTAGAGGTGAGGAAACAAATGCACATCTGCAATTTTTCTAAGACACCCTAAAACACTGGGAACTCCTGTGCTTTTTTTTTAAAAAAAATTCTGATCAGGTGAATACAGTAGTGAAAGGTATAGATGGACTTTACAAATAGCACAGTGTTGAGCAAGTGCATAGGATAAAAGGAAGACTCTAAAGAACATCCAGACTCTTTAGGGAAAATCTGACAGGGAAATCCATGCCAGAATGAAATCCCTGCCCCTGTTGTTGTTTCTTCCAACATCTGACAGATTGCTGTATGACTTGCAGGTTTAGCATGGCTGGTGATCAAGTAGAGGGCACACAGGGAGTTGGAGGGCATCAGACTAGAGTCTGTCCTTTAGCAAATATATTTCAATGGATCACAGACACCATACCAACTTCCCCACTTAAAAAAATTCTCAAAATAGTGTCAGTGGTGTGTTGTAAAGTATAATAAGACCAGTTAGATGCTGAGAGTAGCTCTGAAATCTGACCTTTCTTAGATGTGAATGTGATGACCCACTTCCATTCCAAGTGGAGAATGAATTCATGTAACGACCATGCCGTTGTCCTGTGAGCCCACATGTGGCCTTACAAATGAGTGTGCTGCTAGACCTCAGAGCAAATAGGCTTATGTGTCCACTGATACTGTTAATTTCTCTGGCTCTTACTGGCAAGGGGATTGAGAAGAATAAAAGTCTTCACCACAGTAGTTGTTGATATTAGAAGGAAGTGACTCCTACTTCCAGTTTGAGCTATTCTTACAGTCTAGGAATGTTAAGAGAAAATGGGATCGTGTAATCAGAGGAGCAGAGAGAGAGAAGCATGAACACTTTCCCCCACTCCCATGGAACAGACTCATTCAGCACTCCTTCCATGTGATAACTGGATCATGAACTGGGTTGTTTGTTTCACTCATTTATTCATTTCAACTTCAATGAAAACAATTTTATTTGGTTCTTGCTCCCCTCTCCCCTCCTCTAGAATGGCAGATTCCAATTAGAACTGACATAATTTTCTTAAATGACATTTTCCAGAGTCAAATTAGAAAAATAATAGCCCCAAAGGAAGTTCGATCTCACAGAATCAATAATAGTACAACAAATAACTATAAACCCAATGCCTAGATCTATATATTAACATCGTGTCATTTTCATGTTTGTGTTCACTCAGGTGCTATCTCTCTCTCTCTCTCTCTCTCTCTCTCTCTCTCTCTTTCTCTCTCTCTCTCTCTCTTTCTGTCTCTCTCTCTGCTGTCATTCAATATAAGAACAGCTCTCCTGGGGCATAGAAACTATGACTATTGAGAGTCAAAAGAGATTTTAAGTATTGCCTTTTCGTGGTTGTAAGAAATATATGTATATGCATGTGTGTACATACACACACATGAACGTGCACATTTGAGAGTTCGTTACAGGCTTACAGATTTTATGACACTTTCCCTTTCAGCTTGTGTCTTCTAAGAAATGGAAAGTTTTTGACATAACCAAATATTTTACTCAAAGCATCTAACATTAGCATAACACTATGATGTAATATACTATCCATATGAAGTATTTCAAAATTATCCCAATAATGTATTTTATAGGTTATAGTGTCACAGATGATCCTCTAGGCTACTGACTATGAATACAGATCATATCCTGTGAAAATTTGCTCTTTAGTTCAGGTATCACATTGTCCCTCAGAGGAATAATAATCATGATTGTAATCCTTAATTTTAATCAATAAATTTTTATTCTTATTTTTCCCATTTTAATCTTGAGATGGTATCTATAGTCTTTTAGTTAAGGCCCTACACTTGCTCTCCCACCATTCCTTTCTATCATGGGCATTAGACCAAAGTCACCATGGAGTCATTGGTTCATTTTCTGACCTTTATCTTGTCCATGTGTCAGGCTCTTAGAATGGTGTCATTTAGTGAAAGCTCTGAGTGTATAAATACATATGAGTTCCTGGAACTTTCTAACTGCCTTGAAAACAACATCAATGCTAAGTTAATAGTCAAAAAAAATTACGAGTATGAGGAAGACAATTATAAAAAGGACTGGCTTAGGTCCCCTTGGAAAACGGTGGTAATACCTGAGCGAACAATAGCTAACTTAAAAAGGGGCAGATCTGAAAAGCACTTTAGTCAGATTGCTTTGTTCATCCCCCTTGAGTCCTTATTTTGATTTGAGTACTTACATCTCATCTGTTTAGTTGGAGTGTTTAAACAAATACCCTGAATTTCATTCTGACAGCAGTTTCCATAATCCAGGACTTCCTTTTCCCTCCTATCACAACACATCCAAATTTCCTTTTTGTTTAATATCTTCCTTTCTAATTCATATAATAGAGAAATGTCCTTATTTTCTGCAAGTGCAGTTCACATCATGTCTTTCTTTCTCAGATACCTTTGGCATCAGTGAGACATTTCTATGCCTCTACCATATGTCTCTAATTTTGTCTCAGTTTTTTTTTTTTTTTTTTTTTTTTACCTTAGAACCCTTTGATCCAGTTAGACTGGCACTCTTTATCTTCTCAGAACTTGTTCCATGCTGTCCCACATTCATGCTTATAGAATAGAGTCTCTTTAACTGGATACCTTTTCATTCTTTTTTCTACTCCTCAAAACCATGCCCAGATTTCGGGGACCAATGGAAAAAAAAATGATCTCTTCAGTGAAGTGTGTGCCCATGATTCTGTTTAAACAAATCCCTGAATTTTGTGTTTGTGTAGTACTTTGAATTACTCATAGTCTGTTTTGTGTCTTGTCTTCCCTACTAGGTCATGAGCTCCCGGGGAGTAGGCATGTTGTGAGCCTTCCTGTTCATCCCCCATGTGCCGGACATCACACGTTGTTCAATGCAGAGGCTGAAGAATGCTGACTGGGGAAAATTAAGAGCAGGGTGTGCCATCAGTTACACAAAAAAACTTTTGCCTGAATAGTTTACAAGCTAATAGACTATCCTCAAAATGATTTGATAATATACTTGAGACAAGCCACTTATGTAACCCTCAAAGGGCATTTAAACGGTATTTTAAAAAAAGAACTTCAAATATCTATTTTTAAAATAGTTCTATAGTATCTTCAAGATAATATCATATGTGCTACTTTAGTAATACGGCATGTTGAAATTATCCCTGTAAAATGTATTTTGATTTCCAGTTCCTAAAAAGCCTTCTTAAATGATACATTTTGATCGTGCCTGGGTTGGTGTTCTCAGATGGTAAATTTTTTAGGTAAATTTTTTAGGATATAATTTTGTAACTAGATTAGCTTTGCACAGGAGAAGCACAACTTTTGCTGGAAAGCACATCTGCTGGGAAGAGGGTCAATTGGAAAAGGCTGCACATGAGAGAGATCCTACAGAGAGAATGCGTATCTTCATCAAAATTCTAAATGCATTGAAACTGTCATTCAAAGAGTTAACATCTGTGAGGAATAAAAATGCAATGGAGAGGTTTCAGGCAAAGCATGGGGAGGCTGATAAAATTATCAGTGAATTAAATTCAGACAGATGGCTCTGGAAAGGAATGAAGTATACAAACCTGATGTCGAGTATAATGACTCTTGCTCTGACAGGGGCTTTGTCAACAGGGTAAGCTTTTTATAAAATCTGGATTTTCAAAGCAGTTGGAAGTCATATCTTCTTTTTTTCTGAAGGTGTTTAGTACTTGAGACAAAACAACAACAAACAAAAATAAAATGGTAATAGTTTATAAAGCAAGTTAGTCAGCCTCAGACTCTGCAGTGCCCAGTGTACATGTTCGGTAGTCACCCAGGGCAGAAGGCACAGTAGCCATCACGTGAGCTGCTGCTCTGCATTGTCCTCAGCTGCCCACATCAAAAGTTCCTCGACAGGTCCTTAAACTATTTCTACAGAACAGAGGCCAGGCATTAGCTCTGCTTACAACAGCAGGATGACAAGGAATACTTTCAGCCATTAAACACACACACACACACACACACACACACACACGCACACAAACCCCCACACACCCCAACAAGACACAAAGCAAATGATTTTTTTCTTTTTAAAATTTCCATTTTTGCCATTATTGTAGGTTGCATTAAGAAAAATAGATTTCCTAGAAAGTAAATATCCTCACCCATGGTATCTTCTACATTTAGATAGAAGTGATGGGAAAATAATCTTATTTCTCTCTCAGGATTTCTTTTTCCTTATGGTTTCTATTTTATCTCCTCTTGTTTGGCTCCAGGGACCCCCCCCCCCACACACACACACTCTTTCAGGTGACAGGCCCTGGCATATTCATTCTTGGATGCGGATGGCCAGCTGCTTCTTAGAGATGGACCTTGCCTTTGTTCCAGACCAGATGTTCTGTTTCTCCTTGGTAACAGTTTGCATTGTGGTACCTTATTATAGGGTTGTTCTCTGGAACTGGTGCCAGGATAGCCCCTGAATCAGCCAAGAGGAGCGCTGAATCAATGAGACAGCTGGCAGCCTCCCTGGGGAGGGAACGTTTTTTTTACCTTTTTGATTCATGCAGTCTCCGCTAGTTCAGATCCAGGATGCCATGAATGATTTTTCTTAGTGACAGGTGAGAACAAAAAAGCTTTGTAAACCTAATTCAATAGAAGCTGGAGACTCAGTGTGCTATTGATTAAAGGGAGAAGACGATGAAGAGGAAGTGTATACACAGTCCAGTTGAATTTTCCCCATTATCGACTTCTGTGCTTCTGCCTGTGTTGAAGTTGTCAGGTTTACCAGGACGAAAAGTTTGAAAATCAAGAGTATTGTGTTTATTGACCTAGGATTAGGATTTTAATTATGTCTCTGAGATTGCATGTTATCTACCAAAGCAAGAAGATTACACCTTTTTCATTGTAAAATTCACTGATCTCTTGCTAACTTGGTTAAAAACTCGATTTCTTCAATGGGCTTGTTCACACTGTCCAGGTTTTAATATCGAGGTGTATTTATTTATTAGGCCTGTAGATTTAGGTAAAAATCATCCATGCTTATACTCAAGCAAGGGATTACAACTCAGTTTGGGTCTTCACCCTAGGTTAGACACTCAGCATGCTTTCTGAGTCAGCAAGAACATTAGTCCTATAATTTCTGATCTCCCACTGCTCTCTGAAAGCAGGCCAGTTCCTGAGTCATTGTAGTCAGAGGACCGTTAGGAGGCAAAATGGCACAGCACTTGGGTGCTTTGGTTCTGGTACAATTGAGAGGCAAAAATGTGACAGTCACAGAAGTTAGGGACTCTGCAGTGCCATCAGTCATGGCAGACATATTGGCAACATAATGGATGACAGCCAACCACTAACCTTGGTGTGTTAGCCTTTGTCATATAAGTAACAGAATAATTCAAAGCAGTGAATCTACCTACCATCAAATAGGAGAGATAAGCTGTGACAGCAACAGAGGGAAAAAAAACATTAGTGTCAAATATTGTCCATATTTCTGAGCCAAGAGGAACAGGTCTCTTATTGTTCAACCATTGAATGAAATGGAGTGTTTCAGAAAGGGGGAAAAATCAATGCCATCAATGCATGCTTGCAACAGTATGAATTATTCTCTCTTAACTAAGGTATAACTTTTTAGTAGTTGTGTAGAAACTCTCATCAGGTTAAGATGACTATAACACAGATTCTTTAAACCTGAAAAAAAATTAGTCTAACAAGTGAGCAAATTTCATGTGAATTAAAATTCCAACTTCATTTGCAAGACATAGGCTTGTATACATGAAGTTCAATATTCAATCGATGACAGGTGGTCTGGCTTGGGAATAGAAATATTTCAGTCCAGGATTCCTAGTGATATGCCCGTGATGGTCCTAGAACTTGGCTCAACAGCAGTCTCCCAAAGCGTCACAGTTACAAATGACCTACCCTAAGTCCCTTTTCAGAGTTTAAATATTACTTGATTGGGCACGGAAAGTAAGAACACATTCTCAATAAAATATTTCAGTAATGCACAGCAGGACATTTGGAGGACTTGATGACTATAGAGGATAAAGGAAAAGAGAAAGAATTATGCTCAACTTGCTTTCATAGGAAAGTGAGATTAGAACAGATTGAAGCAAGATCTGCCCATTTGTTTTCCAAGGGGCTTTATGCCAACTGGTAAGGAATTTGGTCAGCTTTATCAATGAAAAGAGTTAGTAGCCCTAACCGTACCAAAAGCCAATTAAATCACTGAAAACACTGACTAATCTCTTTTGGAGTCAATATTTAAAGAGACATAGATATCATATACTTGTTTTCTGATCCTAACCGAAGTATTCACATTGGCATCCTGAAGCACCCAATCTGGATGAACTAATCAGGTGATGCTCAATGTATTTACATTTTAAGTCAGACTCTGAAAATTGCCAGTGCAGCAAATTCTGATTAATATATATTTAAAAATATTTTTTAGGTAACTTTGATTTATGAAATAGTATAAACCCATATGTGCAGGTTCACCATTCCTCAAATATGTGACAACACACCACACCTAGCATCACATTACCAAAAGTCCTACCCCACTGTCCTTTGGACCCCACTACCACTTGCTTCCACCTCCAACCCCCTTTACCCTCTGGTAATTCAATTTTATTGTCAATGTTCAAGGTTTGGCTTTTTCTTTGTCTGTTTGTATTGTTTCTTTAAATTCCATATATGAGTGAGATAATCCAGTATTTGTCTTTTTTCTTTTGACTTATTTTACTTGACCTAAAAGTTGATATCCATCCCTGCCCCTCACCCAAATATGTTCTGTATGCTTACTGTTGTCAACCAATAGTAGAGAGTTTATTTGAACACACAGAATGACATTATCAGTGCAGGCTTTATAAACTGTTAGAACTTCAAGAGGTACGTACAAACTGGAATTACATAGAGGTTCAGGGAGGATTTAGGGAACAAGAGCAATGTTATATGTGTATTAGTTTTATTAAAGGTGTTTCAAAGTCCATCTTTCTTCTTGCAATTATGTCAAAGAAGATAAACATACCCTCTCTCAAATGATATCACGGTGTAAGCCATTTGTCTGGCCCAGCAAGATATTTCTAATGTGCTCTAGTTCTTGTGATGGGAGTGGACACTGAGAAGTCAAAGCATTGAGATGGGCTGTGTTTGGCGATGTGACTACTGTTCAGAGATAGACTATCAGATTTAAGCCCTGATGGTATTCTGGATGCATTTCTCTCCTTTCTGGACGAAAGCCTAAACTGTTGGAGACTGAAAACTGAATTAGTTTTCTTGGTAGTCTTTCCCATTCTTCTCAACTGTGAGATTTATGAAACATTGCTCTTTGGGTCTAGATATCATTTTGGGATCACATCATGATAACTCTATGTGTGTGTGCCAGGAGGGCAAAGTTGCAAAGCAATTACTCAGCAGTGCTGGGGAAAGAAGCAATTACCAGAATACGTTTTAACACCGCTTGTCAGTGTTTTACTCGGGCACAAGGGAAGCATTAACTTGGGCAGTATCCCTTTTTTTGAGAGTTAATTTGTTTTTTTTTTTTCTTTCTTTTAACTGTGATTCCAGTATTTTAGCTACAATACTAGTCTGTAAGGATATTTAAACAGTTCTTTATTATGAAGTAGGGCATGGGTTTTGGAAGAAGCATAAACAGGGAATTGCATAATTTATAGGAAAATGCATGATGGACTTTTTCTTTACAAAGAATATCAGGGTTGTGTTGCCACAAGTCAAATACCATTTTAATGAATAGAGTAATCAGCAGCAGCTACAGTAAGTGCTTGGCTTTTTTTTTTTAATGTGCTATGTGTTCATAATTTAAGCATCTGATTCTGAGTGAGGTCATAATGAATGATAGATCTATCACTACCCATCCCTTCTGCTCAGCTCTCCTGTATCAGTTCAGAGCATTATGACAAATGGACGACAGGTCTCTTTTAATATGTTCATTGCCCACCCACTTTAAACACTATAATTGTAAGAGAACACTGATACATTCCACTTTTCTTTTTTGATCTAGAGCACAATTTGGGTTTGAAGACAGAATTATTATATTCTAGAGTTTTAAAAAGTGATTTATATAAAGAATATCAAGATAAACTGAATTGCCAAGGTTTCTTCTCCTCCTCCTCCTCCTCCTCCTCCTCCTTCTTCCTCCAGCCTTTCTCTTCCTCGTCCCCCACTCCTTCCCCCTCTTCCTCTTCCTTTTTCTCCTCTTTTATCCTCCTCCTCACTCTTCTTCTTAGTAGAGATTTCAAACTTTGTAGGCTCTCAATTGGATCATTGATCCAAGATCTTTCACATGCTGTTTTCACTACTTGGAATGTATCTTCTCTTTTTCTATTTTTGACTTATCAATATTTCTAATTCTTACCCAAACAAAATACTTCAGGAAATTATTTCTTTTTGAATATTATTTGTAACAAAGTCCTGTTCATTCTCTACTCAATGGTTCCTTAGCCTCTATGAAGTTAATATGAACAGATACTTATTAATTTATGACCAAGATGCTTTTAAGTGTTTATTTAAAAATAATCTAAGCATATCTTCTAATTGGAATAATGTTATCTATAGTAGTTATGACTTCAGGACAAGTCTCAAAGTCTATTTAACCCAACGTACAGGTTAAGTGCAAAAGTTGAAAATTAAAAAGCATAATCAGAATATAATATTGCTCTGTTGACAAAATAAAATATTACAGCTTTATATATACTAGGCACTGTTTTAATTCCTTCACAAGTATTAATTCACTTAATTTTGCCAATATTCCTCTAAGTAAGTATCATGAATTGTGCTCCCTTGAAAGAGGAAACTGAGGTACAAGAAGTTTCAAGTGACTTCTCAAGTTTGCATAGCTGCAAGAGGCAGAGTTGGAATTTAAGTCTGAGGAATTTGACACAAAATCCTATTATTTTAACTGAAGTATTAGTGCTGTATAATCTTTTCTACTGTGGTAATTGAATATAAAATAAAGAAGGCTTAAAAAATAGCTTCAGTAAATATATTCAAAAGATAGTTTTAGATCCAAGAATTCAAAGACTTCTTAAATGTGGGCTCTGATAGTTTCTGCAAAGGCCCACTAGGCATCAGTGTTGCCTGAGACAGTTTTGTGACTAAAGCTGCATGACCAGGGTTTGTAGGGAAAATACAGTGAAAAATTATGTATTATTCAATTGTCATAACTTGGATATAATGCCTTATTAATTATTGTCACTGGCTATCTTTCATTTTTTTGAGTTTCCTTATGTCTTTCTTTAACTCAGTAAATTAAAATATTTAAGCGATACAGAATATTTTATCTTTTTACAGCTCCTAAAGTTGAGTTTCTCATATTTGGAAAAATGGCAGAATCAGTCCTACAGAGTACAAAAGCTAAACCTTGTGATGGGAGTATCACCTTCCTGCTCAAGATATTTCCTTACCAAGGTAAGTTTCAGACTTCATCTCAATTAGTGATTTGAACATCCTATTCACTGAATTAATATCGTTGACTAAATGTCATCCAACATTCAGAATCAAAATTATTTTTAGTTTAAGCATGAAAAGTGACTTTTGTACATTCCATCAGCTGAGAACAGTGACTTTGTATTTCTTTTGTATTTCACTGTGACTTGCCTGAGGAGGGAGAAATACTGAAGGGAGGAAACCCAAGAAGATTTGGGTGGAATGTAAATACCGTGGAAAAGTGAAGTGTTTAGCTTTGCATTAGGTAAGCAGAATTTCAGCAAGTCAAGATCAGCAAATCTGTGCAATGTTCTTCTGGTAAGCCACTTCCCTTCTGCAGCCCACTCATTAATTTTCGGAAGCCTGACAGAATGGCTAAAAGGATGATCAATTTCAAGTGTCACTCCTGGCGTGTTTTTAACCTTATGTAAAAGGAGTTCCTGACAAGTAACCCTGTTAGTGCCCTCAAAATGTCTCCTGTTATTAAATATTGGGAATAAGCTGAAATAATGAAACTGGCTTTTTTTCCCCCTGTCACTAGAGCGGTTGGTTTAAAAGATGAGAGATTAGTATCTATTACTGCCTTTTGGGTGGGCTTAAGCACTCAAACCAGCAAAACAAATAAACACGTTTCAAGAGAGCTTCTTTTCCTTAATGGAATTGTGTGGATAAATGGGATCTCTCTACTCATTTTCCAAGTGACTGTATAACCTTCTTACCTAGTAGGTAAAATCCTAGCTCTCTCCTTCTACTCCCAATCCATTTTTATTCTATTGTGCTGCTTTAATCCTGGATAGATAATTGGAGTTATTGGGCCTCTTAGCTGCCCCTGAGGAGTTGTCGGTGGTACTGGGTATCTCTCTACCAGAGGTACAGAGTATAGTTCCCACCTTGTTTTTGCTTCTCTTCTTTTTCCTTCTTGCTCTTTATTTTCTTTCTTTACTAGATGTCATCCTTTATCCACTCCTTTTCCATACTACCTTCTACCCTTAATCTTTATGCCAGGTCACAGGCAATGTTTAGATATTTCTATGCTATTGGCACTAAAGCATTTTCTGATGTTGGTCTTAATTCCTTTACTATCCTAACATTAGGTGAAATTGGTTTCAGTTCTTGCTTTAGCTTAATATTTGGCGAACCATTTTTATTCTCAGTGAGCCTAGCAAGAAAAGGGGAGAAAGTTATCATAGAGTCTACTTGTAGAATCTCTACTGTACAGATGTGAAAAACTCTAAGAATGATATGGTCTTAAGGTCCGGTAAACAGTGGAAACCCTTATATGTGAATAAGGAGTTGAAAATTCAGACTTGCTCATAGGTATCAGCCAGTTAAAGCAAGTAAACAGCATGGGCCTATAAGGGTGGAGAAGAAAGGGAGACGGCTTCTCTCCTTCACAATGTGAGAGCTACATGAATTTATTTGACTTTATGGTAACTGATAAAAAACAAAACAAAACATGGTTGTCCTGGCAAAGAAAAAAATAAAATGAAATGTTTTTGAAAATTAGAAGAAGAAAAGAGAAAGGAAAAGAACAGCCCAGAGCACCATAATCAGCTTGTTGTGACTCCTGCCATAAATACTATAAATTCTGGAGATAGAATATTGTAATTTTGTTACTCCTGGGAATCTTAATGTTACCACAGTGTTCTAACATAAGTTTCAGTACAAATTCTTTCCAAGATGAATATTCATCTACTCAATTAAAACTCTATAGCTCATAAGAATGTGAAATTCTGTACTAAGACTGGAAACAATAAACACACTAATTAAACCACATCACCTACTGTTAAAATACAAAGAGCTATTAGTTTATAAAGCTATTGGAATGAAATGCAGCTACACTCAAACCAGAGTTACATTCTAATTGCTCTCTTACTTTAGAGAATATCAAAGACCAGGAGATGGTATTTTCATGATGACAGTTCTTAGCAAGCCACACAGGTCTTCAGCAGATGCTTCTATTAGAGTAGTGGTATTTGAAAGAATTAAGTGAAATAGGCCAACTTTATGGCTCAATGGTTCTGAGTACAAGAGAGAAAAATAATTTGTAAAGCACTTTAAAAAGTACAGCTTTTTACACTAATATCTAATAGTCTCATATGGTTTTTTTTTTCAAATGTTGATTTCTAGACTGTTATCTAAAATATATACTTTACAAGCCAAGTTGTTTTAAATTCTTTGTGTCAGTTCAGAATCATTTCTCTTGTCTTAATAGAGCTGTCAGGCTGTTTATAATCATGTTGGCTTTGATGTCTATCAAGAACAGACACACAAAGAGAAGGTTGCGAGACCTGTTTGACAGGACATTCCCCCACAGATGCAAAGTGACTGACTTAACCAAGTAGAAGAGCATGTCCAGACAATGTGACACAGAGGAGAGGATGCACAGTAGTGTAGTCTGAATGCCCACAAGTGTTTGAATGTTTGATTGTGAGCACTTTCATTAGACATAGTTCTCAGACATGTGCCTTCAAGGTGGTCTCAGATCTCAGCTGCTCTTCCTTTCATAGCCTAAGTTAAAATAACCTCAAACAAACTTGTGAGTCATTTCAGTTTTCCTCATCAGTGAATTTCCTCTAGTTTTTACCCGGTGTCTTGAAACTGTATAGTTTGCCTAATTTTCTTAAAATTCCTGAGTGCACCCACATCCCTCAGTTCTTCACAGTCGGCTCACGAAGCTCAGTGGCGGCTTCATCCTCAGCACTGAGCATTATCAGAATGCTAATCCCTACTCACTGTGGGCTTAGTAAAATTCAGTGACACTGAGAAGCAGGGCTGTGTCCTAAACAGGACTTCGGAAGCTTGCTAGTGTCAGAATTGTGTCCTCTGGGCAGCTTTCAGCCTGTGACTGCTGACAGAGGACCCTGAGTCCCCTCTTAGGGAACTGGCTGGTGCAGAATGTCACCACGGCCTTGAGAAGATGCTTGTTAGGATATGAGACTTTCACCTTTTGGGGCTCTGTCAGTCTTACATTCTGCCTAGTGACCTTTCCTTTATTGGGATGTCTCTTTATTGGGTGCCCATTTTCAGGTGCAAACAATGTCTCATTATCAGTTCCCTTGCTTTGTCTTTTGCCAGCTTCGTGTTAAGTAGTCTGTCAGCAACCTGTCACTCATGGTTCAAAATCACTGCTCCTGCTCATTGTTCCCTCACACATCTCTTCTCTGTTTGGCATTGAAGGGAGCCTCACTGCCATGCTGAGGGTGCCATTGTGTAGCACAGAGAAAGACAAGGTTATGTGAAGCTATGTACTTGGTTACCTGTCAAAGATTATGTTTCTATGAGGCTATTTCAGCTAGACTTTGGTATTTGGCTTTTGGTTTTTTCCCTCCTCCTCCCCCTACTCTACTACTTATCCACATCCCACAAATGAGATTCATGGTAAATACGAAATGGGAATTTAACTTGAACAACTTTAGGTCTTGAACGTTGAAGGTCGGGGGCAATACCAATGCAATGAATGGGAAGGGAAAATGGTTGCAATTAAATTACCACAAATTTGCCTCTGTGGGTAAGGTGATAAAGAAACAATGAACTTGGAAGAGAAATTCAGAAGGCTTCTTTAAGATTTTGCACAAGAGAAGAAATGATCTATTTTGTTTTAGAATTTGGCATATTTTTTTTAAGCCAAATGGTTTTCTCATATGACTACATTTTCCTCTCTTCAACTATTCCATCTTTCTTTTTTATAGATGTAGAAATCTTCTTTTTTCCCTTAATGATACTGATTCAGTAAAGTCAAATTTCCTTGACAGTAAAGAAGGCATGTAACTCCAGTAGGCATATGACTTAGATATGTTTCATCCTTCAATTTGTCTCTCTCTGAGCAATGAGTTTGAACATAAACATACAACTCCATAACAATCTCTGTCATATCTTTTCCTGGATAAGTAATGTCTTAATGTTGATGAAGTTTCTAATTAATTTTTATGACCTCAGCAGCCTTCTACAATTCTTTTTCACAGCACCATTGTAAACGGCATAATATTAATATTCTTCTAACAATTTTTATTCCTTAATCTCTTAACCTATTTCCAATCTGTGGCCCATTTAAAATGTTTCCTTTTTCTTTTGAAATAGTGTTTTCCTTAAATTGGGAAATGTTATAATTGGGTGACATGATATCATCAGTAAAATAAAAAAATATTTCTCAGGTTTAACCTCTTATGTGTGTGCTGTCTTGAGACAGTGCCTTACACAGGGCTTGAGAATATACAGTCTGAGAATTTGTTTGAGCTGTACTTTTTTCAATAATTAAAGTAATAGTTCATGTGTAGACACAGATTTCAAAGTTCTGTAATATTTCTAGCTTGTTAATATTTTTATCCTTGCTGGCAGGATCTGCTTTATTTTCTGACTGTGTTCATAAGTATTCTTTAGCAGCTGTATGAGAGAATTTAACCTTCCCTCTTCCAGAAAACAAGGCAAAACTGGCAGATAAGGTTCTAAAGGAATCTTTTTGTATATTCCCATTTTCTAATTAAGCATTCTGTCATATCCTATTTCATTTTTATGATTCCTACAGAGTAAAGACACAATTTCACTCATGTAATAACCTCAGCTAACCTGTGCATGCCTTTATACACTGAGAGGAATTCTCACTGATTGCAGAGCACTTCTTTTTAAAATTTTCTGGCAGCAGGATTTTTATTATTTTGTTGAAATGCAAGCACTCCTCTGGGTGTGTGTGTGTGTGTGTGTGTGTGTGTGTGTGTGTGTGTGTGTCCAAATAAAGTCTCCAGAAGTCAGAAGTCATATTTTCCCTTTGCTTCCTTGTGGGTACATTGTAGACGTCTCTTGTTATAGTTTGCGGACTTAGTATCATCTTTACAAGCGACAGACCTTTCCACTTACTTGTAGGATGTGTTTCCCAAGACAAATTAAGCCTTTTCTATGGAGAACAAAGAGAATATTTTTTCCCAGCCAGAAAAGATCTAGTTAGTTTATGTTATTAACAGAACCCCTGTCATATTTGGGTGTAATGTTCTCATTGTCATCTCTTTAAGTGTAACTCATATGATTGGGTATGATAAGGAAGTGGGTGCTCAGACCAATTAGCTCTCTACTCTGTTAGGACCAGCCTGGAGCCAGCCTTTAGAAAATGTTTTTAAGAACGCCTCGCATTTCTGTTATTTAATTAAATAGTTTAACATGGTCTGTGTCATTTTCCAGAATGTGATACTCCACCCCATCCATGATCCACTAAATATTTTGTGTTGTAAATACACTGGATTCTTCTAGTTGATTAGGAATTCCAGATAAACATGGTTTGTTGGAAAGATAGTTTTGTTAGGTGAGGTTGAAGGTAAAGTTGAAGGTGAGGTCGGAACAAGGGAAAATTAAAAGCAAAGACCAGTTGTGGTCATCCCCATAGGTATCTGAGGTGGAATGCCACAGAAGCAGACCCTGAGATAAGGATTCAGGTGTGAATGATTTGCTGAAGAAATGCTCCCTGGATGAACAGAAAGGAGCGAGAGAACCAAGGGTATAATTCTAAGTTAAATCCCAGGGTAGAGTGACTGTGGTCCCTCCTGCAGGAGAACTCTTGAGGCAAGGTTGCTGGGCTTTCTTTATGAGGTTTAAAGCAAGCTGATCCTATAATTTGAGGACCCTCTTGCATAGAGGAGCAGTAAGTGGTTAGATGTAAAGGCACACTGCAGCCAAAAGAGACCACAGGAAAAGCGAAGGGACCATAGGGCACATGGGCAGAGCATGGTACAATCACACGCTGTAACTCGTGTGAAGTCTGGTTTTGGCTCCATAATACCACCTTGATTTTACCTCACAGACTGATTATTTTATCTTTAGTTAAGCATATTAGGATTCCAGTCCTTTAGCAAGAAATTTGAATGCTAAATTGGAGTGATCTTCTGGAACTCACTCTTAACTACTTGCAAGAGATGATTGTATACCTCTCTTCCTGATACCTTATTTAGTGACACATTGGTAGCTTGAAATGAGCTGTGGTGTGAGCATTCACATATGTAAATCAGAAATTGCTACAAATTGGTGGGGTTATTTTTTTCAGAGGAGGAGGGCGTGGGATGAAGTAGAGAGGGAAACCAGTTGTTAAACCATTATCATCATACCACTCTGATGCTAAGCTAAAATGTTAATAATGACAGATATTATTAAATGTGAATATTTATTACATATATTAATTAATGTGAAAACATTTTGTAATCATGAAATATATTCACAAATTTTAATTATTTATATATTCCATACAAGTGTAATTCTTGAAACAATAGCCTGTTATAACATATAAAACATAAAATTTCAAAATTTCTCCTCAGTGCTATTAAACTGGCAATATGCTATAAACATAATTGTGAAAAGGGGATTCTTTAGTTGTTCTGATATAACTGTTGCTGATATTAGGCAAAAACCTTCTCAGAATAGAGTTCAGTTATCACTTCTTTTATTTCCATTTCCAAGATGCCTCCTTAATTGTATTATGACTCATGTCCTATATTTGCTTCTCTCAGAGGTAGATACAAAATATTTTACTGGAAGATATCATCATATAAATGTGTAATGCTCTCCTTTTTGGTATATATTGTGAGGAAAACAGTCTAATAGAAATAAAAACAAAGATCAAGAATTTCTAGTCTGTCTGAGAATTTTCAAGTACAGTGGTCCTCATACTTAAGAAATACCCAGCAACAAGTGAATTAAAAAATACAATGTCATGAAGACTTATTTTAGTGCTGGGAGGTTGCCTCAGCTCCTTTGGCAGTCCCTGATATGCCATGGCCAGTACCCAGGTCCTGGGGAATGCAATGGGAAGGAAGTTTGATTCATACCCACTCTCTGATTCCAGGGAGGCATGGACTCCTAAGTTTGATAGCTTAGATTTTGAAAGCTCAAGTATGAATAATGGCCACCCCCCAAACGATGTCCATATTCTTATTCTTGAAATCTGTGACTATGTTGTTTTACACCGCAAAGAGGACTTTGCAGATATGGTTAAGTTAAGGATTTTTAAATGGGATGATTATCCTGAATTATTCAGATTGATTCAGCGTAATTGCAGAGAGCCTTAGAAGAGGGATCCAGGAAGGCCAGAGAAGAGGTGAGGATGGAAGGTCTGAATCGTATGAAGAAGGGCTATGAACCGAAGAGTAAAGGTAGTCTCTAAAAGCTGGAAAAAACAAGGGAATTTCATTCTTAAGAGTCTCCAGATGGAGCACAGTTCTGCCTACACCCATTTTAGACTTCTGATCTTTAGAAACTATAAGATAACAAATTTGTGGTTCAAGTATAAAATATGTGGGAATTTGTCACAACAGTAGTAGGAAACAAATACAACAAGGTTTTAGGCTCTAGACTCATTTGAGGGCACCTTTTATAATCCTTTTTCATAGTGCCGTTTTGCGATTTCCACAAATTGGACAGGGACAGTAATAAATGCACATGCAGATAGGAATGCTACATATGACTTTCAATGAGCTCAAAGAACTTTTCTGCGTTGATTGATTTCCCTAACACTATTTTTTATTAGAAAAGTTTTAATACTAACTTTGCACACATGAACATTAACAATTTCTAATATATGGAGTCTTTTCAAATTTTATTATCTTCTTGCTAACCTGATTTTTACAAGAAAAGTATTTTCTATTATAAATGAATTAGATATTCATTATAGAAAATTGGAAATAGATATAGAAGGAAAAGGAGAAAGCATTCATTTTTTCCATTATCAGAGAAAACTGCTCAATTTTTGACATATTTCTTTCCTTGTTTGCTATGTACAGTTTTATATTTATTGTACTCCTTTATGTGTACATTTGTATCTTGCTATCTTCACTTACTATCATGTAAATACTTATTACTGTGAAATTACTGTAGCTATTATATTTGCTGTTCTCCAATTGGGGAGTTGTACAAATAAGGGTTCTTGCATATAAATGTGAGAAACCACTCTGGCTGATGGAGGCAGAAAGGCATTGTATTTGAAAAGTTGTTCAGGTGGCTTATGAAACTGATGTGAAGACTAGGGAATCTAGGGAAACAAGATGTAGCCAAGATTATACTACAGTATCATTAAAGTCCTGGTCATTGACTCTTCTGACTGTACCATCCTTTAATGCTGCTCCTAATGCTGAGTCCCAAGAAGCCTGTGTCATTCTCTGGGTAGGAGAGTCTCTGTGTAGTGACTTGACCTTTGCTTTGAGAGAATATTCCGACCTTGGGCTCCCCCAAAATTCTTAAATTGACAACTCCTTCGATTTATATGAATTTTACATATCACTCTGTAATGAAGATATCTTCTCAAGGCTTCTAGGATATCTATCTTGATTTCCAGATTACATTATCATGATATAATCTATATAGAACACAAACATGATATCCACTGAAACAGTGTGATGTTCAAAAACTTTTAGAGAAAATTTTTGCATGGAGCTAGCGATTTTATAAGCTTCCGAGATGGGATAGCAAAGATATACTATGATCCTTACCATATTCTAGGAAACTGTTTCTGGTCTTTTTTGTGTTCATAAAGCACAGAGAGAAAACATAGTTTTCAGTTTAAAAGCTTCATTCTAGGTGCCATGGTCTGTGTATATTTGTTTCAGGAAAGACTATGTAAGTGGAGCAACACCTTAAAATAGAGCAAAAAACTGATGAAGCTCACATGTACTCACTGCCTTGCATTCTGTAAGACCCACATGTCTTCTGCACAGGTTAAGTTGAGGGGCAAAATGGAATTTTCCACTTATTTGTTCTGCAGATGTCTTGAGTGCCCGCTAAGTGCTGGGCCTATTCACCATTGAGATATATAGATGCATAAAGTATTCAAAGGTTCCTGCCATCATGTAGCTTGTGTTCTTGTGGGAATCATTCCTGCTGCACTTTTCAGGTTTGGAGAAGGAAACTAATTGCTGAAATTTACTGTTTTGGTAGAGAGGGAGAGTGCAGGGCCTTCCAAGTGCCCTTCCTGCTATAATAGCACTTACTCCCTCCGTGTGCTCTCGGTGTGGGTGTGCCCGAGGGACACTTTGGAAATTAGCAGGTACATTTTTGATTGCTACAATGATGGATCAGTGTTGCTGAATTTAATGGACAAAGATCAGAGAAGTTAGTCATTATCAATAGTCAAGCATAGTTATAGTCAATAATCAATAGTCATAATCATAATCATCCAAATTCCAATTAAAACCACTTGAACCAGATTGAATTAGTTTATCAAATCCATAATCACTGATGAATGTACTCATGATGATTACACTTGTTGGAATACCTTCAGAATTCACTTCTACACATTCCCAGATTTTTCTAATATAAAACTCCGTAGTCCAGCAATTCTGTTTTTTTTTAAAGCATATATATCATGCAGGATCATATGGGATTTCCATCTTCAACTTTTTGAGGAATCTCCAAATTGTTTTCCATAGAGGTTGCACCAATTTACACTCCTACTGAGAGTGTCAAAGTGTTCCCTTTTCTCCATATCCTCACCGACATTTGTTGTTTCTAGACTTTTGGATGATAGCCAATCTCTCAGGTGTAAGGTGATATCTCATTGTTGTTTTCTTTTGCATTTCCCTGATAGTCAGTGAATAGGAACATCTTTTCATGTGCTTGTTGACCATCTGTATATCCTCTTCAGAAGTTTGTCTCTCTAATACCTCTTCCCATCTTTTGATTGGATTGCCTCCTTTTCTGTTATTGAGTTTTTTGAGTTCTTTGTATATTTTAGATATTAAGCCTTTGTCAGAAATATGAAATGCAAATATCTTCTCCCAGTTGCTAATTTTCCTTTTCGTTTTGGTGATGTTTTCTTTCACTGTGAAGAAACTCTTTATTTTGATTTAGTCCTAGTTGTTTATTTTGGTTTTTATTTCCCTTCATGGTGACATTGTGTCCCCAAAAGCCTTTCTATGACTGATGTCATGAAAGTCTTTCCTATGTTGTCTTCTAAGAATTTTGTGGTCCCTGGTCTTATGTCCAAGTCTCTAGTCCATTTTGAGTTAATTTTTGTGAATGGTGTTAGAGAGTGGTCTAGATTCATTGTTTTGCATGTGGCTGTGCAGTCTTTCAACACCATTTATTGAAGTGACTTTTCTTTCTTCATCATATGCTTTTGACTCCTTTGTCAAGATTGACTGTATGTAAGTGGGTCAGTTTCTGGTGATTCAGTTCTATTCCACTGATCTGTGACTCTGTTATTATTCCAGTGCCATATCATTTTGATCACTATTGTATTTTAATTTAATTCCAATGTCTGGGAGTGCAATCCCTCCAGATTCATTCTTTTATCTAATAATTGCTTTGGTTATTCAGGGTCTTTTGTTATCCCATACAAATTTTAAGATTTTTGTTCTATTTCTTAGAAATAATTCCATGGGATTTTAATGGAGATTGCATTAAATCTGTATATTGTTTTGGGTAAGATGATCATATTAATGATGTTGATTCTTCCCAGCCATAAGCAGGGGATGGCTTTCCATTTCTTTGTGTCCTCCTTATTTCTTTTAAGGAGGACATGTAATTTTAATTGTACAGCTTTTACTTCCTTTGTTTAGGATATGCCCAGGTGTTTTATTCTTTTAATTTCTATTTTAAACGGTTTGATTTTTGTGGTTCCATTTTCTTCTAGCTTGTTGTTTGCATATAAAATTGCAACAGATTTTTTGTGCGTTGATTTTGTAGCCTGCCACTTAACTGTATTTCTGGAGGAGTTGTAGAAATTTTTAGCAGAGTTTTTAGTATTTTCGAGATACATAATCATGTCATCTGCAAGTAATGATAGTTTTACTTACTGCTTTCCAATTTAGATTGTGTTTATTTCCTTTTCTTGCTTAATTGCTCTGGCTAAGATCTACAGTATGATGTGAAACAGCAGTGGTGAGAGTGGACAGCCTTGCCTTGTTCCTGACCTTAGAGGAAATGTTTTCAATTTTTTGCCATTGACAATGATGTTGGCTGTGGGTATTCAGTTTATGGCCTTTGTTATGTTGAGGTATGTATCTTCTATGTCCCTTTTATGAAGGGTTTTTATTTTTAATCATAAATGGGTGTTGAATCTTGTTCAAAAGCTTTCTCTGCGTATGTTGATATGATCATGTGGTTTTTCTCTTTGCTCTTGTTAATATGGTGTATGACATGAACAGATTTACATATGTTGAACCATTCTAGCATCCCTGGGATAAATCTCACTTAGTCATGATGGGTGATCTTTTTAATGCAATTGCTGGATTTGGTTTGCAAATATTTTGTTGAGAATTTTTGCATCTATGTTCATTAGAGATATTGGTCTGTAATTTTCTTTCTTGGTGACATCTCTATCAGCTCTTATTATCTGTGTGATGTTAGCTTTATAAAAAGTATTTGCGAGAGTTTCTTGTTCTTCAATATTTTGGAAGAGCTTGAGAAGAACAGGAGTTAATTCTTCTCTGAAGGTTTGATGGAACTCATTAGAAAAGGCGTCTGGTCCTGGGCTTTTATTTTTAGGGAGATTTTTGATTACTTCTTCAATTTCTTTACCTGTGAGTGTTCTGTTCAGGTGTTCTAGGTCTTCCAGGTTCAGTCTTGCTAGACTGTATTTTTATAAAAATCTGTCATATACTCAAGGTTGTCCACTTTGTTGACGTAGAGATGTTTATAGTAGTCCCTTGTGATGTTTTAAATTTCTGTGGTATTCGTTGTAACTTCTCTCCTTTCAATTCTGATTCTAGTTATGAGAGTTTTCTCTCTCTCTTTTTAAGTCAATGGTTTGTCAATATTGTTTATTTTTTCAAAGAATCAAAGTTTTTGTTTTCTTTTGTCTTCTGGATTGTCTTTATTTTCTGTTTCATTTATTTCTGCTCATGTTTTGATTATTTCCTTTTTACTTCTCATTTTTGACTTATATGTTCTTTTTTTCTAATTGTTTTAAATGTAGAGTTAGGTTGCTTATTTGTGATTTTTCTTGTTTTTTGAGGTGGGCCTGATTGCGATAAACTTTCCTCCTAGTACTCCTTTTGCTGCATCCCATAGATTTAAATTCCTCTTTGATTTCCTCTTTTAACCAATAGTCATTCAGAAGCATACTGTATAGTTTCCAATTAACTTGGGGTTAGCCAGCTTTCTTTTTTTGGTTGATTTCTACTTTTACGTCTTTGTGGTCAGAGAAGATGCTTGGTGTGATTTCAATCTTTATAAATTTGTTGAGAGTGATTTTGTATGCCAGCATATGATCTATCCTTGAGAATGTTACATGAACACTTGAGAAGAATATGCAATCTGATGCTTGGTGTGATTTCAATCTTTATAAATTTATTGAGAGTGATTTTGTATGCCAGCATATGATCTATCCTTGAGAATGTTACATGAACACTTGAGAAGAATATGAAATCTGTAGTTATTGAGTGAAGTGTTTGGTAAATGTCTGTTAGACCTACTGTTCCAGATGATCATTTAAGGAAGCTGTTTTCCTGTTAATTTTATGCCTGGTTAATCTGTCCTTTATTGCAAGTGGAGTGTTGAAGCCTCCCACTATTATTGTGTTGTAGTCAGTGTCTCTTGTCAGATCTAATAATACTTGCTTAATATACTTTGATGCTCCTTCATTTGGTGCAAATATGATAAGTGTTATGTCTTCCTACTGGATCATTATATAATGCCCATGTCTATATTTTGTTATGCTCTTTAGATGGAAGTCTGTTTTATCAGATATGAATATAGTTGTTACTGCTCTTTTGTGGTTGTCATTCAACTGTAGGATTGCCTTCCAACCATTGACTTTGAGTCTTTGTTTATCTTTTGAAATAAGCTGGGTTTCCCGAATGCAGCAGAAGGTTGGATTATGCTTTTTAATCCATTCAGACACTTTGTGTTTGAATGGTGAGTTCAGTCCATTAGCATTTAAGTTGATAATTGATATATAGCTACTATTGTCATTTTTCAATTTGTCTTCTGTATGTTGCTCCATACAATGCCTTTGTTCTTCTCTTTCTCTTCTTAGGTTGGGTTTATGCAATTATGTTTTGATTGGTTTTCCTTTTTGTTTTCTTCTTTGCTTTTTCCCTGGGAACATATTTTGAGGGTACCCTGAAGTTAGCATTAAGAATTCTATGTTTATCTCTTTTTTTATTTGAAAGCTTATTAATTTTCCACTCATTCTAACTATCCACATTTTTGTTCTCTTTCTCTCCACTTCTTGTATTTGCTGTCTTGATGTTTTTATGTGCTGTTTCTTTATGCTTTATAGAGAGTGCTTCAAATTTTTTTGCAAAGCTGGTTTTGTTGTGGTGAGTTCCTCTAACTTTTGCTTATCAGTAAAGCTTTTCATCATTCCTTCAGTTCTGAATGATATTCTCACAGGGCATAGTATCCTAGGTTTAAAATCCTTTTCTTTCAGCATTTTGAATATATCATGTCATTCTCTTCTAGCCTGTAAATTTCAGTTGAGACGTCCACTGACAGTCTTATGGGGATTACTCTGTATGCAACACATTTTTCTCTGGCTGTTTTTAAGATTCTTTGTCTTGTATTTTTGACATTTTGATGATAATGTGTCTAGGTGTAGTTCTGTCTGGGTTTCTTTTATTAGGAACTCTTTGAGCTTCCTGGTTCTGGAACTTTGCTTCATTCTTTAGGTTTGGGAAGTTTTTATCTATTATTTCTTCAAAAACAGTTTCTGCTTCTTTTCCTCTCTCTTCTTCTGGGTTTCCTATGATATGAATGTTGTTCCTTTTGATGTTATCCCAAAGGCCTTGAATGATGTATTCATGTCTTTGCCTTTTCTCTCTCTTCTTCTGGGGTTCCTATGATATGAATGTTGTTCCTTTTGATGTTATCCCAAAGGCCTTGAATGATGTATTCATGTCTTTGCCTTTCATTTATTTATTTTTTGTCTCTTTGCTAGTTTGCTAGATTGAGTTCCTCTGCACTATCTTTCAGATCATTGATTGTATTGGAAGCTTCATTCCTCCTATTATTGAGTCCCTCTATTAAATTCTTTGGTTTAGCTATTGTAGTTTTCATTTCTTTCATATCTTGCTTCACTTTTTCTCTTTCTTTTTGGATGTTCTCTTTACTTCCTCAGTATTTTTCTGGATTTCCCTGAGTATGTTAATCACACTAACTAAATTCATCTTCAGGTAGTTTTCATACATCTGCTGTATTCAGATTTTCCTCTCAGTTTTTATTGGAGCCATTATTTCATGTATATTTTTCTGTGACTTTGCTTTGTTCGGCATTCTGTTTAAATTTCTGAGGGTTTGTTTTCCCTGTAGTGATGGCATTGTGTAGGGTGATCACCTTGCAGCTAGCCCAGATTTGGCAATCAGGCTTCAGTTCAGCCTTTACCCACAGGGTGGCACTAGAGGTAGTATTGAGGTTTAGTTCCTTCAGGGAGACTACCTTCTTCCTTTAATCCTTGAAATGGGATATCCATTGGTGGGATATCTGGTGGGCAGGATATCTGGTGGGTGGATCCTGAGACTGGTGCAAAATGGTTGTGGGAGGGGCTAGGGGTGGGAAACTTCCCTGTCTGCCTTCTGGTTGTGGTGACGCCCAGTGTAATTTCACCATGTGGCATCCAGCTCAGTCCCCGTGGTGCTGGCTTTCATTCCACCCCCTGCCAAGATGGTCTCCTTTACCTCTGCATCCTGACCCCTGTGGGCATGCTCCTTGCTGCCTCTGCACTAGGTCTTCACCCTTTTCAAGTCCTCCCACTGCTCCACCCCACTCCCATGGCTACTATGCCAAGTCCCACATCTGCAGTTTAGCTGCATACCGGATATTTTCACCTACCCTTTGTCATCAGGAAAGCCCCTCCATCTCTGCAGCCACTGTATCTGCCTGTCTTCAATATTTGCCTCACATTTTAAGCACTCAATTACAACCTGTTGGCTAGAAGCTTCTATTGGTTCAGTGCAGCAGCAGACATTTTCAGTCATGACCTGCAGTAGTTCTTTTTGTTTATGAATATTCTTTGTAAGTGTTTGACTGGTAATAATCTTCTCAAGACATTCTGGAATTTAACTCTAGTTATGACTAGTGGTGAAAGAAGTGAAGGCTAAAGAAAGTTGGTTATTCCCTGTAAAATTAACTTCTCCAAATGAGGTTACTAGAGAGTTTTCAGATTCATAAAATGGATATGACAGTCGAAGTTTCAAGATTCTCCAAATCTTCCCCATAACTAGTCAGCTTGAGCTTCCATAACAAAATACTATCGGCTGAGTGGCTTAAACAAGAAGAATTGTAAAAATGTAATTATTTTATTAGTATTTCTTTAATTTATAAATCCATACTCATTTTAAATGTTGAACTCACCTCTCAGTCTCTTGATATAACACACCACACCCACCACCAGAGTTCTACTGTCATTTATCACCACCTTGTTCCCTCTTTCTGTCCTTATCCCTTCCCACCTTCCTGGAAGTCATCATCTTGTGTCTTGTGAGTTTTTGCTGGTGTTTTTCTGTTTGTTTCATTTCATTATATTTCACATGATTGGAACCATCCTGCATTTCTTTTTTTTCTTTCTGACTTATTTTGCTTAACATGATCCCCTCCGGTTTCACCCAGATAGTTGAAAAGGGCGCAATTTTTAAAATTCACTTAATTTTCAATTGCTGCATAGAATTCCATTGAGTATATATATCACAGCTTCTTTATCTGGTCATCTGTTGACAGACATTTAGGTTGTTTCCACATCTTGACTATTGTGAACTGTACTACTATGAACATAGGGGTGGAGATGTTTTTCCTGATTAGAGATGTTGTATTCTCTGAGTATATGCCTAGAAGTGGGAATGCTGCATCAAATAGTAGTTCCATCTTCATTTTTTTGAGAAATCTCTACACTGTTTTTCATTTGTAGTAATTTACATTCCCACCAACAGTAAAGGAGGGTTCCTTTTTTACCACATGCCCTCCAGCATTTATTATTTCTAGACTTTTGAATATAGGTCATTCTGAGTGGTGTGAGGTGGTTTTCTCATTGAGGTTTTTATTTGCATTTCTCTGATGATAAGTGATGTGGAACATTTTTTCGTGTGTCTGTAGTTCATCTGTGTGTCTTCTTTGGATAGGTGCCTGTTCAGTTCTTCTGCCCATTTTGAGTGGGTTGTTTACTATTTTTTATTGTGCTATATAAGCTCTTTGTGTTTTTGGAGATAAGGCTCTTATCTGACATATGTTGTGTGAATATTTTCTCGAATTGAAAGGGTTGCCTTTTTGTTTTAGTGGTGGTTTCTTTCACTGTGCAGAAGCTTTTTAGTTTGATCTTGTTCCACTTATTTAGTTTTACTTTTTTGTTATTTTTGCTGTAGATGAAACAATAGGACTTTATTTCTTACAATTTGTGGGGCTGGAAGTCCAAAGTGTGTGTGTGTTTGTGTGTGTGTGTGTGTGTGTGTGTGTGTGTGAGAGAGAGAGAGAGAGAGAGAGAGAGAGAGAGAACTTCCAATTAATTTCCTAATTTTCACATATGATACGTGGTAAACAAATGAATTCAAATGGTGCTGTGATTCAGTAATTGACAGGATAAATATCCTGAATTATTGTTAATTTCTGACAGCCCCGATTCTTCATCTGTGCTTCAAAGTCCAATATTCTGAGTATAAGGAATGAGTGTATGTTGTAGGTGCATACCCTCATTATGCTCCTGAATCAGAGGTCGGTCCCGGAATTTTTTTTTAAGGGAAGGGGCAGGAGGAATGAAGACACGTAAGCAGGCAGGCAGGAAGAGAGGAGGAAAAAGCATTTATTTATTTAATTTAGATATTCATCTTGATTGTTTCCCCTCACACATAAACCAGGATCCTTGATATGTATGTGGACTGCACTGGCCAGAGGCAGCAGACTTTACAGTAAACCACAAGAACACACCTGGAATTCTTTATCTTTTGGAATTTCCCTTAAATCAGATGGATGTTTAGGGGTTATTTAGCTAAAAGAAAATACCAGTTCTTTACTATAAATATGTTGTTATTTTCTTGTTATTTTGAATGATGTTTAGATATAGCACGATTTCCAGCTATTTCCTTGGATAGATTCTCAGACTTAAAGTTTTAGGGTCAAAGTCTTCATAAAATCTTTTAGGATGTGTAATATATACTGTTAAATTGCTTTTGAAAAATATTTGTATCAATGTATTCTCACTCCAGTAGTGTCTGAGCGATTCTATTTTGCTGTTTTCTCACTCCCACTGACCTAACTTATTTCCTTTTCTGTCAGCAGTCTATTGTTATTTCTTGAAAACTCCACTTTTTATCTTTTTAAAACTTAACATTCTTTGGCATCTTCTCAAGCTCATTAAGAACACATACAATGAGAAGTGCACACTATACTTCTGTGGTATTCCTGCCCCACATAACAATCTCAGTCTGATAATGAGAGAAAGTCAAACCCAACCCAGTAGTCTACAAAAGAATTGGCTTTTAAAAGTGTCAGTGTCACGAAAAGACAAAGATTAAGGAACCAACTCAGACTGGAGGCAATTATGGAGACAGGAAATGCAAAGTAAAATCCTTACCGGGGTCCTGGACAAAAAAAAAAAAAAAAGCTATTAGTGGGGAAATTGGTGTGATTTGAGATTTGAATCAGGTCTTTAGATTAGTTAATATAATTTCAGTGTTCATTTCTGGTTTTGAAAATTTCATGGTGGTTATATAGGATGCTAACACTGCGGGAAACTTGGCGCAGGGTGTGTGGTAACTTTGTGTACCATTTTTGTATTTTTAATGTAAGTCTAAACTCTTTTCTAAAAGAATGTT
Source organism: Solenodon paradoxus (assembly GCA_004363575.1). Taxonomy (NCBI): domain Eukaryota; kingdom Metazoa; phylum Chordata; class Mammalia; order Eulipotyphla; family Solenodontidae; genus Solenodon; species Solenodon paradoxus. Next base: position 323,653 of record RJWH01000279.1, on the reverse strand, counting down.
AAAAGTCACTTGTTGCAGTACTTGTATTTTGTTATATTTCTGTAGTAAAATGTTAGTATGGAGGTCCTGACTTTATTTCTTCTTGGCCCTATTTCTTCTTTCCATTCTCTCCTTACATGGAGAATACTAAAAAGATGTCATGAGAGTAGCAACAACTCCTACTTCAGCCAAAGTAACTGCCTCTAACTGATGGACCCTCTCTTTCTTGTTGAACCCACGTCTTGTCATTTTGGATTGATTGTCTGTTGTGCTTATTAAAATGCATTTATAATCTCTGCAAGATAGGACCTCTCACTTTTATATAGTTCTTAATTTCTAAAACTTGATATGAAACTGTGTTTGTGCCATGTTAAAAAAGCATGCTTTTTTTCCCCCTGGTATCTTAAGCACCCTTTTTCCATTTGTTTCATCACACATATTGCAGTTCTTTAAGCTGATTGTCTTTAACATAGTTCCAGTTATTTCAGGAGTTAAAAAGAATTGAAACACATGATTCCTATCTTCAAAGCACTTATTCTTCAAGTGAAGAAATAAAGTGCAACTGCGAGAAAAATAGGGAATAAGCGAAAACCACGTAATAAACATTTTGTGAAGACTGAATAGCTAAATTCTAGAGTATTAGCAAAACAGTAGTGATTTGAGTGGCCAGGTGAATGAAGGAAGATCTGGTAAAGTTTAATTTTTTATATTAGTACAATATAAGAATCCTCAGGCCTTACCAACATATGACTATAAACAAGACTGTTAATAGTGACAACACAAATTGAACCCCACCTACTCTTTCAGAACTTGCAGCTGTGTTGCAGCCCTTTTAGAGGGCTCAACTGAGCCTGCTAACAGTCACTCCTCAGCTTTTTCCTCTGCCTCTGCTTCCTTTCATTTCTGCTACTCAGGAAGGCATTGGCAGTGGCTGCTTCCCATGCCAGTGAAGCTCATACCCTCTTTAACTGATGTCTGAACAGAGACCACTTTCCTTTGCTGCTTGGTGGAATCTCACAGGATCAGAGTTACCCTGAGGTCTGCACAGAGAGATAAACCCTTTCTCCACTCTCTATCCCACTTTATCATCTAGACATCAAACGCACTCCCTGTGTTCATAGATTTAATAGAATTTCTTGGTAATTAGGCTCAAACAAGGGTCCATGGAGCTTGATGAGAGAGCAACATTCATGATAGATACCATGGGTTTCTTCTCCTGGTGTCCATGACAAAAAAAAAAAAAAATCGTCCTCAAGTTCAATGGCCCTTATGCAAATTTGCTGTTGGCAGAACTACTCACAGCACCAGACTAGATATATTAGATTTTTCATATTTAACCTAAGGTACACTCTGCTATTTCTTTATGTCTTACTTGCTATCATTCTTTTTCTTATATTGATTAAAATTTTTTTAATGTAATTTCTTTTGGATTGCATGGTTTGTGTCTCTGAGGAGATGCCTCTGTTAGCCAATACGGCAAAAATCTGCTAAGCACCTGCTTTGTGTGCAAAGTCAGGAAAAACAGCAATGGATGAATATGATGTCTGGGTTCAGTAACAGGAAAGCTTTTCATTTCCAGATTTTTTTCTGAATAAACCTGTATTACTCAGAATCTTTGTGCATCCTTTTTGAGTGACTTTGGTCATTTTTCTTAAACCTGTAATTAAGACTTGCTTCAACTGTCAGGGGTCTTTATGAAATCCATCTGCGAAACTCTCCTGCCCAAGGATATTCCCTTCCCTCTCGAGCCTTGCTCCATTATGCTTCTGTTGGTTCATTACTATTCTCGTCTCTAACACAATTCTACTTCCAGCCCCAAGCAGCTTAGGATAGTTCCTCAAAAATTTTTTTTTACGTATGAAACGTGATTATTTTCCTTATTGACTGTTAACCTTTTCTCTGAAGAAATTGAATGTACTGCCCATTGTGGGGGGTTCTCATGCATTATGCTTTTGACAGGCCATATCTACTTGTGTCTCAGGATGGCGTCATGCCTTCTGGACCCTCCTGCCTCAGGAGAAGATGCTCCCTGGTGAAAATTCTTGTTGTTATTTGTATGCCCTTGAACATAATTCTCGTAAGTAAGAGAGCCGGTCAGTCTAGGGCTTGCTGTTTGCAGTTCAATAGATGTACAGTAGCTTTTCTACAAAGTATGACAATGGATCACTTATATCAAAAACTCCACAGGTGTTTGTAAAAGTGTCAACCAATGACTGAGTCAGAATCACTGCAGTCAGGAGGAAATATGTATACATCTAGACTACCTGCATTTTTCTCTCATTTTTATTTCTTTAGTTTTAGCATAACTCGCCTTTTACTTTCTGAATTAATTTTTGAAGTTCATAGGTTGAGGTTAAATACCATAGATACATAGTTAAATGAACAAGGGCATGGACTAAGCAAATGAAATGAATTGAAGCATATAATTAAATACAATTATGTAAAATAAATAAGTATTGTAAAACATTATAACATATCCTGCACATTTTCCAGTATAGCATTTATTGACATACAATTAGGATACATAAATAATTCAAAATTATGACAATTTCAGAGGTTGAAAATAATCCTCATATTTAGACATTAAAATGGGGGTAGTAATGCTATTTAATTTCTCTTCCAACATTTGAGGTCAGTTTTAGTATCATTCTTTTAGTATGATATTCTTGAATTATTCCTTTTCAAATAGACTTTTTTCAAAAAAATGGACTTTCAGATTCTAGATCTACTTCTGGTTATAATCTAAGGCTACTTGATAAAAATGTGGCCTGTGGCCAGTCCTCAAACTGTTTTCAGTTGCTATTAAATAACTCTTCGTTATCAATTTGGTAGGCCAGATTTTAAAACATTTATGTCACCAAGCCAGCTTTTTCTTGATGAAGTAAAAAGTGCACAGATTCTGGTCAAAGTTCCTTACTCACTCCCCGATCAGTAGGACTCAGTTCTCAGACCATCTACATTGAGATCACTGCTTTAGATAATCTCATTCTTGATTAAAAGTCTTTCTGAATATATTATTGAAAGCTAAAAATAATGTTTACTCAGAACTTGAAGAAAACATTTGTTGGCTAGAATTTTGGGGCAAGAGCACATCCTAAACTGGAACGGGAACTGGATATTTGGAAAGTATGGATTAGAATCTAGATCTGAAAAGAAATCTATTTATAGTGAGAATTTCATATTTTTACTGTTCTGTCTTTAGCCGCTACTACTTCATTCTGTATTTGAATTTTCTAGATTTATTTTTGTACCTTCATTTCATGGAAAGAATGTTGATTTATTCTTTTAACAAACATCTTTTCCATGAGAAACAATGAACTAGTCACAAATACAAAAAAATGTCAGATCTCTGCTTTCAAGGAATTACCACTCTGAAGGGGAAGACAGCAAGTAAATAATCAGACATACAAATACAACACTTGAAAAGGGCTGTGGTAGAGGGGCACACAGAAAGATTGTCAGCTCAACATGGGGGACCAGGCAAGTCTTCCTGTAAGTTCTAAGACCTAGGCAGGCAAGCAGCGGAGACAGCATGTATGCCTGTGGTTTCTGCTCTGCGTGTGCGTGTAAACTCTCTATGTTAGTTTGATTTACTTCAACTATTTCCTCTCTATTATTTTCAGTTCCCTTTTGTTTCTTATAACACACTTCCCCTTCATTTACTTCCTCCCCTTTATTTTTTTAAACTAAATAATTCTATGGAGTTAGACCTCTTATCTCCATTGACATTGACTTTCCAGACTTTAAGTCTCATCCACTTATTCTCTGCCTAGATTTCCTCCTGTTTCCTTATTCCCATTTCCATTGAGCCTGAACAAGATGTTTTCCTTCAGAATCTCTGTAATGTATGCTCTGAGCTGTGGGTCCCATCAGTGACTGAAATGACTAATTTTTGACAATGATTGCCATTGGATGAGGAAATATGGTTGACCTGAGATATGGACAGTGATTTCTCTCCACTCTCCAGTGAGCATGAGGAACAGGTGGTTTTCCACAGCCTTCTGCTTAACATCTCCCAATCTACTAGCTGTCTCATGTGAATGAGTGAATGTTATGATATTGCCTTTGTTCATAAAGTGTCTGCTGTACTCGTTGATCTCTGGATGCAATCACTTATTGCTTTTAAGGTGACAGTAATTTTGGCTCTTTTTGAGGTCTATTGTTGCCTTCTCTAGAGTGTTCTTAGCCCAATTATTTTCTGACTGGGCTTCCTTATCTCTCTATTTTCTTTATAAAAAATATACAACTCAATTTCTCAATTTCCTTCTTTTTTCTTTCTTTTTATCTTATTTTATTCAACTATTGTCTGGTTACATATGGTCTAAGAACATTCAAATAAAAAACAAATTATTTTATTAAACAAATATTCATTGAGCATTGCTATATGCTAAACATTATTCTATTCTTTTTAGATACATTGGTGAATAAATCAGACAGAGATTCCTGCACTTATTAAAACTTACATTCTAGTGAAGAGAGATAGGCAAGAAAGAGTAGATAGCCATGTGATAACTAAACCACATATTCTGTTAAGGTGTGATTAAAAACTATGAGAAACAAAAATTAAAGGAGAGTAGGGAAATTTGAGCATTCCAGGGGTTGGATGGTGGTCGCAACTTTAAATAGCATGTTCAGAGCACATTTACAGAAAAGATGACATTTGATTAAAGGCTTGAGGGAGAGAAGGAAATTATCCACACAGAGAGTGGCAGGAAGAGCTTTCCATCAAAGAAAACCACTGTGCAAAGGCTCTTGGACTGGAGCAGGCAAGCCATATGCACGGAACAGAAGGAGTGAACTCCTTTTCTCCAGGAGTTTTTTTTTTTTTTTTGCTATGACTCCTCACCTTAAGGCAAGTATGATCTTCACATTCCACGAATTTCTCTCTCTGGTTATTCTGCTCTGTTTCCCAATTCCTCAAAAGGTTACAAATAATCTAGATGATGATTTAGAAATTCCACTTTTATGTATATGCCCACTAGAAGTTAAAAGCTGGATCTCAAAGAGAGACTTGCACACCCAGGTATATAGTAGCGTTTCTCATAATCTTCAAAAGGTGTAAGCAACCCAAGTGTCCATGGAGAGATGCGTGAATAAATAAAATGTGGCATATGCATACAATAGAATATTATTCAGTCTTAAAAAGGAAAGAAATTCTGATATATACTTCAACCTTGAGGACATTATGCTAAGTGAAATAAGTCAGTCACAAAAAGATAGATACTATATTGTTTCACTTATAGGAGACTGGAAGTAGGGTGGTAACTGCCAGGGGATGGGAAGAGGGGAGAATGGAGAGTTATTTAACAGTACAAGGTTTCAGATTTGCAAGTTGAAGAATTCTGATAGTTGTTACATAATAATATGAATGTGTATAGCTACTGAACTATATAGTTAAAATGGTAAATTTTATACTATGTGTATTTTACTACAATTTAAAAAATTCCAGTATCATCGCAAGTTTTCAAAAGGCTTTGATAATCAGTTTATAGATGACACTTTGAGGATAGAAGAGTTACCCATATCCATGACCCTGTCTTCAGCTGCTGGTCCAGAATCCAGCTGTTCTGATGGTCCGCCTGGCACCTGGACCTGAATGTTTAACAGGGCAAGTGGGAAAGTCAGTCTGAAGCTCAGATGATCTGCTTCAGTCTTGGGATTCCCTTCAGGCTAGTAGCCTGAAATTCTATGTGGAATTCACAGGTCCTTGTGTTTGTGCTTGTGCTGAATCTGTTTGAAGTGGAAATAGACTTCTTAGGAGGCCCAGAAAGTGACTCTTTGGTCCTTCTCTCCTCAAACTGGAAGAGGTAATGGTTACACTAACAGAGGCTTGGCTCCTGTTGACAGTCCAGTCAAAATGGTTGTGCAATAACCTGTGTTTATAATAAACAGTCACTTAGACTTGTTCAATTTGCATACTGCCCAGATATGCAGTTGAGAAACAACCCTAGGCTGACGATATTTCCTTGAGACAAAAATGGGACACTGGGCTGGCAAAAACAGGAAGTTATGCTCTGGTCACTAAGGGGAAGGGAGGAGGAGGAACATTCTGAGAAGGAGCAGAGCATCCAGACCAACAAAAAGTGAGTTCTATGTGGTGCCGATTGAGGATCGCATAGTAATGATGTGTGGTCCACTGGGTTTCATAAAGATGGCTAGGACTGGTGCAAGGAATTTATACACCTTGCACAGAAACCAAAATTGGTGCTCCTATCAACCCTACTCAGTGTCAGATATAATCCCCATAGTGCCAGAGATACACCCTAGAGTTCTATAGATAACCCCATAGTGCCAGAATTAATTCCTGTAGTACTTGCCTGTGGCTCAATCAAACTGCAACGTTCTGCTCCCTTTGAAGAAACAGGCACTTGCACAGGATGGAGGGGATTCTCTTCCAGTGGCTCCTGTTTTCCTTACAGGAGGCAGGAACAGCAGTAGCAGCCTCACCACAGTCAGTACCAGCAAGGGCCATCTTTAATACAGGGCAAAAGGGGCTACTTGGGGGCCTCCTCAACGTACTGGGCCTGGGGCAACTCAATTGTTGGGAAAAATGGTACTGTCCCATTTAAAATGGTATATAGGGTCAGTCTAACCAGCCTACACTGTTCACTCAAACTAATGCCTTGTTTCAAAACTCCATTTGACCAGAGGAAAGGGCAACCTTTTATTTGCATAACAATGACACTTGTTTGCCAAGCCCTTTTTAAGGGTCTGGATCCATAAAGAGGGGGCCTTTCCTAATTCATGTGCCTAGAGGAGCAGCCTTTAAAAAATGTATAAAATCCCCTTCTAGAATATCATTTGCTCTCATTCCAGAAGCAAATGATCAGTCAGTGCTTTGTCTAAGATTCAGTTCACATTAAAAATCCAAAAGTCATTTCAGACATTGGGCAGGGGGTAGGCAGAGAATAGAAGATACTGAGAGGAAAATGGTAAACGAAAGAGTCTAGGAGGAAGAGGGTGATGTTGTCAGTATAATAATGATATAGTTAGTTGTTTTATATGTAGTACTTAGCATGGCTTCATTCTCAGATCATTTATGTGTGTCATATAGGTTGAGGCTTTTAATGGGTGCAAAAATAATTTGAAATGCTCACATGAATAGACTGATGTTTTTCAATCATTTCCTCCATACCAAGGTTTCTTTACTGGGTCCTCTGAGCATTTCTGGAATCTTCTCAACTTGCACTGCGAATTTAGACAGTCTGTGGGGGAGAAGTCTAGAACTTCAATCAAATTCTCCAAAGGATCCAAGACCAAAAGACATGATATAAAACAGAGTTTGCAAGGAACTTGTCCTTTCCCACTGGGTCTCTGCAGTCTGGGCACATCTTCTATCTTGTCCCACATTGACTTGTATCCCAGTATTCCCTGAGGCACCTGTAACTCTGATTGATGCACTTCCAGGGACCAAACATCCTTTCAGCTCTCAGCGGTACTATCTCACTCTTGGGAAGTGGGCACAGTGATTTTTCCCTTTCTAGGAAATTCCTAGTTTGCTTGCATTCTCTCCAGTCCCTGAAATTGAAAAGCTATCTATAACTCATGTATAAGAATGGGTATAGAAAACATTTGAAAATTATAATCACTACAAACGATATATTTCCTGCTGTATCATATATACTTTAGTTATATTTGCATCACAATTTTGGAATTTCAAATTTAGCTCATTCTGTTGATTCCAATATCTCAGATGTCCAACATACAGTTTAATTTCCAAAGTCACTTCTTATAGTCGAATCTTTCAGGTGAATCAGAGTTATTTTCTGCCAGAAAAATTGTCAGATTTTCTTTTTTAAAAAATCAAATGAATATGGTAATATAGTCTTATGATCAGCTTAGTTCTGAACTGACAATTCTTAGATTATTAAGTTTATAGGAGTAATTAAAGAAGTAGGAGAGACGGGAGAGAGAGAGATATTTGCCTTTTTATGAGTTAAAAACTTTAACTTCCATTATGTTTTCCTGTGTACTCTTTCCTCTCTCCTACTGGCCTGGCCCTCAGGAGCATTTCAGATTTGTCCCCTGATTTGCTTTGCTGGTGGTTTTACACCCGGTAGCAATTTACTGCCACAAGATTGAATGTGGGGAAGAAGTCTGTTTTCCTTTATCAAGTGGAAAAAGGGAAATTGTTAAAGGGAGAGAAAGAAAAAGAAATCTGTCAGAAAGAGAAACAATTTTAAGCTAATCAATTAAATTTTTTTTATTCTGAAATAATTTCAGCTGTCTAGAAGACTAACAAAAGCAATCCAGAAAGATTCCATATACGCTTCACCAAAGATAAGAATGCTGAACTCTCTAACCCTGCCTGTAACAACAGAGTCAACAAACGTCAGTTTTGCATTGAAGGGGAGAATGCTCCAGGATCCATTAGGAACTTAAGGCATCCCTGATGTCAACTGATAATGGGTGACTTGTGTGGCCTGAGAATTGTTTTGGGGTCAGAGAAGAAACTTATCTTCCAAACCTCTAGGAAGCACATCTAGAGATAAATAAACTGGATCTATTCTAAACCAATAATTGATTTGTAGGTCCCGACTATTATGTAGAACTGCTACTTAAAAAGCAAATCACTATACTGCAGTCACCTCTAAAAAGGGCACAAAGGAAAGTGCAGGTTAAACCATTGGGTAGCACCAACTGTTTCTGTAAGTGACTTCATCTTCAAGCAAGTGTAAGACTTTGGTTAACCGTTGTAAGATTTTTCAACTTACCATCACTCCACCCTCATTCTAGTGTCTTGTTTCTTAGAGTAAATGTATCTACAAGCTTGCAGCCTTATTATTGTTGATTATGTTAACATCACACCCAATCATGGTGTATTTATCAAAACTCAGACATGAACAGAGGTACAGTCTTATAGATTGGTACACATTCAGCAATTTTCCTTTGTGTCTTCTTAAACTTTTCAATCTGTCACAGTGTTTTGGTCTTTCCTTGTCTTTTATGACCTTGACACCTTTGAAGCATACTTGTCAGGTATTTTATAAAATGTTTATCAATTTGGGCCTGTCTGGTGTTTTCTCATGGTTAGACTGGGGATTCTTTCTTCTTCTTTTTTTTTAATTTATACTTTGTTGTTTTCTGACTCTACAAGATATTCCAGGTTCAGCTTATATTTTCCCTATTCCATCCCTAGAGTCAGCTATTTCTCCAAGGAGCTCCGGTTTCTTTTTCTTTTTTTTGGAGAATGGTGTTTAGAAACAAAGATCTAAGTTCTAGCTAAGCAAAAACATTTTAAGAAAAAAAAAAAAATGGAATTTGAGGATCTGGAAGTAGATTTCCTTAAATCTACCTATATTCATGTATTTTCTGGAAATTCTGCTTTATTGAAATAGTCTTAAAGACACAATGTTTGTAGGACAGTCTAAGTAAGCTCTATAAAATGTTAAATTAGTGAGTATGTGTTTGCACTCTATGTTATATGTAAAACCTACAAAGCTTTATTAGAAATAAAAGTAATGACAGATCAAAGCTGGTGAGGAATCAACCCATTCTTTTATTCATAAGAGTCCTTAAAGCTAATCAAACTCAAATCTATAATTAATTAAGTGGCACTTCACTTTTCAAATGTTTACTCTGAGCTCTTTAGTCTGTTTTAGGGACTGTGGATAGGTCTTGCAATCTCTGGATCTTCACTTAGTTTTATCACATTTCCTCTCTTCTTCCAAATATGTTGCATTAGCAATTTCCTGCTTCACTGCTCCTCCCTATAAAACAAGTTGTAAGGTTTTGGAATCTTATAGAAGAGCTGAGTAACAGCACTTCCATGATTCTTTAAATGTGGCCTTCTTTTTCTTGCCTGGTGTCTGCCTTTCACTGCCACTTGGGTGTTTGAAGAAATTTAAATTTAAAGCAAAGGGATCCAAGAAAGCCCATCAGCTAACAATAACTCAGCTTCCCATGATTCCTAATGACTTTACACTGACTGCAAGTGCCCCTGATGAACACTGTGGGGACTGTCTGATACTAGCAACCGAGGTTGGGCACACTTAGAATAGATGAGGGAGGATTTGGGCTTTGTGTGCACCCACTCTGAATGCTGTAGGCTTTAAAAAAATTGACCTTAAAAGTGGGTGCCCTTGTCACTTTTTTCCATTTTTTAGATTGTTGCAGCATTCCTCTTTAAAAGAAGACAATGCTTGAACTTCTTTGAAAGGACACTTTAGTTGTTACTCATTGTAGAACACAAGCAGTGGGTAATGGTAGCTCAGACCACGGCCATACAGTGAAAGACAAAGCAGGACTGCAGGCCACACATGCCTCATCCTAGAGTCTAATCCTCTGCAAGCGTGAATTCTAGTCACAGAGCTTGATACATTAGGCCTGGGTCATGCAAGTCTTTGCTTAACTAGCTGAAGATCTACCCTCCTCAAGAATTCTTTATGTCATGTCAGGAGAATTGGACATGTCAAATAGATAAATCCTTAATAAGATAATTGGAAGGGGCTAGTTAAATCCTGTGGGCAGCACTCATTAGCTCTTTTAGGTCAAAGCAGGGACACTCTTGAGTACCTAATTAAAGTTATGAAACACACTTTACAAGAAAACCGAAGAACTGAAATATATATATATATACATACATATGTATATATATGTGAGTTCACAATATTTTGCATACATTTTTAGGATGTTTGCAACCTCTGCCTTTAGGATTTCAATCAAGAACCCATTCTCTTTGGGGTTTCCAAATCAGAGATTGACTTTAAAGTTGAGAATTAGAGGCTTACCAAGAAGGAAAACTGGGCATTTCACTGACTGGAGAGATGTTAGGTAGATGTGACCCCGGGGGCATCCTTTAAGTCACATGGATAATCACCTATAGAATAGGACTATTTATGTCTGGATGTGTCTCCTTTGTATTGAAATTAAAAAATTTGTAATCATTCAAAACATGCATTTATTCATGTAATAAAATACTGTAAATTTTTTGGGTATAAAAGTCTAAATAAATGTCTCTTTAAAATATTTATTTAAAAAGTAAATATAAGGAGATGCAAGTGGCTTAGTTACACTTCTGCTCTCGTTCATATTTTGTAAATGAAATCGAAACAGTTTTTACAGGGGACCTAGATTCTTCTCCATTCATTGGCTTGGCTTGACATGGGTTAAAAAAAAAAGACCATTCAGGCTTAAATGATGAGCTTTCTCCTTTTCTCTTTGTTACCTGATTAGAGATGCACAGTGATGTTGACTTTTCCACGAGCAAACTAAACTAATTGCTTGCTCTGTTGTGTATCTGGATTTGAATGTTCCAGACTGCAATTCTACTTCCTTAGACAATGCTTTTTATCTGATCTAATCCTAGCACTTTTTTTCTAGAAGCCAAGATGTTTTTCTGGTTGTTGGATTACTTTGATAAAGAGATTTGAGAAAGAGAAAACCAGAACAAGAATAATAGGGTATTTTCTCAAGGCACATATATGGAATGTCTCATTCCCATATGTACTCAAGAACAAAGGGAGATCTGTTTTGTTGTAGTTGGCATTAAATGTGACATTCTAACATATTTGACATTTGGAATGGACAATTTTTAACACTACCCTTCCTATATGACATTATTTTCAGTAACTCTCATGAAATAAAATTAGAACTCTAAAGCTTTTATTCATAAGAATAGTACCTAAAGTTTTATCTCTAAGTGGTTCTATGTACTGTCATTAGTTTGGAATGACTTCTGCTTGCCTGATGCTGATCATAACATAACAAAATGCTCCCTCAAGGATATTGCCGCATCTGCCTCCAGTAAATCTTTCAAACAAGAGTTTTTGAGCACGAAAAAGAAGAGATCTAGGACTCTGTTAAACTTAGAGTGTATGAATAATTATGTACTTGCTTTCATTCTTTTGAAAATTTATTTAGTAAATACAGGTATGGCAGAATTTATTGAGACTTTCTTTCATTATAACTTGGTAATGCGGTTGAAGGGAAGTAGCTATACTCCAACATAATCTTCTTTATGACCATGATTTCTATTAAGAACCTGAGGCTATTCTTAACCAATTTTGTTTATCAGTTCACACAATTGGGTATTCATTGGTTGTCTCTTGTTTCCATGGTTCTCTGACATGTTTCCCTATTTTCTGTAAAATTAGCCCTTATATGTAGATATTCCACTCTGAAATACTCAAATTAATTTATTTTAAGTGATTTACCTTTTGTTAAATTAGAGGCAACTTTATAATTATACTGCTTTGCCAGGAAGCAATGATAATTAGTCACTTATCAATAGGAAATAACCCCAAAGATGTAAAAGATTTCAGTTCAACAAAAGTGAAAAGAATATTTTAGCAACGTAAAAGTATTGAAAGAAAAAAAACTGGAAAATATCTTAACTACAAGATATGAAAGTCAGCTATGTAGTCTTCTCGTTTCCTTTTATTTAGGATGAATGTCTGTAAGAAATTCAGTTTGATTTTAAAGCTGAGCTGGGCGACAGCGTCATGTGGAAAACAGTAGGTGGCGCTAGAGGATTACAGTAATTGACTACAATTAGGGCCCTTTCCAAATCACACGGTTGTCAGAGTCAAAAGAAAGTGAAATTTTTACATTTAAAAGGATGATCAGATTTCTTTCTATTTTAACTATGGTTTCACTCACTAAGAATTCAAGTGAAGTTTTGTCATGAGTGAAATAGAGTTTATCCTATGCTTACTGTGTAAAATGTTTTCAAAATAAATTGCACTGGAGAAATGACATTTCTTTGTTTGAATGCACCCATTTTCAAATTTTGTTGATGCTCAAAGTCATGGTCTTAGTTTGGCTAACAGTCATCAATTCATTGTGGAAAAAAAATCCATATGTAAAAATACTTCATGTCACCTCTTTAATGAGTTTCCTTATTTTGTGCAGGGGATTTTTTTTGTTTTGCTTTGCTTTTGTTTCTTTTTTAATGTACAGGGTCACTGTAAATCTTGGAGCATAGCAGAACATGTAGTGAGAGATGAAGTCTGTTTCTTCATCCTCCACTTGCTCATGTGGTAAAAATGAATGAAAAATGTCTACTGCATAAGCTGATCTTTTTCAAATTTCATCTCCTCTCTTCAACAGGAAAATTCATTTCATAATCATTTCATTGAGGTTTATTTTTGACCATTTTCACTGGAAGTTATATATTTTCTGGTAGTCAATTAAGATTTAATGAAAGATAAAATAATATGTAGTGTTAATTATCATGACATATCTATTCTCTTTTTAAAAAGTGATTAAAAAAAGCATTTACCTAGTTTTTCACTTGGCTTATTTGTCAAATTCTTCTGCAGTATCTGGAAAGGTTCTGTCTCATTAATTCTGAAACCCAAGATACAAGATAAAAATAATAAACTTGAGATTTGAAATATAAAAATGCATAGATTAAAGATAAAATAGCACCTTCATCAATTGGAAGATTATTTTCACAAAATTAACATGATATAGTTCATTTATTTTGCATTATAGAAGCTAAAGTTCAAGATGTCTGTATTACCGATTTATAATTGACCATGAAAACAATAAAAAATTGAGTGTTATATAAAATGAAACAAATATGATTAATAGTTATCTCAATTTTATATCTTTATCAAATATATTTTAAAAATTAGAAATATCACTATTGTTTAATGCACAACTCTGAATATCCCAATGTAACATCAAAATCTGTGTGAACTACAGAGCACTCTGGGTGGGCACTTGGGATCCTGAGGTAACTTCTTGGCTGCCTTACCTAGTTGTACCCTCTCATTAGAGAATATATTTTCTTTATAGTGGCCTATGTTGCCATATAGCCTCCCTTTCTTAGTTTTTTGTTTTCCTTAGGGGCACTGACCAGAGATAAAGCAAATAAGATTGTCAGATTTTGCTGGGAATCATGGCAGATTCAGTCATGTTGGGATACCTTTTAGTAAATTATTGACTCAGCTTTCTAGTGGTACTCAAGAACTTAAAAGTTTTAAGAAAGCGTTCAAAATTTATAAGAATGCCCATACTGAAGAAATAAAGAGAACATCTTTTTAATTACACCTGAACTATGGAGTTCAAATAGGTTCAGAAAACACTTGCTTAATAAACTATTATTTGTTTTGGACTCTTAATGTCAGTAATTTGACAGGAAGTTCTTATGGCAGAAAGAAATCCATTCCAAAAAGGTAATGTATTCCCAGAGAACATTTTTATCTTTATTTTCAGAAACTCAAACTTGTAAATCATTACTGTTTCTGTCAGTGGTAGTTTGACAATGTTTTTTGAGATATAAAGATTCAAAAGCAAAGGAAGTTATTAGAGAACTGTGCACTCTGTTTTGGTATTTTGTTAAGTTAAATGAGCAAACCAGTTGTGAGAGTAGAGGTTCATATGTTATGAAGGAGAAAAAAATAGAATTGTAGGACTACAACTTCATTGAAAAACAAGATCAGCGAAGCCTCATCAATTCTAAATTAAAAAAAAACCAAACTTGGAAACCGATTTTAAATTAGGTTTCTAGAAGTTTTATATTTTTTTATCCAGGAAGCAACTATTGTAGAAAGAGAAAAGAACTGGATTAAATAGTCAGAGTTTTATGTTCAATATACTGGAGTAACCTCTTTAAAGTTATTTTATCATTGTCTTATAATAAGTATACTATTCACTTCTATGATTTTTGTGAGAATTAAATAAGATACTGTATGTTGTATAACAAGCAAAGCTCTATCCATTCATCTATCCAGTCTTCATTTATTTGTCCATTCTATCATGTGTTACTCCTTCACTAAATGTCTTAATGTATGGTAGTATTTTGTTTCTCATTTGATTTTTTCATTGACCCTGAAAATGCTGTTTGATGACTGGCATAAATAATAGCAAAAATGCAAAGCTTGGACTAAGCATATTCCTTTAACATGGAAGTATATAAAAGTAGAAATTTTAAATCCAATAGTTAGTACAAGCAAAGCTGTGTTATGAGGTACAAATGACAAGCCTAAAATCTGGTGTAATTATATATTAAAGTAAGGAACACTCAAAGATGAGAGTAGGGTTCTTTCTTGGTTAATTACTGAGAGGAGAAAAGTCCTTAGGTTGGAGGAAACATTTCCACGCAAGGATAATATCATAATTAAAATGACAGATGAAAGTAAGCAACTTATCTTCTGTAAATAATTGCACTATCCTGACTAAAGCAGAAGACTGCATAAGAAATTGCTAAACTTTACATTTTGGGTAGGATCTCTTCATGGAGGTCCATAAAGCTTAAATTGAGAAGCAGAAATTTGATCTTCAAATTACCTAACATTATAATCAGGCAGAAGAACTTAAGAATAAAAGGAATTTAAAAAGGACACAGAAAGTGTCATCAGAGGAATATTTATTTAGTTCGTCACCTATTTTTGAATATTCATTATGGGCACAGAATTCTGCAAAACACTGAGGGAGGAGTTGCAGATGTACAAAGAGATGTTGATTCTCTTCATTCAGTTTCAAAATTAGATGAAATGAAGAGTTAAGTATCACTGAAGGTGAAATATGATCAAATTATGAGATGAGCAGATTGATACTGAATGGTAAAGAGACTTAGGGAGAAGGGAATTAAGAGGGATAAAAGCACATCATAAAAGACTGGTCTATACTCTGTATACACACTCTTACATTTCTTGCTTGAATCTACTCCGTTCAGCTTTCCCTTTTTCCACCCACTGACACTACTCTTGTCAAGGTCAACAAAGACTTCCATATTTCTAAATTCCTGTCCATCTTACATGAATTATGGAGTTCTCAAATTGATTGAGTTGTCTATGCCTCTTCTCTTGACTTCATCCTTCATCAATGAGCACTCATTCTCAGTCTCCTTTGCTTGGTCTACGCCACTCCAGACCTCCTGACAATGAAGTGTTCAAGGACTCTCTATTTACATGGATGCCCTTGGTGATATCATATCTTTAAATAACATTTGTATGCTGATAATATCTAAATTTATATTTTCAGTCCAAATATTTCCCCTGAATCCTTGACTCATAAAACTCAGTATGTCCACATGAATGTCTAATATACATCTCAAATGTAACATGTTAACATGTCTCAAACTCAGCTACTGATTTCTTTTCTCTTCCTACCTTCTTCTCTTACAGTCTCCCCATGGGTACTTAAGGTAAAAACCTTGGAGATAAGTGTCTCTTGCATTCCACATTCAATCCATCAGCAAATTATTCCATCTCCCCTTTCAAAATACATCCAGACACACTGGCATTCTTGCTGTTCCTCTAACAAATTAGGCGTATTGCTGCCTCGGCTTCTTTCATTTGTTTTTCCTTGCATGGAAAACTCTTACTTAAAATATCCACATGACTTACTCCTTCACCTCCTTCAATCTTTAATTGTCACCTTCTCATGAGTCTTTCCTGAACCACTCTGTTTAAAATTACTTCTGGGGCACACCATTGTAGCTCAGACTGCTGGCACATGGTATGTGAACCATGTAAAGCCCAAAAACCTGGGTTCAAGACTCAGGGACAGGGTAAAGAACCAAAATAAATCAGGAAGCTTCTTAGTTCTCTCCCTTCCTTCCTTAAAAATAATGCTTCTGGGGCATGGCTTAGTGGTCTAGTACACCTGGGAGTAGTCCCACATACATCCCAAGGCACCAGATTCAAGATCTGAGGCTGGGGCGAACAACCAATATGAGCTACTAATGAAAATAAAACACTTCCTCCTCTCTCTTTCTGCCTTCCTGACTGCTCACCTTCATTCCTGCCTGCAACTTTTCTTGAAAAAAGAAATGCTTCTGCATATTCTCTCTTGTCATTCTCTTTTTTCTGTTCTTTATTTTCTCTGTAAAACAACTTACTAATCATCTAGTTTACTATATTTAGCATATATGCATACATATTGTCAATATCCCTTCCTAATATATAAACTCTCTGAAGATAAGGATTTGTGTTTATTTGTTTACTGCTATATGCACAGGACATAGAACCACTGTTCATTCAATATATTTTTATTGAATGGTTGGATTAATGGGTAGGGAAGCTTCAGGGAGGAAGGCCTTGATTTAGATGATAAATAATGATGGGATTTGGAGATATACAGAGGAGAAAGTGAATGGAGAATGGGCATTCTAGATAAGGGGACTAGGTATCAAAAGTACAAACTTAAGTTCTGAACTGAGTTTAGTATGATTGGAGAACATTCATGAAATAAATTTATTGGGAGAACTGTGATATTAAATCTTGGTGGGTGTGATGAATACTAGACTTTGACAAACCTGATTTGTTACCACAAGATACTCAGACATTATCCTGTGAGGTGGGGTTTTTAAATTTGGGTAAGTTTTCTTAAAGTGTATTTGTCTGACAGTGTTCATCAGGATCACTTGATGCTTGTTAAAATGCACCTTGACATATTCAGAGTCCAGACCAATACATCTTAATTGAAAGAAGAGCCTGGTTATGTGCATTTTAATAAATCCTCTTGGTGGAAATTAAGTGAACTAAGGTTTGGAAATTACTGACATGGTTATCTTTCACAATTACTAACTCTGGTTTGCCTGGGCATAGGACAGAGGAAAGGAAGTAGGGTAAAGAGTGTCATAGGTTGCAGATACAAGCATTTTATTTCAGGCTCAACCAGAGAAGCTTTGAGTTTCTCTGCTTTGCTTACCATGTTTCTGAGTGAAGGTTCTTATACAAAAAAATCATTTCTTAGAAAAAAAGTACTAAAAATAGCCTTTCTATAGACATGAGGAGATAAGAATTAGTGTTTTCTTTCTTTACTTTTTTGGTGTATGTGTGCCGCCGAGTAACAAAGCAAATACATTCTTTAAGAAATAATCTGGGGCATGCTAAACTGGCAGCTGAAGCATAGATCATGTAAAGCCCAGGGACCTGGGTTTGCAAAACAGGGCTGGGTAGAAACAACCAAAAATGAAAAAAATCAATAAAATAAAATGCTTTGTCCTCCTCTCTCTTCCTTCCTTCCTTTCTGCCTGCCTTCCTTCCTCTTTAAAAAAAATCTGGAAATGGTATGAGGACTAGCTCCACATATCAGGAAAATATTTATTGAGCATCTACTGTGTCCTAGGCACCATCTTAGATGCTGGGGATACAAAAGTGAATAAGATATGTTCCCTATAATTAGGCCCTCAGACTAGAGAGATTAATGGAAGTTGGTAGAGGCTGTAGGTGGGGGAACTAGTTTGAAGTTGGTTGTTTAGATATGAGATGATAAAGACCCAGTTTAGAGTGGTGGCAAAGAGTGGACGCAAGAGAGATTCTAAAGGAAGACTTGACAAGAAAATGAGTACGCTTGTTCTATGAGATCACACAAAAACCATGAGAATTCACTCTGGAGTTTCAAGTCTGTGTAAAGAAAATTCAGGTGTAGGGAATGAAAAAGATCAAGCGTGGCTATATTGAAGGGCTGTTGGGGGTACATGTGAGCTCACTCTTGAATGTCATGCCAGACAATAGCAGGACATTTGAAGGAAGATGGCCCCTGGCAGCTGAAGATATTAGGTTGCAGTTTGGGTCAAAGTGGAAGGCTCGCAAGACAGAAAATAGATAGGCGAAGAGCGGTTGGTAGAAAGGGCTTGCATAGGAGATAGGAAGGAACAGTCAGAGTAGGAAAGTAACATGGGAATGATGATTTTGTGAAGAAATGAAGATGTTAAAATTACAAGAGTTCTTTTGATTAGTTTAAATGTCAGCTATACATTACTTTAGAGTATTACCAAAGGAGGATGGAAATACAATTCAGATGATTTTAGTGAGACCTCAGAAACCACGAAGCAGGAGTCACTGGCGTCTATCATGCCATGCCAGGAGTTTAACTGTGATAGGTAAAAAAAAAATTGGTGTTTTTCCTTGACCAAAGGCCTCACAGTTTTACTTTTTGTCAAAAAGACTCATTGAGAGGCCCAAAGTCATAAAGTTTAGTGACTAGTGCCCTATTTTTCTATGGGTATGTTTAACTCCATTTTCCAGGTTCAGAGTTGCTAGTACTTAGGATAATGGTGTTCATGTTCCTTTTCGAACTTGCCTCACTCTATCACCTTCCTCTTTCACATGGTGGAGGGATAAGGCAAAGTCTGATTATGATAAGCCTTCGGGTAAAGCGCTAATGAGGAGTGAGAGGATTAGGAGTGTACCTGTGAAGATAGAATTTAGGGACATCCAGGGACTTTTTGGTACCAAGGTATAGATGGCTTTGACAATGAGAGAGGTTAATAAATCAGGTAGTGTAATACATTCAGTCCAAAAAGAGCCTCTGAGGTTATTTGGGGGGGGAAGAGAGCCTGTGCCTTCTGGCCTAATCCTCCTTTTTTGGTCCTATTCCCTTTGTTCATTTCACTGTGCTGGGATTTGCTTGAAAACTTTATCCAACTGTGCACTCTTTTAGCACTTCATAGATGAAGACTTGCTATTGCAGTCTTTTATGCTGTCTGCAAGAAGTACATTGCATAGTTTTTTGGGCTCTTTTTCTGCAGCAGTTAGAGCTCTTTTGGACTGGTGTGACTAAACTGAATGATACAGTCTAGTAGAGAAGACACTTGTCTCAATAGAATGATACAAAAGATTTAATGTGTGTTTCACTGCACAGATCTCTGAGAAATGTAGAGAGGATGGAAGGTGATCTTTGAGTATAGGTTTGTAGGAAGATCAGGAGTTCACTTAGAGGTTGAATTGAGAAGATTCACTGCAAAGGAAAGAAACTACAGAGACTCCAAGTTGAGAAATGATTGTGTGTTGGAAACTCAATGGATCTTATAACTGATGAATGTAAAATATACAGTTTAAACAGGAGCCAGGAGTTGGGAGATGGAATGTTTAGAGATTGCTTTAAAGAATCTTTACAGAACTAAGGAGTTGGACTTCATTTTGTAAGCAATAGAAGTTGAGAAGAGATCTAAACAAGTGTATGAGATGGACACATTTTTGTTTTAGCTTTACCATTCAGGTGACAGTGAGTAGAGTGTATTTGTGGGGATAGAAGCTGAAAAGGGGGAGATTAGTTTGGGTCATGCCACAGACCAGGTGACTTGATGACATGAACTCTAGTTCTTTTTGGTACCAAGGTATAGATGGCTTTGACAATGAGAGCAGTAGCAGGGACAGAGAAGAGAGGGAAGATATGAGGCATTATTAGCTGATAAATTGATATGTGTTAATTATTATATTTTTGATGAGGAGAAATAAAGAAACAATGTCATAATGGAATGTCAGACTTAGTTTTTTCAGTGTGATAGTGTCACTGATTAGTTAAGTTTGGCTGTGATAATGTTGCAAAACAAGTAACTTTAAAATCTTGATGGTTAAACAATCACATTTGTTTTTCACTTTTGGATATGTAGGACTGCAAGTCAGCTTTGATGATGTGTTCTTGGTCACTGGTTCAGGTTCTGGTCTGTTTCATGTGTTTTCTCATTTTAGAACCCATGCTGAAGAACACAGCTTCTGCTGGGTATGTGCCCATCTTCTGGTGGTACAGGAGTATGTAGAAATATCCTGTACCTCTTAGAGGCTCTAATTAGAATGGAAAGAAATCCTTAGGAAGAATTTCACAGGAAATAAGGAAAGCAAGCAAGCAAACAAACGAGAGCAAGCAAGAAAAAAATATAATGTAAGTTTGCATATATGGGGAGGTAAACTATGCCATTTGACTGTGAAGCTACTTGGCAAAGGGCATGGGCTTAATTTTACTAGAAGTAAAGAAATCAAGAATCTAGCATATCAAGTAACAGATTATGTGTGTAATGTAATGAATGATACAATGTGTTCAGTTTTAGGCATATTAATTCTAGGTCTCTCTAAGACATCTAAATGGACATATAGACAATAGAAGAGTTAGGTCAAGAAAATTATTAGCACAGTGTATTTAGACAACAGGTCTAGTCAGAGTGAAAAGAGAACAAGAGAGCCATCAATGGACCCCTGAGAAGGACCAATATTTACTATCTGAAGATGGGCATATAGATAATCTGAGAAAGGATGGTTAGAGGATTAGTTGAAAAATTTGGAGAGAGAATGAAACTAAAACAGAGAGAAGACTTACAAGGAGGAGAGAGTGGGAATGAATGGTGCAATGACTCTCAGATTTGTTTTAAGATAGTCTCAAAAGAGAACAAGTGAAGAAGATCTTACCTGACCTGAGAAATTTCTTTTCAAAATGAAATTTCAGATTTATGCTCATAGATCACTAAAGATACAGCTGAATAATCTAAATAAAACTTAGGGTATGGTTCCTGGCTTGTCTCTGGCACTCAGTAAATGGTAGCCGTTATTATCTTATTTAAAATTGAAGCTTTGAGAAATTACCACCTGTTTAATCAAAAATTTGTTGTTGGACCAGTTTGCTTTGAATTTTATCAAAAATTTTATTATTAGAGTAGGAAGAAGCATAAAAATGTTAATATGTGATTTTTATGCTATAACCCTTGAAGTTAATCATGGTGATATTCTGGTATACTTGTTTTCATTAATTTAATGTTAAAAAGGGAAATTCAGAAGGAGGGATATTGTATCCTTGTGTTATCTTTTGTTTAAACGATGTTTCATCTAAAACATTATCATAGGTTAAAAAGCCATTTGTTCCCTGTCTGCATAAATAATCTTGTTTTAAATTTCTGTGTTCATGTTGCCAAATTAGGATAAAAGCTAAAAAAAAAAGTATGTTTCAAAATACCCAGGTAAATACTTTAGGTTGTGAGGATGAAATAATCATGTGCAGAATCATTTTCAGTTTTTAGGTAACCACAAAACTTGCAGCCTTTGTGCTCATAATTTCTTCATCTTTATGTGGTTGAGAGTCCCAGTGTTCTTTCTGGCTGAAAGCTGATAGATATTTTGCTTTGTTAACAGAACACTGGCTATCAAGTATTTTTTCTTTCATGATTTTGCTTTAGAGAATTGTTAAGTAATAATCCCTGGAGGGACCACCATGAAGAAATTCTGTAATTAGATTATAATGCAAAGGTTTGCTTAATCACAATATTTTGAAAAAAATTAATTGATTTTTGAGTGATGGCCCCAATCTTCCTATCTTTTACACTCAACGGCCATTTTAATGCTAGATTTCTTCAATTTCTCTTATTGTGTTCTTTCTCTTTTTAAAGTTTGATTATAATTAAAACTACCCTAACTTTGAGAACCCTCTGTCCTTAACTAGCAGAATAAATGAAATATGGATACAAAGACTGAGTATATAAATTACCTCTAAAAAAGAAAATGCCTTCAACATAAAGATTTTGATTCCCTTTTTTTTTTTTCCATTCCAGAGCTTGACGGCTATTTTTTTCTCTCTAGTTCATTGATCTTGTTATTAAAGCATTTTTGTAAAGGTAATTTAACACACATGCCTCATAGTTATTAACTAAGTTCTGCTTTATTCAAATACCAAATCACTTTGCAAATGATACTTCCTTCCTGCCACTAGCAAAATAGCTTGAAGTATTGAAGGGCCAGGAGGTTTCTAGTTGTCCTGAGTGACATTTAAGAATTCTACAAAAGTAGTGGAAATAGCTTTGGGTCTTTTTAACAGATATTTGTAAGTATAATAAAGATGTCACTCTGCGTATAGATTCTCATAAATCAATGACTTTAAAAGCATGTGCAGAACAATTTATATGAAAAAAATGATATGATTAATACAATAGTCAAATCTTGACTTAGAAGAAGGG
Source organism: Solenodon paradoxus (assembly GCA_004363575.1). Taxonomy (NCBI): domain Eukaryota; kingdom Metazoa; phylum Chordata; class Mammalia; order Eulipotyphla; family Solenodontidae; genus Solenodon; species Solenodon paradoxus. The sequence continues at coordinate 301,056 of RJWH01000279.1, read as the reverse complement.
TTATGAGGGTGAAGCAGAGAGGAAATGGAAGAAAGGCCTTACTTGACTCACATCTAGCAACACGCTTAAAATCTTCGAAATGCACTGAACAAAACTTATTCTTTTAATTGCTCATATCCTTGAAATTATTATACAGAATACAATTGTTATTAGTAATGTAGGTAATTTTTTTTTAACCAGAGAAGACTTCATATTGCACCATACACAAATTTAATAAAGGAATTTCAGAATAACAAGTCCCTTCTGTTATCACCTGACTTCACTTCCTCACTATACAGTGAGGGACTCTGCACTTACCTGAGGTCGAGTGTCTAAATATCTACTTATACTGAGGTCAAGACAGAAGGATCATGCAGTATTTATAAGGGTTTTTTGTTCACAGTTAGGGAGAAAATAGGTACCGTGTAGTACTATGTACAAAGTGATATAATTTGGCGTGACGTTTAAACAAGAACAAGCTGGATGCTTCATAACAACAGCTTTATGTTTTAAATTGAATTTTGGGTAAAAGATGATGATATTTATGCATTTTAAGACAGGTTAATTTAAGACAGAGTTCATTCCTTGAAGTTAATCTCTTTCTTCTTTCTCTCCACTACCCAGCCCAAGATAATTCAAACTTTTGACTTTTGCCTTCTCTATTCCCCTCAGAAGAGAATCATACAAATGAACCAAATCAACCCAAAACGCTAATTATAGTTAACAGAATTATCATTATATTTCACAAGAATTCTAATTTTAAATTCTTCTGGTTTTAATGATCAGAGAAGTTGTTTAATATCACTCTTTCCTTCTGGGGTCAGTTCATTTTAATTCTTTTAAAAATATACTTCATGAAGGGAAATGTATTTTATTGTTTTGTATTATTTCAGATTGGACTAGGTAGACATGGGGAAAAGCAGAGGCCAAGGTGTATGTTTTACTGTACTTATAATTCTTGTTAAGATTATGTGTCTAACACATATAGTAAAGAGGTGATTTCTGAGCAAATTCTCAACATAATATGAAGTATGAAAAAATAGACTTAAATACTATACTCCTCAAAGTTAATCATATTTTTGTTCTGTTCTTAAAAGGCTGATTGTGGATGTATTCTGAATGCATTTTAGAGTAAGATATTATTTTAAATAGAAGACTGCATGAAATAATGCCCTTACTGATTCCAGTTCATTTTAAAGCAAATGCTAGGAAACAAGGAGGGTGAATCTTCGACTACCCTGCACCCAAAAATATTGCCATCAAAATTGGAGAGGTTTAGCAGAGACAATGATTAAGTTTTTCAGTGTTACCTAGCTTAGTGTCTGTTTCTGATTGAGAACTACAGAAAATGAAGACAACAGCAAAGATCCAAAAAAATGACAATCTGCTGCTGTTTTATATCCCAGGCCAAGTGTCTCATAGGATCCGGTAAGAGTTGAGTGCCTGGGCAGAAGGACTCAAGTCATTACCATAAAAAGCTCTTTGGTACCCTGTGTCACAGAACAAAGTGCCAGACCAATTCCCATGACTAGGTGCCTGTGGTGCTTTTCTTAAATAATCAGCCCCATTCAGACAGAGATTTTAAGGTCCTTGATCGTCTTTCTATTTCACAAGTAGTGATGTTTTTCAGGCTGAATGGCACTAGAGGCAGAATGTTTTTTTTGAAGGTTTTGAAAAGAACTTGGTATATTCCAAAGGTGACCCCATTCCTCCCCCCCCCCCCCAAGGTCAGATGTAAATTAAGCTCTGACAGTCTGTTTCTTGAGCTTGGGGTTGAGGCAGGGAGCATTCATTCCATTTTTACACTGCAGCCTGGGAGGGTCTGGGGGCCCAGGTACAAATGTGAATGAGTCTTTGCATGGCATCCTGAATCCTAGAGAGGAGAAACAGATAAATGTTCCCTTGGCCTACTTTGACTCTCAACCTCAGATATGGGTGCCCTAAAACATTTATTGTTCTTTTTGTAAGCCTTTAAGAGAATAAAAAAACCTGTTAAGTAAAGATGGTCAAGATAACATTGCTACTATGCTGGACACACGTGTGTATTTTTGTTAAGTGTGTTTTTGAAGTCCCAATCAGAAAATTTTCATTGTCTTACTCTACATATGCTCCAGTGCATTCCAAGAGGTCACAGTGGCAGAGTACAACTTTTGAGATTAGAAGAGCTTGCTCTTTAAAGAGCTGTTTTTAGCTGGCAGGGTGAATGCAGGCCTCAAAGTGCCCGGTAGGTATGTCTACAGTGGAAATCTAAATTGGAAGCTTTCAGATTCCAGGCAAAGGTCTCAGTGGGGCTCTTTGTGCTTCTGCTCCAGGAAAGGGTGGTTCTGCTGTTTGTCCCTACTGTGTTGGGGGAGGGGGTAGCCAACATTCCCCAGGGGAAGTCAAGCTGTGAGCCCCCTGCCGCCCTTGTACTGTGTATGCATTGTGTCTGGCCCTCCTGACCAGAGTGGAAACCTAGGTGCCCAGGTGTCCAACAATCATGTCCAGGAAAGGACTCCCTGAGAGTCATTAAAAATGATGATTCTATTTTGATGTCACCAACTGGGTCTCCTGAGATAAATGTCAACCCAACTTTTACAGGTTGATATTGAATTGTCATCTTGTACTGGCCACTCTGACGGAAGGGCAGGCTTGGAGAAGTAGCAGGAGCGGTAAAGGGAGGAGAACCCCCTTAGCTGCACTCAGACTCCTGGGCTGAGTGTGGACATGCTGAGGAGGTACTGATGGCCACACCAGGGCCTGGTCCGAGGTCTCACTCGTTTTGGTGAATATTGTGCACGGGGAAAGGTGAAGGGAAAAGAAAAAGACAAGGTTTGAGAGGAAATGACCGGTGGGGGTAAGGTAGAGACGACAGACATTCTGAGACAGAAAGAATGATAAATCCTGAAAGAGACATATCAGAGCCAGAAAGAAGCTGCGGGACAGGCACTGAGCACAGGAAAGACTGAGAAAGGAGATAAGGAAGAGAAAGAGAAGGGAGAAAGGCATATATCGAGAAAGAGTGAAAAGGCCAGCTGAGTAGTTGAGTAGGAGAGAGGGAAGTGGCAAACGCTAGAAACAGTCCTCCGCGTGCCCCCTCCACTCCGTGGTCCCCCGCCCTCCTTTCGTCTCTTGCTTGGCCCAGCCCGCGGCGAGGAGCGCACAAGGTCGCCCAGTCCTCTCGGCTGTAGCGCTCTGAATGGCTGGCGGTCCGCAGTGCCACCGCCTCAGCCAGGCAGCCACAGGTCTGTGGCGCCCTGCACCATCCTGCACCCATCTTTTCCCTACGTACCGCCCCGCTCCTCTCCCCGCTACTCCTCTGGCGGTCTCAGTTCTCCTTTCGCCCTTTGAGGAGGGAGCTCTGCGGCCACCAGAGACTCCGAAGGAGCCACTTTTCTTTGCGGGTCCAGCTCAAGGAGAGCCTGGGAGCGGGATCTGTTTACACAGGGCATTAATTAATCTCTGAAGAATCGTTCAACCACTTGCCGACGTATTTGCCGCTATCAGGAATGTAGGCTCGCGGAGCAGCGGACCGAAAGGGAAAGCATCACCGCGTTGGCGCGGAGAGCCCCAGCGCACTCCAGAGCGTCCCCCAGTGGATGGGCAGAACCACGGACAGCGCCTGCTACGCCTCTTGGGCGTAGCTTCTCTCTTCTTCCCAGGGTCTCGAGTAGAGGTGCAGCCACTCAGTGCGCCAGAAGCCTTCAGGTTCTCGCCACCCCACCCCTCCCTCAGAAACTCGGGCTATCTCCGTCTGCCATGTGTCTGTTTTTCCTTCCGAAGACCGGTGTCTTATCTCTCAACTCCAAGTCTTGAGGACTACGACAGTTTCCTCCCCTTAAGTCATAGCTACCTTCCTTCGTTAGCCTCGGGAAGCAGGAAGCCCTGGACTGCTCGTCCCAGTGCCAGCGCTGGCAGTTCCAGTCTGTCCGGCGCAGCAGCCCGGCGTATTCGTCTTTCCCCGAAACATCCTCTCTTCTCTCTCCTTCTCTCTTTCTCTCTTTCCTCCTCTGCTTCATCCCCACCCCCTTGCCTCTTAAGTTTCCTACACCGTGAACACAACTGTGCCAAATCTAGGCTCCCGCCGAGCCAATCCTGATCGCGACCCGAGCACTAGGACGCCAACTCCTCTGAGGCTGGACAAAACAGCCGGACCGGTCTGCGCCGGACCATGGAGACCCAGCGCCAGGGAGGGCATGTCCGGGGCGCCGGAGACGCCAAACCCGAGTAGCTCCTCCATGGAGCCTGACCAGAGCGGTCCCTGCTCTTCGGATTCGCTCCCAGACCAGTGCGGTACGTATCCTCTCCCTGACAGTCCGGAAGGGGATACTTTAGGGGCGGGGTGGTGGGGCACCGGGAACAAGCTGCAGGTCGGGTCACAGAGTTGGGGGACAGAGTTCGCCTGGCAGGTGACCCTCACAGACCAGGGCAAGCTACCACTCTAGAAGTTAGAGACTGGCTGTGTCCCTTGGCTCGTAAAAAAAGTGTCAGAGATGCGAATGTGTCTGTGTATCTCTGTATGTGACAGAGGCTCCAACGGTAAACATAGCCGTCTGTATGAAAATTGTATCCCCCCCCCCAAAAAAAAAAAATCACCAACAAAAGCATGTGGAGATATCCAGTACCTAATCCTGGTCAGCTCTACTTACTCCTTCCTCTTCCCGCGTCCCCCTAGCTTAATCTCTCTGGCTTGCTCTCGCTCTTTCTCTTTCCATCTCTTTCTCTCTGCTGGTGTGTACGTGTGTGAGCATTGCCAGGGCTGGCGAAGAACCAGCCTCCGCCTTTAGTCCGAGCCGCCTGGCCATCAAACACTAGGGCAGGTCTCACTGCCAGAGACACTTGGGCTGCGAACCAGCCTGCACGCGGCTCGGTTGCCCCACCACCTCCAGTCTCACCGCTCGGGGAAGTCGCGGCGGAGTAGCGTTGGGCTCTGGAAGCCCCTCTTCCTCCCACCCTCCCGGCCCCCTGCCCGTGGGACCGAGCGCTAGCTGGCTTCAGACGCTGAATTTACTTGGCTTTTCAATTTTTCCTACCTCACCCTCTGGGGTCTTTTTGGTCTACCCCTCCCCGCTACGACCCCCTTTCCCTGCTTGGTGGCCAAGCCTAACCTTGCCCGCTTGGTCATGGGATGTCTAATTTCATTTGTATCTAGGCTGCTGAGAGCGCTACTTGCTCTGTAAAGTGGATGTCAGGTGGATATATGTTTTTGAAGGAACAAAGACTCAGTGAAGGCACCGCCGAGGAAGTTTGAGACGCGGGAGGATGCAGGCTGCGTGTTGGTACGTGCTTCTCCTCCTGCAGCCCACCGTCTACTTGGTAAGTCGCTGCGGTTCCGGCGCCCCCGCAATCCCACCCAGGCAGCCAGGCAAGGCAACCCGGGGGGCGCGGGAGGAGGGTGACAGCGAGAGCAGCGTTCCTAGCAACTGTGTTGGAACAACTTTGGCAAGCTGGTCTCTGGATTCCTGCGGGATTTTCCCGGGTTCCCACCCTTCACTTTTTACTGGTAATTCGGAGCCGTGTCTAGGCGCCCTCGACCCCCAGAAACCGAGGAGATACGGGGGCAGCATACTTATTGGGGTGAGGGCAAAGAGAAGGGGTGGAAGATGTGGAAGACGTGGAACTCTCATTAGTTCATCTATAGAGTTTAAAGGGAAGGAAATAAGGATGGACAGGGGTGGACAAGAATCTGCCCAGCTCTGTGACTTTGCATTCTCCTACCTTGCCCCCTCTCCCTTTGGAAATATGTGGCTATAGGAAAGTACAGGTAACTTTGTTCGACTTGTAGGGTTCAGAGGAATAATCAGATAGGAGCACTGCAAGAGATCACAGAAAGTTAGGTCAGTAATGCCCAACCAGGCAAAATTGTAGCAGCTTCCCTCTCCTCCAGGTCTCTCCTTTCTACCAAATAAGCAAACCCCAAGTTCCAGTGTCCAGTCCCTTATTATAGAATGGTAGACCTTATTGCCAGGAAGCGAATACTCAGCAAAGCTTCTGTCAGAATCCTCCTGGAGCTGACTTTTTCCCAGAGTTTGGACTTTACACACTGTTGGAACTTGGATAGGGAGGGGGCTGTCAAGAGCTTTATTGTGGTGGCTTGCTCTGGGGTTGAAGGTACTGCTGTGCCAAACCAAGAGGGTGATTTCTCCCATCTGACTTCAGGGAGGGTCAGGGATGCTGGCACCCAGCTACTGAAGTTATGCTTAATACAGACACCTCCCTTCCCCCAACCCCAGCCCATCCCTGGGCCTCAGGATCTTGCTGCAGGCTCTTTCTAGGGGCAAGGGATGGATGATGGGGCTCAATAAATAGGAAAAGGGGTTCGGGGTGCGGTCCTCAAGCCCAAGGACTTCAGACACACAAGCCTGGGGTCAAAATCGTTGCCATCCCCGCAATTGGCAGTGTTACCTAGTTGTCCTGGTGTATGTGACTGCAGGGCTGCTGGTTGTGTGAACTAGGTGTATGTTAATGAGTGTATATGCATATGTGTGTGAATATGTGCATGAGGGTGTGTGTATTTAATGGGTTTCAGCTTCAGTCCAGGAACTCACAATGTTGCCTGACACTGTACCTTTATCTCCTGACCATAGCATCTGTGGACACCAGAGGGCGCTGCAAGCCAGTGTGCTCACCCACAGGACACCTTGGGGTAAACAGGTGAAAGCCAGGGCAGCCAATCCAAAAGAACAGCCTTTCTGCCTCTGTGCCTTCCCAGGCAAGAACGCAGACAGAATGAAAAAAGTGCCCTTTCTATTCCCCTTCTTCAATCATTCTTGCCCCCACCTGTGCCCAATAAACCCACTGACATTGAGAGCTCAGAAAGTTTGGTCAAAAGAAATAAAGAAATTGTTTATTGAGAGAAGTGAGGGACAGCAAAGTGAAAGCTACAGAGGGGGAATATAAATGAATATCTTGACCGTAGTAACCCGCCTATCCCTCTTCTCTGCATACCTTTACGCTCCAGCTGAACCTCAGGATTGTTATTATGTCCTTGGATTGTGCTCACACACCGCAAATGCTCTCGGTTGTAGAGCAGTTTATCGCTTGGAGCAAGTATTTCGATAGTCTGGAAAATAATCTATCAAATGTAGAAGTGAAATCAATATGTTGTGTTAAATTTTAAATGTGTTTGTTGGCAGTTAAACCGTTTTCCACTCATTACAACAACAGTGCTGGATTTATTCTAATGCGTTGCGTTCTCAACAACAAGCGCATTAATTCTCCTTTAATTGTAAACTGGGAGCATTTGAAAACCATTCAGTGTGCAAATTATGCTGATTCAATTACCGTTTAGTTACAGACTTCATTACCTGAATGCCTTTTGGCAATACAGAGAAAGGAGACAATTTTTCCAATTCCACTCAAAACAATACAAAATGTGAACAATAAAATAGAGAAGGCGATTTAGAAGTCCATTCTTTCCTCTCCTATCTGAAGTTGTTTTGTGTGTCGGGGATTAGAAATCACACGTACCACCAAAACAACAGGCTGGTGACTATGACCCAAGGCAGCATTTCCAGGGATTGTAATGCCCCAGTTATTTGCCAGCAGAATTCGAACTGTTTTCCTGGAGGAACATGAAGATGATTTTCACCATGGAAAACATGAATTAGAAAGGGTGAATTGAGCAGTCAGGATAGGTAGGTTTAAGACAGTTGAAGAAGTGGAGAAGCTTGATTAAATCTCTGGGGGCAATGAATGAAACATTTCAAGACTTCTCTCTCTCATCTCTTTTTTTTTAAACCCCAGATAGTGTAAATTTGTCATCTCTTTGTAGCAGCACCCTGGAATATCCTAGAGCTTTTCAAGGAACTGGGATAGATGCATGCAGGTTGTCTGGAGCTACTTTAAGTTACAGTCTAAGAAGGCAGGAGTAGCAAAACCACAATTTTTGGTCCTTGCCTTAACATAAACTAGGGAGGAGTTTAATGAGTAATATTCTGCCTTTATGAGCTCATATCACAGGTAAATGACAGGGTCATGTCATTCTGTTTATGCACTGTCTCATAGCTGATATCACAGTGCACCTTTCCTTAAGCTTCTGGAATCCCTGTTATGCCTCCCAAAGAGTAATGGCCACATTGTGTGAAGGAGCAAAATCTTCTGGATATATTATACAAGAATATTTAGGCTTCTGCTTATAGAGAAATACCTAAATATTTCCAAATTTGGGAATCAGTATTTTATAATAAACAACTATGTGTCTATACTTAGGCCAGTTTCCTATCTGTATTTGAGTGAATGGTCTTAAAGTATGTTTCTTGGCCCAGGTTCTTTGAATATCTGTTCTAGGTTGACAGTTTCATGTCTTTCGGTGTTTATTGAGAGATCGGTGTGCTCTATTTAAAACTGGGAGTTTATTTTATTACTGCAATGGAAAGTTAATTAGAAATGTGTCTGCAAAGTTACCTTCTGAAACATATTAAATGCTAGAATACTCAAGTCACTATGGGACTAACTCCAGTCATAAATGCAGAGGTAGGAAAGTAATTTTTAAAAATAAGGCAAGGAAATCTTTTGTTCTGAATGTTGCATGTTATAGATTTAAAAATCTGAATTAGGCAGGAAAGGAAGCTATGGCTTAAATATTTGTTAAAAATAGGAGAGTCCTACAGTTTTCATTTTCCTGTCAGTTCTGTATTGATTCTAGGATATTTTCATTAGCGTAGACTAGATAACAGGAGTACAGCATTTTAACTGAATTGAAGCACACGCTAGATAAACTAGGGATATGTAATTTCTGGCTCTGAAGACTGGAGGTCCTAAATTGAGTTATTCTATGTGAATCAAGCTTAAAGATAGGCCATGTCACACGGGGATAGCATTTCCTAGGAGAAAGCAGAGGAGTCCTGTTCGGATGCTCACCTGTGGCAATTTTTAGAATCAAGAATTGAGTCTAATGAGCACTCCCTAGGCATGTCAATAAAAAAGTTCTTCAGAAATTGAGTCCAGAGACTCCAACAAGAGGGTGGATGGTGTCACTGTGATCAGTCACACACCTGTAGTACTGTTCTATTGAGAAGAGGCTCCTGATCCTCCATTTAGAATCCCAATAGGCTAATTCTTTAGTCTAATAATTGCTAATGGGTGTCCTTAAAATGTAAATTACATGCCAATTGTTTAATAGAGATTGAGTGATTAATATATGTATGGGGACACTGTACTGTTAGAAGCCAGACCATTTGGGTAAATTCCACTCATTATGAAAGTGGTTATTAGGAAATATGGAAGATGAAAGAGAGAGACTACCAGTGTCTATCCTTGGCATTAGGTGCATGTACTTTGAAAATTAAATCAACTGCCCACTGAAAGTTTTAATCAACTTGAGCTTATTCCTGAAAAGGAAGTGCTTTTACTACCTAATAGTGGCTGTTCAGTGTTCTCTAGTAAGACCAGTCTTGCAGGCAGTTCCCCAATCCACATCATTTCCTGACTTTTCTACCCCAGACCAGCCTTCCTGTTACAGGATTAAACCTGAGTTTTTAGAGGGACCTACAACCCAGCAACACAATAAGAAGGCATCAGTCCCAAGACTATTTCAGGGATCTGTGAGGCCAAGAAGTTGCTATTTTTCCAGGCATTTTTCCTGAAATGTTCAATTGCCCTTTGACCAGGAAAGCAGCTCCCCGGGTGAGTGGGAAGTGCTTGGAGGTGTTGTCCTGCTGCCCTACTTCCAGAAGGATTATAGATCCTGCATGGTCTGGGGCCTTCTAGTGAAAGCTTCGGGGAAACTGCTTTCAATATTAGGAGAGAACCAGAATCACTCCAACTTTCTCAGCGATATTTTCCCAGAAAGTCATTAAGTTCGTGGCTCCTCTTTGTGTGAAGCTGATTTCTATTTGGCTTTGAATTGTTGACGGCTATTTCCTCCTTAATGAAAGTGTTGTCTGGGTGAAAAATATATCAGGTGGCAGGGAAATTGGTTGATTTTTTTCTAGATAGGTGCCCAATGTCCTACTTTTCTATCTGAGGAAAGATTTTCTGCAGACTTCAGAAATTGACAGCATTGTCCAAGTAATAACCACTGTGGACAATATTTTCAAAAGGGTATTCTAGTGATGAAAGCATTTGGATATTGCTTTTTCAAATACGCAATTTTCTGTCTTGGGCTTTTTTTTTTTTTTTTTTTTTTAATAAGGGGTAGGGGAGAAGGACCACGTCTTGGTAGACGCTTGAAAACCTTCCCTATTTACCCAGTTCTGAAATACTTGGATGCTTGTCAGCTTAGCTTGGAATTCCGGATCTGAAGAACCTTCAGTGAGTTTGATTGGTGCGACGTTGATATTAAGGGTCAAAGGGACTCCTGGGAATAAGAAATAACACTCTCCTTTGCACAACAAGGAAAGCCAATAGAAGCTCAAAAAGTTTGCTCTTCTTAAGTGGAGAGTTAGAAAGTGTGAATTCCATGCTTTTTTTTTTTTTTTTTTTTTTAAAGAAAGTACCTAGCTTTGATTCGATTCAGGAAAGTTCCTTAAAGGCAGCCAAAGCCTTTAGGAGTTTCAGGTCTCATTCGAAGACATTAACAGATCTTGCGGTTTTAATTAACAGAGGGAGGTGGGCGAGTCAGCGGGCCAGACACCCTCCGGTCCCCGGCTTCTTGAAGTAGCGGGGAAGCAGGGCGGGTCTGCTCTTTAATCTCCCCTGGCATTCTCCAAGTCTTCATTTGTTTGGATCCGCCTAGTGTTTACAGGAAGTTGGCGATCTTGATTTATCCGCTACTGAAGCTCCCGACCAGCTCTTTTTCCTTCAAGTCAGCACTAACCCCTCCTGTATCTTGGTAAACACGGCGCGCACATTTTTCTGCTGCCGATTGGCATATTGACGACTCTGCTTGAAGGAATGTGACAATAAAGTGGGAAACCAAAGCTTGGCAAGCACTTAATCAAGGATAAAAAGGTTCCGCTATAAGGATGTCACTCAATTTATTGTGAAAGTCGAATGAATTACATTTAATGAAAGTGCTCCCCAGATGAATATTACCAGCAATTTCCTGAGTTGGCTCTGTCAGCTGGAGATGAGGAAATGCCAACCCAGATCAGAAAAGAGCGCCCATCTCAATTACTATGCAAGCTTTCCAAGAGCGGCTTTTTATTGAGATGATGTATATTGGCGGCTTCTTCCAGCGCCCTGGCTAACTCAGCAGCGCTTTTGCGTATTTTCCAAGTTTGCCTTCTGCCCTCACGGGTTGCTAGGCTGTTGCTTAAACTTCTGACGAGCACGCCGTGTTTCTGCTGCAAGCAGCAAACCTAATTACTTCCTCTACACAGCTTTCCCTAGAATATTTTGTTTGTTCTGGGAGGTGAGGGTTGGCAGGGCGTAGGGTGGGGGTGGGGCAGAGAAAATTCCCTTGCTCGCACTCCCTTTATTATGGAAAGTTCACTCCGCATCTAATCAGGTGTTCACATTTATAGGAAAGCGAGTTGGTACCCGGAGTGCGGTAGTTGGCATAGTATAGGCGATGAGGTTCTGGGAGCAGCAAGGCACAGCCCCTGCCTCTCCGGCTGCCGCAAGAAAAAAGCCGCCTTCCACTCCTACTTTCTTGAAATTAATAAGTGTATTTTAGTTTTTCAAGCTAGAGATACGGTGGGGAGGGGGAGGGAGAGATACAGGCCGCAGCCGGAGCGCATTGTCTCATCTGCATGAGAATGGGGAACCAAGAGGCTTTTCTTGTATGGTTTCTTTCTTCCACAATAAGACAAATTGCAGCTTAAGAAAAAACGAGGGTTTCCTTAGAAACTGGCTCGTGAGGGCTCCGGCGTCTCTGATGAACCTGACTCCATCCAGGCCTCGCCTATTACCCCGGCCACCCAAATGTATTCTGACAGAAAGGACCCCAGGTAGCGGCGACTAAAGCCTCAAAGGGAGACGGCGCGCCCTCTCCTAACCGGCGTGCTGGATTCTCTTCCTCAGACACTCACCTTGTGTCTCAGGCCCCCTCCCTATCCACTGACTTTTGCAGTTGCCTTCTACCATTAGGAACAATTAAATTTTCTTCCATATAAGCTTCATACCCGCGATTCGAAAACTAGGTCTTCTGGCCAAAGTCACGGAGAGTTCGGCTCGTGGAATTTCCCAGCAGGAGTTGTCGCCGGCAAGACTGAGCGCTTTGTTGTCTGTTTTTAGCCTCAGGTGACCCGGAGCCGTCGTAATTGGTGTAGGAAAACACAGGTGCAGCTCTCTCGCGTCTGAACCCCTAGCCCTCACACCAAAGCGTTGCTTCTAGGAAACTTTTCGTCGACGGCGAGGAACTTCGGTGTTCTTGGGGCTGCAGCAGGAATGCAGCTGTGCTCCGACAAAGGCCGCGAGCACCGAGGTGATGCGGTGGTGACCAGCGGCTTGGCTAGTCGGGGCCCGCAACAGCAATTCTTCAGAACCATGGATAGCGCAAGGCTCCACCGGGACGGCTGCGCAATATGCCGGCCTGGGTCTGTCTCTGCGGCGTGGACTTGGTCGCTCTTGAAGTCAAGTGCGCTTTCCGCAGACACCTTCCTACTGCCCAGTAGCGACGACCCTCCTTCTCCTCTCAGTCTTTCGAAATCACTAAGCTCCGATTCCTAGGTACCCTTCTTGTCCCGCGGTCAGAACCTCTCATTTGCTCCCCTTCCCCCGCCTTCTCCTAGGTTGCGGCATCACGTGATGACCACGGAGTGTTGGTGGTAGTGGTGTTGGGTGGGGTGGGGGGTTGTGAATCCTTCTTTCTCCCCACTTTCTCTTCCCCTGCCTCCACTCCCTTGCAGTTTGTTAGTCACTCTTCCGCCAAACAGAAACATGAACCCTGTAATGCAGAACTGCCTTTAACTATGTAAAAGCCTTCTTGACAGACGGGGAAACCGAGGGACAGAGAAGGGAAACCAACTTTCTCTCATGAGTAAAACCAAGTGGGAAGAAATGATTCTTACCCCATATTCCACCTGCCAGGAACGCCCAGGGAACCACCCAGGCGCCCTTCAGCACCACGCGCCTTTAAAAAGGGGCGCGGATGGAGGGTGAGGGGTTGTAATTATTATGAATTTCTAAAGGAGCAGTAATTATTCAGGCAAGCCAGACAAACCCAGGCCCGGGCAAGAGAATCGATATATTTGCTATCGAAAATGCCTGGCTCGCCTTTAATGCAGACGGATGGGGAGGCAGCCTCATTATTTTCCGTGGTTAGGCTCCCTGGCGTGGGGCCTGATGCAGCGCAGAATCTATCATCATTAGACTCGGGATGTGGCTGTGGCGGCCGTGGTGGTGGTGGCGGCGGCGGCGGCGGCAGCAGCAGCATTTCCCCTAATTTATTTAGCAAAGCAAACAACCCCCGTACCCCCCAACTCCTCACTCAAATTCACAATCGTGGTCCCACGTCCTCTTCCCCGCCCCGCTCGCGGTGTCCCCTGGCCCTCCTCAGCGCTCAGGAGCTGACATTGCGGTCTCTTAAAGTATGCGCACTTCCTCCTTGGTGGCGGTCACACGGTTGATTTGGTCCAGAAATAAGCCGGAGAGTACCGAGCGTTGGCGCTAGGGGTTCTCTGTGTCAAAGGCAAAGGTTGGCAGGGAAGTTCTGTTGGTTTCTCTCGTCTAACTCTGAGTCAGTCTTCTCAGGAAGCCGATTCTGCAAATCCCCGCAGTATTAAAGGACCGGAGGTCTGGCGGGTTTGCTCTATCAACCGGTGTGGGAAGTCAGCTGAGAGAAAGGCAAGCCTTGGAGAAGAGACGAATCTGGAGGTGAAGAGACGTCGGGAATTGAATAGTGAAAGAAGGGAGGTTTAGGTGCAAAGCTTGCAGGGTAATTCTCTGAGGCCGGGCGGAGAAGGGCCTTCTTCCTTCTTCAGGTGAGATGCCTTTGGCCTTGGGCCAGCCCGCTGCGGCTTTCCAGGGCCCGAAACGCTTCCTCCGCCCTCTTCCATCCAGTGAAGTCGCCCACCGGTTCTGGCTTCTACCTATTGGATTGCACTGAGTTTCTCCATTTATCCTTTCTGCCTGCTGCAGCCTAAACTCCTGGGCTCAATCTTTCTCATTTTTAGAATTTGCCTGACGCCTCCGGTGGGCACATGTGGGGATGAAACCTGTACTCCTGTGTCTTCACTGTCCCCTGTAATGCCATACTACTTATGGTCAAATGAGGTGTGCGTTTGTGTTATACCTGTGTAGTTTTGAGTGCCTGGTCTTCATCTGGCACGCCCCTCCCTCATTACATCAGATCTCTACACAGAAGGTAGGGTGTGGCAATTAAAACTAACACCTCCTAATCGAGGTTAAATTACCATATTTATAATAAATTAATGAGAGCAAAGTTAAAAATTGTGCTTTCAAGGCACTAAGTAGTCATAATACCTTCTTTCTTTGGATTTTCTTTTCCTCTGAACCCAGACTTTCATGATGATTACTTGACTGTCTTTGTTTCCTTGTCATCAGAGACAGCCAGCCAACACAATACTAGGACTGTATGATCTACTGGAATAATTTCCTCCCATCATCTTCATTTTTAGAGGCTTTATAATTAAACTCTCTGAGATATATGTAACATACATCCAGTGGAGAGCCTTTATATATATATATATTTATGTATCATGCAGAGAAAGGAAAATTAAGTAAGTGCTTATGTTGATGTAATAAGCCTTCTTTGATATTAGCAGAAATCTCCTTTTAATTTACTTTTCTCACATCTAGAGGAATAACTGTGAAACCAGACCCCACAGTCATGCCTTTTTAAGAAGAGAGCCCAATAAAAGGACATTAGCTTGTACTAACTTAGTGGAACAAGAGGTCAAGCTAAACACTCACTGGGAATGTACACTAGACAGCATAGAAAAGTTGCTCGGTGAATCAGGAAGCTGAGCAGAAAGAGACAATTAGAAACAGCTGCAGGGCCCTACATTTTTCTGCCTCTCCCTACCCCTAACCCACTGCAGCACAAATTTACATGTCATGTAAGCACGCCTTCCATAACCAACACAGAGACACTGCGAACTGGCAGGAATTTTAATAAAATTGAAAGTCACTGACTTAAAGGACAGAGGCACAGATTTCCTTCTGTAGGAAGGTTAAGGTTAGGATAAGACAGGTTATTGTCAGAAAAAATGTGGTTAAAAAAATATCAATAAATGCTGGGAGAAATTTTTCTGGTTTAGAAGAGACTTCTTCATTTGCAGGTTAAATATATGCATAGTACATGTACCACACACACATATATAAACATATATACACACAGCAGAGTAAGGCTGGATATACATCTATATCTCTTTGATGGAGTCTATGGAAAATATTTTGGGGAATTCCTTTGTTTCTTAAGTTGCTGACGTTGAAATTCCAACTTGGGTTTGGCAGTATCATTTCCTTGATAGGGTCTGGTATCTGACACTGCACTGTTGTCTGTGTCAGTATTTGTAACTATAGAATAAAAGTAACTTTGGTAAAGAGGAACTCTGGTATGATAACTAGAATTTTAGTTATGTACATGTGCTCTAAGCCTCTCCAACTAAACTTTATAAATGATTTTTCTCCTTGTAACCTTGTAGCTGAATGTTATTAGAGACTCACAGGTATATAAAACAGCTTATATAAAATTAATGGACTGCTTTACATCCACAATCTCTTACTTGTAAAGTCCTTGTAAAATATCGTATCTATTTAAAAAAGGAAGAATATAAAGTTAGGTTTGGTGTGCAATCAATAGTTGTAAATGGTTCGGTGAAATGTTTGATTGTTTTCAGTCGAGTTTAACAATGTAATGGGAATTTATTATCTGCCTTTGTGCACTGATGTACTAATCATAAGGCTGCCCTTCTTTTATGTACTTGACTTGTTTTGAAACTGATTATAATATTCTAAGAAAACATCTAAGAATATAATAAGAATTTTAGGAAAGATGATTTTATCGACTTATGAGATTAAAAACAGATCCATGTGTCACTAGGAAGTCACAAATGAAAATAAACATAAAAGCAACCCTCCAGCATTTATTATTTTGTTAAAAATATCAACAATATACTTATTAGAGCTGTGTACTCTTGATATTTTATATATTTAAGATTTTTAACAAACAATCCCAAAACCAACAAAGGAAGGAAAAATAATAAATTGTAAATAAATAAATAGATCAATTAATTAAAAATAAACCTCCTCTACCACATGATCCCACCCTTACATTCTTTCCCTTTGGTGACCTCAGTTCTGTTGTAAAGGGTGGGATCATGTTTATTATTTTCTCAGACAAATACCCTCAAGTTTTCTCCATGCAGTTGTGTATGGCAAGATTTCATCTTTTTAAATATGTATATTTGAATAAGTAAATGAATAGAGGTTTTAATTTTACCCTTACAGTTCATAAAAATGAGAGTTTATGAATATAGTGAAATTATTGAAGTAAATCTCTTCTGTTTTCTTTCAATGTAGATAAAACTTGGAAAAATTGGAGGTCATCATTCTTTCCTTCCTATAAACATATTTCACTACAACATTAATTTTATTCTATTAACTGATGGATCCCTAAGACATACTATAAGTCACTATTAATTATTTTCCTTATTGTACATTTTCACTGGGGAAAAAGAAGCAATTTTTCTCTTATCTTATTGGTCTGAGAAATATATATATGACTAAAACTATAGTGACATTTTAAAAATCTTCCCCTCCCTTTTATTTTACTCCAAGTTTACCTGAAATAGTCATACCCTTTTATTCCCCCACCTTTTCTTAAACATGGTCACTGGACTCTTCTCTAAATAAGAAACAATGTCTTAACTTACTAACCAGCTACATACATTTCTGATACTGTTCAGCACCCCATGGAAACTCTGAAAAGCATACTCTAGATTACATGAGACGCATTATACTTTATGTTTGAGAAGTTTTCAATAAAAACACCATAATTAGTCCCAGGTTTGATTCTAAAACCTATTTACAGAACGATGAACTGTGATTCATTGGGTGAACAGCTGTAGGTTTGGTAATAGGGCTGACTACATGATCTCTGAAATTGAAAATATAAAATACCTTTATTCATATGTCTTTTCTAGTTATTTGTGAATAGTTGCTGTTTTTTTTTTTTTTTTTTTTTTTTTTTTTTTTTTTTTTTTTTTTTTTTTTTTTTTTTTTTTTTTTTTTAACCAGGACACCATCATGTATTATTTTACAGAATTAAATGCAGAGAAAGATGCAGACCTCTGCATATGAAAGGAAGTTATTCATGCGTGGTCATTGTCGTATTTCTCTGGTCTTGATGTGAAACTTAATTGCTATTGATGTGAAGATTTTGCAGAACATGGCAAAGTTTTTGCCTTTTTCATAAGAATTTAATGTAATTGAATGATGAGTGCCTTGTGTTAAATTTTCAACCTTATTTCTTTTGGTTTAGCAAGGCAGAGTTTTGAGCAGATGCTCCAAAGAAGCAGCCATAATCTCTAGTTATTATCAAAATAATGCAGATCTGACATTAGTGCATATGAGCCTAGCTACCACTTTTGGATTTACAGCTTTGCTTTCAGGATGAAATGTTCTGGACTATGGAAACTTGAAAAGTGAATGATTTGACCTGAGATGTTTAATCCTGCCTTGCATTCTTGGTTGAAATTCTTCACAATTAGAATGGCTTTAATTAATATGCATGTGCACACCTCTCAGATTAATGGATTTTCTTCCATTGTGTTCCTTGAATAAATGGTGAAAAGAATTGTGAAGCATTAAAGGCAAATTCACATGCCAAAAGATGACTGATATTCTCCCCCAAACTACTACTTCTAACTAGGTGATGCTATTAAAGTATTTGTTCAAGTGTCAACACTGAATTCATGGTAGAAACAGAAGAGTTATGATGATAAAGTAGTGATTTTTTAGATACAATTAGCACCTGTAGGGAGAATTCAATCTTTTCAGGATATTCTCTCTATGTCTCTGTTTCTCTCTGTTTCTGTTTCTCTCTCTCTCTCTCTCTCTCTCTCTCTCTCTCTCTCTCTCTCTCTCTCTCTCTCTCTCACACACACACACACACACACACCCCTACATACACATCCTTCACTTTAATTCTTTATTTTATTTTATTTTTTAAAGAAAGGTATAAACAGGAATGAAGACAAGCAGAAGGTAGGCAGGGAGAGAGAGCAGGAAGAAGCATTTTATTTGTTTTTATCTTAGTCGTACATCTAGATTGTCCCCCGCAACCCACTGCCCTGGGACTCAAACCTGGGTCCTTGTGATATATATGGACTGTGCTAGACCCAAGGCAGTGGATTCAACCACTACTCCACCAGGGTGTGCCATCCACTTTAATTCTTATGGGAAGTAGCATTGAAAAAGACTTATTAGAATAAAAGAAATGTGGTAAAGTATTTTCTTAATTCTGTGACCTTGGGTGAATGTTTTAATCTCTCAGACCTCAATTTCCTTAACTGTAAAATGAGACTAACAATATCTTTTACCCCATAGAATTATTATTGAGGATTAACTGAGTTAATATGTTCTAAAGAGTTTAGAAAGGTGCCTGGAGGCCTGCCTTGGTGCAGCAGCAGTTAAGCCAATTGTCTCCGAAGAAGCAAGTCACTTACCCCAGGTTCAACACCCAGTCGGTGTGTGGTGTCTGGGGACAACCAGTGTGACAACTAAATAAAAATGCTGCTTCTTCCTCTCTCTTCCTGACTGCCTACTCACCTTTGTTCCTGCCTGCACCTTTCCTTTAAAAAAGAAAAAAAAAATGTTGCTTGCAACATAATAATGATAACCCAGGAAAGAAAAAAAAAGTCTTGATACTATTTAGAGACCAGTGTTTCTGCTCCCCGTATAACCCTTTTGCGAATGAAGCACAAGAGCTAATTCTACCCTAGGAACATTATGCCTTTTGTTCCTTCTTGCAGCTGGTGGATTGCTGTACAGTTGCCCACTGCTGTCCAGAAAGGCATATGTGTTTAATGGAAATAGTGACCATTGTGACTGAAACAAAATAAAGTCGTCATTTTTGTAGCAGCTAGCCAAGTGTTTCTGGAAATGAAGAGACAAGGCATTGTACATGTCCAATGAACAGATTGACTAATTGAGATGAGAATTCTTTTGATGTTTCAATTTCAGATGGCAAATAATATGGGCATTTATTAAGATATGATTTTAAATATTGATTAATACATGAACCGTATTTGCTTTTAATGACATTTTTTTTAACACTTGAAATTCTTTTAACATTTGCACATAACAAAAACTTATAGTTCCCTTGGTCAGGGGATTAAGGTTGTTTTTGCCACTGGAATGCCTGCACGTGGCAGCTCATTAACTCCCTAAGTACTGAATGAAGTAGTTTGGTAGGATCATGGGCACATCACTCCTTTCATATACTACTCAAAATATCTCCTGTAGGCCACCACAATGCCTCCTTCCAAGACATTACCTTGGGGACTCAAGAAGAATTCCTATACAGAAACATTAGTTTGTGGCTTGAATTTGATGTGAAAGTGGGGAAAATGGGGAGATGATACAAGGATAAAGTGTTTTACATCCTGCTTATACCCTGAGTTAAGCTTGGTATCAGAACTTTAGATTGGATTATGTTTTTTCCATTTAGTTCTCTTAATAACCCTGTGAGATGACAGGTACTGTTACTATCAGTAAGGAACTGTTAATATCATTGATAGACTATATTAACATTTTAATATGCCCATCCTAAGCAGACAATTATAGATGAGGGAATGAAGGCATTAAAATTGCGTCTGGTGCAAGTTGGCAAGATTTTCTTTCAGATAATTTCAGTCTAATTTTTGAGCCAGTGCTTTTCATTACTATACCATAGTGTGTGACTCTGTATGTGTTCATATGTTCATGTGTGTGTGCCTATGGGAAGGGCACAGTGAATCCTGCTTAAAATATCTTTGCAAGAGCTAACTATGTTCCTTTTCACTTTTAATGATTATTTCCTTCTGTCCCCACTCCCCACCCCCTCCCGTGCTGGGTAGATTTTATTTAGATAATGGGGTGTGCATACAATTGTTATTGATATTACTATAATTCAGTAGTTTTATTAGATATAGTTTTTATTCTTGAGAGGCTTCTCTGCAAGTGGGGAATACAAAGGTAGTAAATGCAGGTTTGATACTGATAGTTGTGACTCTAGCTTCTGTTGATGGCATGTGGGACACAATCTCTTTAGGATGTCTGCATCTATTGACCTGACTGATATGACAAATGATCCTGGGGCCTCAGGGTAAGGTAATAAGTGAGACAAGGGCATAAGCACAGCCCTCACAGTCCTCTGTGATGGAATTTAAAATGATCCATAACATCTGTATCTCTCCTAACAAATCACACACCTGTTTTTTGAATTATTTGCCATGTCTGGGCCGGAGGTGGTTGGGGAGAAGAGAGTAGAGTTTATTTGTAAGGGGATAACTACATGTAAGAGGCATATACTCTTGTTTTTCCCAGAACATTTATTCTCATAAGTCCTGTCTTTCTGACAGCTTACCCAGTGTAGAAGAGAGATGCAAATCCCTATTATTCTAAAAAGAAAATCTTTGCACAATGATAAAATTGTTTTAGCTTAATACCTTAGAGTCAAAATAGTTTCAGACATTCAACTAGCTTGACATAGGTGCTTTCATTGTAGTCTGCATATGTTATGTAAAAATAAAATAGAAACATACAAAATATTCTATGGAATTAGTATGTGGGATTTAGGAAGTTTAAGCTGGTTTCTTTTTTAATTGTGAAGAAGATCCAAATACTAATGCCCAAAGTGGAAACCTTCTGGCATGAAATAAGTGGGGAGAGTCTGGCTTCATTTCAGTCTTGTACTACATTTGACCTTGGGAGAGCTTAGTTACGCCTTGGGGCAAAAAATTAAATGTTCCATTTTGCAGCAGTATCATCTTTCACCTTTATGTGGATTTAAAAATGTAAATAAAATTGCTTTCTGTAAATGGTATACATGAAGGTCATATTCATATTCTCTGCAAGAATTCAAAATGCCATTTGACCCATCATTGGCTCAATAGATAATAATGTGTTCTATTAGTTTCTAGTAATCTACTTTTTAAGAATTTTATGACCCAATATTTTTATGCCTAGTTCCTAGTTTGTGAAATAAGAAATCAGAAATAAACCTTTTAACACTTCATTGTAAATTTATTTATAGAATGTGTGCTCTCAACTTTGAACTTCTAAAAATGCCAAATCTTCTCCAGGATGCATTTCCTTAGTTATAAAACTAATCTGGCTGAAAATCTGCAATGAGAGAACGTGCTTTTGAAAAATTTTGAGGACTTTGACTTCTTTCAGTGATGATTTGTGTTCCATTTGCTTATGATTTTCTTCACAGATCAGTCAGGAAACAGGGTTCTGGCATCCTGAGAGCAGAGAGCAACCAGGGGTCTTAGAAAGTAAAGGAGCTGTTATTCTTTCTAAGAGAGAGGTGTTTGAATTCTTTTCACTGAAATTTGTATAATAAGACCCTGGTAGATCCTTGTATTTAATTGTCATGATTTTGATCATTAATGACTTTTGATTGCTTCTTCTGGAGGCACCTGTCAGCCATTTCAGAGGCACAGATGGCTTTATTAGCAGCAGTAGAAGTTTCTTTTTCTTACTAACCTTGAGCTGAAGAAATCATTCAGGAAGATGAGCAGACCCATGTTACCCAACATTTATCTGTTTGGGGGAGATTATTTAGTGAATAAAGAATTGAGATTACTCTGTTTCAAAAGCACCTAGTTTCTTTTATTATTATAAAGAGTATTCTGTCTCTGAGCCAATATACTTGAAAAACCTTCTGGTTGTTTAAAAAGAGACTGTGGTGGAACCTAAAGTGGAGTTGACAGTTCCTTTTACTACATTGCGTCTTCCTATCTGCTCTCTCCCGGCATGTTGAGCGCACATCACCTAACTCGATTCTCTGAATCCCAGTTTTCTATGCTGACAAACTAAACTATTCAGTCTTTTCAGTACATTCTTTCTCTAAATGTGTTACCATCAGTCATGAAACCTCAAACATCTGCTCCTGTGTACCTAATGAGTACTCTTCCCATCTTTGCTGATTTTTTACTAACCTCCTGAAGACATTGTTTCCTCACTGAATATCTTGGTTCTTGATGGTCTAGAACCTCTCTGCCATCCTTGATTCTCTATCATGTTTTATATCTCCTGTGCACCAGGGTTCTGTCAGGCCTTGTGAATTAGAATGTAAACAGGGGATGTTGATTTAGTAAGTTTCTTTTACTTTCCAATCAGGGTTATTCATGATGAGTATTTTGAACAATTAGACTACTAGATAAAGTCAAGTTATTTAAAGTGTAATAGGATGAGAGGATAAGAAAGCATATCCTGTGCCTCTGATCACAAGCTTGACTTTTTTTTTTTTTTTAAGTAGATAGCCTATAGACATGTCTGGGTTTTTTTGGATTATAGAAGTTGGGTTATTAAAAAGAATTGAAGGTAGGTTGAGGTGACTGTGAGGATTGATACTAGACAGACAAACTGAATTTCCTTTCATCAAATGCAGTTAAAAATTAACTAGATCATTCATAGCAGGAAACATCAATGAAGATCATCCCTTCTGATTGCTCAGGAAATGAGTGTGCTTCCTCGTTTGCTTTTTCTGAAAAATGAGGAATTTTCTTCTATGAATTTAATTTGTGCATGTCTCTAGCCAGGAAATAATTTTTAAAATATTTAATTTTATTTTTAATTGTGGTAAAATATACATAAAACTTTTCTACCTGTTAAATGTACAACATTCATAAGTGATTCACACTGTCATGCAATACATTCCTAGAACTCTTTTCATTGGGAAAACTGAAACGCTATACTCATTAGATAGCAGTTCCCCATTTCCCATTTCTAATGTGTTCTTCTAGTATCTGCAGTATTTGTCCTCTTGTGACTGTCTTATTTCTCTTAAGGTAATGTTCTTAAAGTTCAACCACTTTGATATATGTCAGAATTTCCTTCTTTTTTAATGAAAAAAAATATTTATTGGCTTTCATATTGTCTGTTGATTTTGGGTCGTGCTTATTATACATAAACCTATATACATACACTTTAGTCTATACCTAGTTATTATAGGAATTCATTTATATTTCTTTTGTGGTTTTTTTTTTTAATTTAGATCCCTAATCCATGTAGAATTTATGTCTTATGGTGTGAAAGTATTAGAATAATTTTATTTTTTCAACTGTCTTACCAGTCATTCCAGCATCATTTATTTAAAATTCCATGTCTGCATCGGTAATTTTGAGGTGACTCTTTTATTATATATTAAATATCTTTGCTTCTGTTTCTATTCAGTTGGTCTTCATGCCTCTGTGTATAGCAGTACCACTCTGTGTTAATGAAAAAGGCTTTCTAACTTTATGTAATATCTGTTGGAGCTCGTTCTTCTCATAGGTTTATTTTGCGATATAATTGGCATAAGCTTTGTGTAAGTTTAAGGTATGTATTGTGACTTGATGCATGAATATATTGGGAAATATTTTCCACAGTAAGTTAATTAAATCATCCCTTACTTCATATAGTTACCATTTTGTTGTTTCTGTTATTGTTAAGTGAGAACATTAGAGGTGTAACCTCATTGCAACTTTCAAGTATGTAATACAACATTTAACTATAGTCACTATAGTCGCCATGCTGTGCCTTAGATCTATAGAACTTATTCATCTTACAACTGAAAGTTTATACACTTTAAACAGCATCTCCCTATTCCTTCTGTTCCTCAGCCTTTGATAACTGCATTCTACTCTGTTTCTGAGCCTGATGTTTTTTAGATTCCATATTATCAGTAAGATCCTACAGAATTTGTCTTTTTCTCATTGACATTTCGCTTAGCATTGACATCCATTCATGTTGTCATTTGTAAATGGCAGAATTTTTCTTATTTTTTGACTGAATGATACTCTCCCATTTGTTTATATGTGTGTATGTGTGTATAATAACATGTGTTAACTAACTTATATGTTAATGTGTGATGTGATATATATATATATATTAGTATGTATACATATATTTTCCTTATTCATTAATCTGTGATGAACACTTAGGTTGATTTCCTGTCTTGGCTATTTTGAATAGCGTTCCTGTGAACATGGGAGTGCAGATATATTTTCAAGAAAGTGGTTTCATCTTCTTCAGATCTATATCCAGAAGTGGGATTGCTGAATGATATGGTAGTTCTATTTTTAACTTTTTGAGAAAACTCTGTACTATTTTTCATAGTAGTTGTACCAATTTATATATATATATATATATATATATATATATATATATATATATATATGCACCAGGGTTCCCTTTCTCCACATCCTTGTAAACACTTTTTATCTCTTTTCTTTTTGAAAATAATCATTCCTACAGATGTGAGATAACATCTCATGGTGACTTTGACTAGTGACATTGAATATATTTTCTTGTGTTGGTTGGCCGTTTGCTTGTCTTTGAAAAAATGTCCATTCAAATTCTCTGCCCATTAAAAGTTAGATTATTTATTCTTCTCGTGATTGTATAAAGTTATTTATATATTTTGGATATTAACCCATTATTAGATATATGGTTTGAAAATACTTTCTCCCATTCCATAGGTTGCCTTTTTATTTTGATGGTTGCTTATTTTTTTGTTTTCTGCTGTATAGAAGTTTTACAATTCAGTGTAGTGTCACTTGTTTATTTTTGCTGTGTTATTAGTGTTTTTGATGTCATATCAAGAAAATCAAGACCAATGTCAAAACCAATGTCAAGGAGCAAGGAAAGAGATAATATAACATATTGGGAATTTTATCCCAGCTTGGAAACTAAAAAAATGGATTACAAGATAGAAAACATTAGGTTCTTTCTAAAGAAACTTTATTCCTTCTGTAGACTTAGGTGACAAGAGGGGAGGCGGGGAAGGAGAGTGAAAGAGAAATATTCACTATTTGTATTTATTCCATATTTAGAAACTATCATCATAAAAATATTACCCTTTCCAATGCTGAACAGTGACATGAACTCCTGCCTTCTCAGTTGCTCAACATCTGAAAATAATTCTACATATTTTAGTCAGCAGAAAATAGACCAAAGGCAAAAAAAAAACAGCAAACAAACAAGCAAACACAACCCATGTGCAACTACCAAAAATGTTATGGAAATGCCTCATTGCTTTCCAAGCAGGCTGTATATGCCAAACAGGATATTTTGCTGTAGTGCTATTTTTCTAAGACTAGTAAATGGGCAGATATGCTTTTGATCATGAGCTATAAAGAGCCATTTTCTTTAAAAAAAATTCAGTGTTCCATTTATTAAATTCCCTTGGCTGAGGAATTCTGAGTTGGATAGGTAATAATTACCCTGAGAACTATCATGATATTGGTACTAGGGCATTCCAGAAATGAATTCCTTTTCTAAAATATGTTTTATACATAATCGTGAAAGAAAAATTAAAGGATTGCCTCTGAGACCAGAAAGATTGCCATCGAACAATGTGATAGGGCTGAAATAATTGATTATTTTCTGTGTCTTAGGTATTTAGTGTTTAAAGAGGTTATCACTGTTAGCCATCACAAATTTGGGTCAAAGTATTCCTCATCTGCATTTTGCATGATGCCTTCCCTACTACACGATCTGTCATTTTCCCAAGCGTTTATTTCTTTTTCATATTTGGGTTCTAATGACTTGGGAAGTGGTAGTATTAGAATCCTCCATAGAGAAGGCTGTAGAAGATTCTCTGATATGTTTTGGCCATTAGTTCCTCTTTGTGACCTCTACTGGATTTATTCACCCTTTTTCTATGATGTGTTCATAGTTAAGTATGAATATAAAGGAACTCTTTAAAAAGGGAAATATGGTTCTAGAGCAACATTGCTGGTTTCATGGTAAATGTAGAATGGATGAGTCAATTTTTCTATCTTTAGAATTTACTGGAGTTCTAATATTGAAATCAGTGTTTACATTTTCACTGCTCAGTATAACATTATTTGAAAATTATAAATGTCTTTATTCTTGAGGGTAACCATAGCTAGTTATCTGTTTTTCTTAGAAAAGACTGAATTATATTTATGTGTTTGTGGTATTGTGTTTCAAAGGTAGGAAATGGAGCTATTAAGAGATTATGTAGAAGTCTTTTTTCTTTATTAAATGCAAAAGACAAGGGTAATTTCAAAAAGCAGAGTCTAGATTTCTAACTTATGCTATGGATCTTATCGCTTCAGTTGCCGTGCATCGTGGAGTGAATGGTGGGCTAAAGAACTGGATGTTAGTGTCTTAAATGATCAAAGGTGATGCACTCTGGTGGTTTAGCAGATAAGGCCACTAGACCTAGTCAATGTACATCTCGAGGACCCAAATTTGAGACCCAGGACCAGGGGTAACAACCAAGATGAACAATAAAATAAATAAATGTTTCTTTCTTCTTTATGCCTACCTGCCTGCCTATTCTCCTTCATTCCTGCCTGCACCTTTCCTTTAAAAAAATTATCAGAGGTAACTTGGCAATGGTATTCCAGGCCATAACTTTCCATATGACCCCAAATGAATAGAAAATTTATTCCATAAACGATATTGTTAGTTCTCTTATATGTAAATTTAACAAAAGGGGACTAAAGCTGTGTTTGTACAACTTTAGTATAGGACTGAAAAGAAAACAAATTGGCTTAAATTAAAGATCAACTTGTAGACACTTTAAAAGACTCATACCAAAGCTTTAATCACCTGGCATACAATTCCATGAATGAAGAAAATTGATGTACTCTTGGTGAGTAATCTCTGGTTCTATTTTTCTTTGTGGTGCTATTGAAAAAGGAAATGAGTGAATCTTTTAATGGAAATCAGGGCTGTTACAGCTTCAGCAGATGGGTGAAAGGTAAAGCGTAATTTCTAAGCCAGGGTATTTCAGCTCACAATGAGAACAGACTTATTCTCTCTTTCTGTAAACCATCTGCACAGCCTTGTGGCCTGGGTTGCTATTACTGTCCAGAGAGAATGGCACTTCTCAGAAAGGGTCAGAATTTGAGCAATGCTTTAACCTGGAATTTTAACATTTCGCAAGCTATTTGTGAGTACAAGTTGGGAGGAAATTGCCTGACGCTTATCAGCGGCTACTTTTTGTCACTTCTTCTAAAAGAGATGGGCCAATATTTAATATCAGATGCTGTTGGAAACCACTAACGTATAAAATATAAAGTAGCATGTTCCCATGTGCATTGATATGTTTGTCATTAATTCAAACCGAATACAAGATGCAAGTTTTCTTTCTCTGAGTCCCAAGGGCTATTTCTTTGCCAATCATTTAGTTGCTGACCCTTACAGAAAAGAACATTCTTTGGAATGGTACAAACAATTTTTGTGAAGTCATCAGGCAATTTTCTAGACATAGATTCTGTTTTCTGAGATGGAAAGAAGGAAATTAGGTGTTTGTAAGTCATTTTCTTAAATGGTAAAACTGAGGCATGGCATAGTTAAATATTTTACCTGGGTCATACATATTTGAGTTAGAACACAAGTCTTCTAATTTCCATCATGCTAGCAAGAGAAATTAAGAGTTACAGGGTTTCATACCATTTTACCACTCCTTGTCTACGTAAGGGTGAAAAGCTGAAATATTGATTAAGGAGAATTTTAAGGGGAGATAAAGAATTATAGTTCGTCCTGGTAGCAGTGATTAACTCATTGATTCCTGGCTTGGAAATAATAAATAATGAATGATTGTGATTGTTCATCATTATTTCTTGATTCCAAAGTTGTTAGTTTGAATGATTTAATGAAATAATCTGCCTATCTTTTTAGAATTCACAGAGGCTTTGGGGACTTGAGTCTGATCCAAGTGGTTGTGTGAGCTCAGCATGTGACAAAAATGATGAATGGAGGTGTAGGTTCAAGGAAACAGAGGTCTTATTGGAATGACATCTGCTTCTCTTCCAGGCCAGACATGACATAACAGGGATCAGTGAATCATGGTGGAAGAGGAATTTGACAGGCCTGAAAACATAACTTTTTTCTGGTCTATTTGATTTTGAGCAGAAAAACCAAGCTAAAACTAAAGTAGCTGATTTTTCTATTTCTTTTAACTTTATATATCCCAAACCCATAAAGCTATATTAAATTAACTACAAATTTTGGGGTTTATGAGACTTATAAATTCAAGTCATAGCTTACCAAGGTCCAGCTGGGTGAAAGCAAACAGTTGCTTTTGATTTGTATTCTCAGTTTGCTTCTTTGTCAATAGTTTGTAGCTCTTCATTTGCATCACTTTCCCCATCATTCTTTAGATAAACTCCCAACTCTTTAAAAGATTAAACTGTCAAAATGATTGCACATTATTCTATGTATCCTTTCAATACCTCACCTTACATCCAAAATAGACTCAACAGGTGAGCATTTAAAAACACTATGGGAACTACGGGTTCTTCATGTTTTAAGAAGTCCTTTAAGAGATATTTTAAAACTCTTCAGATGTGGGAGAAGCATTACTCCTTGGCTTTTCCACTTAATTTCTGAACGTTAAAGAAATGTTCTTTGCTGTGCAACCACTTTTTAACAACTGGCAACTGAAATAAAAGGAATTTCTAATTTTCTGATCTTTGTAGTTTACTCAGGTAGTTCCAGGTCTTCTTCCTCTTTTCGTGTGGGGGGAAAGAAACAACCCACAGATGCAATCTATGACTGGTGCATGCTGGATCAGAATTGGTACACTGATGAAGAAAACATTTGTCAAGCTATGCAACTAAGAATCATGGTGTCTGTGACAGCATGGCCTGGAGGCCCACATTCTTAACATTGTTGAGAAATTGAATGTCTAGTCACACACCATATTTTTCATTGGTAGGATGCTTTTCATTGCTCTAATTCTCATTGAGTTTTTCTTTTTTTCTTCCCAAGAACAGTTGAAAGGATCCTCAGAAGGCATAGAAGCCAATTTCAAAATTGGCCCATTAGGTCTCATAGCTGCTGGCGCTCTCCCCATTGTTCATACTTAGATTTTCTTAGCATTCTCCTTGGATGGAGCACTCAGTGAAAGTCCACATGATGTATTTCTATCTATTCCTTCTCAGCCTTCTGGCAAAGATTAGGTGCAAACTGTTTCCCACTTCTTTCTGTGTGCATGTGTGTGTTTGTATTTCTCTCTTTGACAATTAACGTAGGCATTTCTGTCATCTTTATTTTCACTGATTGCAATTACTTAAAAATTTTAGAGCTATAAAAATTTATAAATTATTTAGAACACTTCCTTCAGTATAAGAACCAAAGCCTAGAGTAGTTAGCTTGCTTACTTAAGATCAGAAATACCTGAGCCTGATTCCTAGCATAGATCTTAATACTTGACATACTAAATGCTATTATTTTTTGACAGCTGTTTAGATGAATTGATGTATATTTAAAACATGAAAATAAATGCTAGCTCACAAAAATAATGTAGTGATCCTAATGAACTGAGGTCTAATGAGACTGCAGCAGTCTGCTCTTTTCCTTCAGAGTCTGGATTGTTCTGGTGTGAAATGAAGAATAAAGGTATTTCACGATGACATGCTTTAACTTCAAGATTTATCGGTTTACTCAGTGGAAATAGGAACAGACAAGTAATTGAAGACCTGTATTCTAATTCCAATTCTCTCAGTCTTGAGCAAGACTTAGAATTTAGAGTTGAAATGAATCTTAGAGTTAATTTTTACCAGTTCTTTGTCTTCTTGCTAAGGAATAATGACATGACTAATTCAGAAGTGAAGAGACTGATTCAGGAGCACAGAGCTAGTTGCAGGAGGCATCGGGAAGAGAATCCTCGACTCCTAACTTCAAGTCCATTAGTATTTCACCTGTAATAACCTGCTTTCAAGTCATTCAGCTTCTCCAAGTCTCAATTTTCTCATTTGGAAGTGATGGTTGTGTTATGTGCTTAACTATTTGATGAAATGTAGCCTGCAACAAATTCTAGAGATGATGAGAAAGGAGGCAAAGAGAGAAACAGAAAGTATATATATGTTATAATTTTTTAAGTGGAGAAGGAATTATGTGTGAAAAATTGCAAATTTCCCAGGGTAAAATGATCTTGGTAGAAAGGACCACTTTACAGAACAGCTCTGTGAAAAGATGCCTTCTGGCATAGAAATGGAATTTTGGGTCAAAGGAAAGAAGGAGCAGCAAATGGTACCAATGTTCTTCAACTAAATTTGCAAAGTGATTATTATCTTGGGAAATTTTTATCCAAAAAGCTATAATTACATGAAACAGCCTATTTACCATATAGTTACTTTTTGATGCTGCTCTCTTAATAGTTTTTCATTTTATTTTTTTAAGCAAAAGGCGTTAACTTAATCAACATCTTGGATTGTTTCTGTGATCTAATAATTTAATGCTTATCTAAGACTATTGGTATTTTATGAACAAAATAGCAAACGGGCATAAGATTATTCATTTTTCTGAATTGTAGATGAAATGATATAAGAGAAAGATGATTAATTTTATCATGTGGTGGAGACTTTACTGGATTTAAAATGAAAGCAAATACCCTTCATGAAAATTCTTGGAGATGTGACAACCTGATTTTTATTCTATTAATTTAACTCAGTTTAGGTAGAATCATGAACTTCTCTAATAAAACACAAAATTAATTAAATTTGCTCAATAGTATAATTATAGTTTCATCCTCAGTTAAAACATCTTTAAGTGCCAAAGTTTTAAAGTGTTAAACTGCATTTTCAGTTT
This sequence comes from Solenodon paradoxus, assembly GCA_004363575.1. NCBI lineage: Eukaryota > Metazoa > Chordata > Mammalia > Eulipotyphla > Solenodontidae > Solenodon > Solenodon paradoxus. Next base: position 270,486 of record RJWH01000279.1, on the reverse strand, counting down.
AATTTGGGAAAATATGTAGTTATGGTCTATCCTGACATCATTTCCTTTTAGAAATATTAATGCAAATGCATACACTGTTTTCTCCTATAATGACTTCAACTTTTATACCAGCCTATTAACCTGTGGGTCCTAAAAACTAGAAGAAGCTATGAAGTTAGGGAGACAAAACTATCAAAATGGAGTGAAAAGGGTAAGGAAATTTAGAGGGGAAAAAGTAAGGATGGGTCTTAGGTATAAATGCCATTATGAAATCTGTGTGTCTGTGAAGAGAATGATAGTAAGCAGTATAGAGCTAGATAGGCAATAAATATTTGTTGCATGAATGAATTAATGAATGAATGTTTAGGGCTAAAGTCCCCTTGAAGATGAAAGTGGCCATGCGATATATAAAAATATAATGCTTAGTTAAACTGAGCCATGCCGTGAAGACCAATAAAGTTTAACAGAAGATATGGCTTTCCTTAGGATTACAGTTCAATGTGTGACATTTCTTGTTTTCATATTAAATTCTCTGTTAGTTTTTTTCAGATGAGTAAATCAGAGATTTCTTTGCATAAAAGAGGAACTAGTAATGTTTGATTTAAAAATATTTGATTTTTACCCAGGCTACATTAAAAAAAAGTCTTGTTTTGGGGACTACAAAAGGTAGCTGCGAATATCATAATGACACACTGTTAAAATATCTGCATCAACATGTCTTCTGCCCACTCTGCCTGAGGAGGTAATTATCAGAAAGTCATCAGCAGTAAAAGAGAACTAGCTCTCTACATGTGTATTTTTCCCCCTATGTAGCATTTTTCAAAAAAAAAAAATGTGATCCCCATATTTTTCATGTGAAAATTTCAATATGAAACTTCTCTTGAAAAACCAGGATTCTGAAGCTTGTGTCGTTATTCTTACATGGCATGGACTGAACCTGAGGATAGTTTCCTCAGATTTGGATGACAAAAGTTAAACTTTTATTTTACTTGAAATAATCAGTTACCATTTTGCATCTTTGTTCTTTTTCCTGAATGGCCCCAGAGTAGCCATTCCAAAAGAAGAGAAGGTAGAGAGGGGCTCTCTTTATATTTGTTTTTGGTCCATAATTTTTGGGGCTACATTCCATTAAGAATCAATTTTTAAAACATCAAACAACTGTGTAAAAATCTAGGTGCTTGAACATTGCTAGCAAAATTGATTCCACTTTTCATACTATTTTACTTAAACATTATCCTGAAGCAGATCTGTTTCATTAGTATGGGTTCTGTTGGAAGGCTTTCGAGGGGAAGATTAACTTTCAAGCTTCACATGACCATTGGACATGTCTAGTCTGCCTTCTCCAGATGCATAGTAGGTTAGGGAAATAAGTCCTCTAGGTTCTGATGGCTTTTACTTTGTGTACTGAAGTTTTCTCCCGGCAACATGGGAAGTAGAAAGTAGAACTACATGAGTCATGGACAGTAGTTAAGTCTGAACTTCAGCATTCCTCATTGATTGCCTATCTTTTGCAAAATTACTGGTCAACAGTCAAGCTTCTGTTATCTTATTTGTAAATAAAGGGATCATGGTAATCATTTCCCAGTACTTTATGAGGAATGACTAAAATAATATATGTAAAATTATCTGGCACACAATAAGGCTTCATTACATTTCCTCATCTGTTTCCTTTCCCTTGCGCTCTGTGTGTCTAGAACTTTTCAATACTAGGTATTAAAATTTACTGTCTTATATTTTTGGCACAGCACAAGATTTACTAAAAATGGGTGACTCTTTCAGTGGATTGGGAAAACACAAAACAGTCTGGGAGCTGCCCAGAAGTGATATCAGCCTTGCCTTGAGAGCTGGTCAACATTTTGAGTAGACCCTGCCCCCAGCATTTGCAGTCTTGTTCAGTTTTCCATTCCCCCACTTTCACATAATCAGAATGAAATGCTAGCTAGCACAAATCCCTTTCTCACTATCCAATTTACTCTTTTGTTTAAAACACCAGTGGAGCAAAAAGCAACTTCAGCTACTATCAGGTTCTAAGGAAGAGTAACAAGGAGAAAGGGTAAATGGAATGAATTAAAGAGACTCAAAGACAATGGAAGTTCTCATAGAAACTCTGGAAATAGTACATTTAATTAGAAGTAGGTAGTATTGACTAGGTCACTGAATTTCTCACAAATCGACATCTTTATTATCTTTTCATTTTTAGAAATATGTGTGTGAGTATCATGCATATGTGCACATACACACTCTTAGATGAAAACCTATCAATACTACAAATTCTTAAAAGTGGGATTAGTTGAGTCAAAAGTGTACAATTTAAATTATGATAGGTTCTTCTATATTGTCCTCTAAAAGTTTTGCCCAAAACCACAACTCCACCAACACGAGAGAGCGCACATCCTCACCAACTATTTGATCATTGGTATTAGCATTTTCTTAGATGAAAAGTAGTAACATTTTGTTAGTAGCAATTAGTTAATTTTGAATGAATTTGAGTATCTTTCATTCCATTGTATGTATTTCTTTTTCTTTGGATTATTCATTTTTTGGAGGGGGTTGGTTAGTCACTTATGCTTTTTAAACAAAGGTTTTGAGAAATAAACGAGAATGTAAGGGGGTTTTGCACAGTGCCTGGAATATAACAAGCAATTAATAATTGTTGAAACTTGTTTTATTATTTCTATGACTCCACATAAGCACTTCCCCCTCTGCCCCATCATTTGGACCTTTCTCTGAAGTTCTAGGTTTATATTCCTCTCTTTTGCTTAAAATATTATCTTCCCAGAAACTTCTCTTCCTTCTTGTCCTTTGTTTCCAATCTTAGTAGCTCTTTCATGCTCCTGCTAATTAGGTTCAACAATTTTCAGAACTCTTCCTTGCTTCCTTTTCCTCTTCCCCCTTATCTAATCAGCTGCCAAAGCATATCAATTCCATATCATTAATACAGTAGTCTCGTCTTATCCTTGGAGCATATGTTCCAAGACCCTCAGTGGACACCTGAAACTGTGGTTGGTACCAAATCCTATTATACTATGTTTTTTCCTGTATATACATCATACAAAATTCACATATACATCTATAAACACATACATATACATCCATGTATATGATAATGTTTAATTAAAAATTTAGTATACTAAGAGATTAATAACAATAATATAATTTATGAAAATATACTATAATAAAACTTACATGGATGTGGTCTCTCTCAAAGTATTTTTGGAAGGCAGTTAAACTCAAGAAACTGAAATCCTAGAAATTGAAACCGAGGAAAAGGGGAGACTGCTGTGTATTCATTTAATCTTCTTTCTTAACCCTTCCAGACATGTTTTTAATATCCATTTGCAGAACCTTCTCTGCTTTACTTAGCTGTAATGTTGCAAATCCATTCTTCTTACTGATTTGGTGATTTTTTTATTCTAAAAAATGTGTTACTATGCATCTTTTCCACCTTATTTGATAGCTGCCTGTTGTCCACAGTTTAAAGCCCAAATTTTTAGCTAGGCCTTCAAAGTGCTTTGCAATTTCAGGCTTCTAGTCGTTTACCCTACTATTCCATTCTTCTTCATGATCCTGAAAGCATCTCCTTGATATTTAAACAGCTAATTTCTCTATACTTATTAAACAACTCTCTCTCCTTCTCTATAACTCTGTTTCCTGTTGAAGTCTTTCTCAACCTCTAGTTCAAATGTCAGTCTTTTAATCTTTTAAGTTGTGGTCTTACCTATTTGTGGTCAGAACTAATCCTCTTTATGTGTGAAGAGTACTTTGTACCTTTTAAGTCTCCTAAATAATGTGACTTGTTTTAAAGTAGGAGTCAGATTTGAATTCTAAATCTGTTATATATCTGGAAAAATTATTGAGACTCAATTTCCTCATTTATTAAAATCTTGGAAAACAAATGATGACTGTCAAAGAGTTTAGTGGAGTGGGAGGCATATAGTACGTAACGCTCTAATTTTTCCTTTCTTATCCTTGAAGAGTATTCTTGACAGCTCATCTGGAAGTCTCCTGAACATTCATGTAGTGAGTGTACTGCTCATTGAACGGGTGGTGTATATTACCAAGGATTCTGATGCACATGATTCAGAGGACCTTAAATATAACCTAACTAATTTAGGACTTTGGAACTCTTGATGTTTTTTGAGTAAGGGTGAAGTGATCCCTTACCCATTCATAGTAACTGAATGATCCTGTGATCAGTGTGTACTTTGGGAAATTAATCTGACATATGTTTTAAGTTAGATGGTAGAGAAGGAAACATGAAGCTTAAATAAGAGGAAGATGTAGATACAAGGGTTGGGGTGGAGGTAAGAACTCTAACAAGAATGGTGGCACTTATAACAGTACAAAAAGAAAATAAATAGCATGGGCGTTCTTCCCAAAATCTGAAAGAAATTAAATTATACAAGGAGGTCTTGGTTTGATAGAAAAGCTTGAGTGAATCCAATTATAACACCCAGAGGATTATCATGGCATCCTTACAGAAACATTGGGTTTACCTTTAGAATTTCTGATACATGTGCCTTTCATTGTGATCTATATGAAAAATTTAGACTAGTGGAATTTCCTGCTTGCTCCTCTCTGCTCAGGTGACATTGGGGATTGTGCCTCCTGGAGGATTAATTACCATAAGAGGCCTCTCAACCCTGAAAGGCTTCCTTTTAGGTCATGGTCCAGCTCAGTCTGGGTCGAGCTGGAAGGCTTGTACGTGGGATGCCTGCAGTGCCCCTGACAAGTAGATAGATGAGTTCTCATTTTCCCATATTGTGCTGTTAGACTCCCAAGCTAGTGTAATGCAGGATACCAGGAAAGTATTGCAGAGCAGGGAGGGGGCATTGTCACAGTCCCTTTCCAGCTGTTGGCTGTTAGCAACAACATTCATTCTGCTACTGACACCCTGCTCTCCCCGGCGGCACTTATGCTTAGAAATTATTTAAACCACTTAAAGAGAGTAGAATATTTAAAAGTCAAAATGCCTGCTTTCTAATTATTCCCTAGACCTCACTTAGCAATAGCTGGCTTCATGTCACACAATGTGACTCTCGAGGGGATTTCAGCATCCTCCTGAGCAGAGATGGCATTGGCATGCTGTTAACAAAACTGGAGACTGGTCTGTCCACTGCTGCCTTAAAGAGAAAACCGAGAACCCTCTCACTTGTCCCCTCTCCATTCACTACAAAGTCTCTAATCAGGTGGACAGGGCAATTTCAGTGCATTGTGTTTAGGTATTTAGGGAGGAATCTTGAGACTATTCCTTCACTTGCTTCAGTTCATTTGGATCATTCCTAATGAAACGATCTGTGAAAAGTGGGAAGTAGTGAAAAGGGTATTGGTACTGTTGGCCTCTCTTGACCCTCACTGACTTTCATGAGCACCTTGAAAAGTGATTGCAAAAATACAAAAGAATTAATGAGTTCAAGGAAATCAAGACCGGGACCATGAGATTGTCAAAAAGTTTGTTGAATAGGCTTTTGAATTTGCTTTGTTAAATCTTGCAAATGGCATTAAGCAGCTAATGGGGTTGATATATTAAATACAACCTGTCTGTATACAAATGGACACTAGCTAATCACTGACTAGGTACATCAATTGATTCGGAAAAGATGAGTTCTTTTTATTAGGTCAGCAGAACCAGTGATGTATGGAGGCACTAAAATGAGGGAACAGATTAGGCTGCTCTTTACAATTTTTAATTATGATTTTTCATGAACAGAAAAATAAATTGTAGACATCTTTGACTGGAATAATGAAGATTTCTGCAATGTTTGCTGGAGTTCTCTATTCATGCTCCATTTTTCTTAAGCTTTCCTTCTAGATAAAGATTTGAAGAGATGTTATAAATTCACATATTCTTAGTTTTTAATATATTATTAGGGAAGAGAAGGTGTGAAAAATTATTTTAGCTGATTTCCTATGATGTTACTCATATTACCCGTATTTAAAGCAAAAATTAAAGAAGCAGAATTTTAGACCCAGAAAAAACTTAGGAAATGCTAAGTGCTAGTCCTTTATTTCTTAGTATTGAAAGTTCACTTTTCTTTCCAATTGTTTCTTCCAGTTATGTGTGTGAAAACTGGTGTAGAGTAATGGCACACCAGTGGTAATAAGTCAGGATCTGGAGTCAGAGTTGATGTAAATAGAGGTTTTGACACTTGCTAACTATGTAACTTGGGACTGTTTCCTTAATCTTTCTAGACTCAGACATCTGTAGCGTGGAGAGGATAGCTCCCCTCAATCCCACTGAATTCTTTTGAGGATAAGTAATATAAATGAGAGAAATGTAGAACTCTACCTGACACTTGGTGTTGAGTGAATGTCTTTTATTATATGAGTGTGAGTCCTGCAAATCTTTCCATTGTAGAGTCTGTTTTTCTATATAAAAGTCTGTGAGTACTATGGGTCTCTTACAAAGGCCAAGTTTAACTCAAATCCGGTTTAAAAGGTCAATGTATTTTATAGGTCTATGAAAAGATATTAGTAGCTGAATACTTCTAAATGAGGAACCACAGAAGCATCAGGGGATGAGGCCTCTTCTAGAATCTCCCTAAGGCCATATCATGCACATTTGCATATAGTTGGCATATGATTTACAGAGGTTTCTTATATGTTGAACTTACATATTTTCAACTTAGAGTTTTATTACGACTCCCCTTAGGACAGTAATTTTGAGTTTTTCTAATCTTCTTTCAGACTTCTAACTTACACTCTTTATGTTGTTAATTTTCTAAGAGCATGAGCATCAGACAGCAGACACATAAACTAAATGAAGTGGTAGAGTAAGGGACTGGTATAAACTTTTGCCAGGGCATTTTAGCTTATGTATGAAAATGTGGAATTTTTAGTCTAGCATCTTTAAATCTTGCTAAAGTATCTTAGTAGGACACAGGTCTTAGGTTGTAATTAGGATTAGTTGGTTAATATGGTGAGATGGCAGTCATTTTCAATTTAGAAGTTTTTTAATTAAAATGAATAATCATGAATAGACATTTCATTCGAAGAGAGGAGTTATTGGGAATTCTACCTATTTTTTTTGTAGACATTTATTACTAATCATTGATACTTATTTTGCTGCCAATTCCCAAGTGTTTCAGGCATCTTATGCTATCAGTGTTACTGATTTCACTATATAGGGATGAATTTGTATGATGTTAATTAATGCAGTTTATTGAGCATTTAAATTTACAAAAATAAAAAATAGAAAATAAATTATGGTATGTCCATATTTCATTTAAATGGAGTAAAAATAAATGAAAAAGGAATGTGTTTTGTGCCGTTTTAATATGCTTTCACCAAATTTCTAGAACAAATATACCAAGTTATAGGATTATTGATAAAAAGAAATACTTGCAGAATTTAATATGTAGGATGCTATATGACATCAAATCTCAAGTTGGCTAGAGTGTTAAAAATAAAGGAAAGTCAGGCAAATGTCTTAGAATCTTTCAAGTAATTAATTTTCTTAGAGTTTCTTCTAAAATGGGTATGCAGCTGAACTTAGAGAAGTTGAAATGGACTCAGAATCAGTTCAGACATTTAAAATCTATTTGCATTTTATCATTGAAAATACTGCCCATTCAATAAAATTCATGTTCATCACAAACTGCTTTTGTTTTCATATATCTTAGTCTATCTATGGGATTTAGTCCATGAATAGAGAATTTTCGACTTGGATTTTAGTTTTGAACTTGGGTTGTGTAGCCTCAGAAGTGTCTCATGTCCTGCTATTCTGTTTTTCCACCATTACTCACCATTGACCAGGTAACTGTGACCTGCAACTGTGACCCAAGGGCTGTGTACTTTCTTTGGAAGCCTCTGAGATAATGCTGGCCTTAGATACATACTTCAGCACTTTGGGTTAAGTTCCTGTGTTGCTTGCAGTTACTTTGTTAGAGATGTGTTTTCTTTCTGTATTTGTAAATTTTCCCCAATATTTATGCTATTGTGATAATTCACTTCTTAAGATTTCAGCTATAAGATTTTGATTGTCTTAATATAATAAATATTACTTGAGATACAATTCTGGAAAGTTGGTTTCATCTAGAATAATTTATCTTATTCTTGTCTATTTTTTTAAAAACATAAAGAAGTCAATCAACTTTTAAAGACTGTTACATTTTGTGATTTAAGATGCTTTCTATTCCATGATATTAATGTAATTTTATTTTCAAATGCTTGTTAGAATGTTTATTTTTAATTTGTAAATTGAAAGTTTACATAAAAGTATTTAAATCACAAGTATATTTAAGATATAGAAGAAATATTAAAATAGAGAAAGATTGGATCTATTTCTTAGGGTTCCATATTATAACAATCAGAAGATGAGCACTTTAAAAATGTTTTTAGAAAAACAGTAGTGTAAAATTTTGACATCTTGTAATCTTTGTAATTTAAAAACTTGAACTTTTCTAGACTTGCAGAATGAATTTATCTAGACTTTGAAAATGACTTCTTTTATAGTGACCCATGGACTCTGCATGATAATATTTACATGAATATGGAGATGATCTTTATTTGTCAGTATATTTTTATTAAGTACTTATCAGGTACCAGAGACTGTGCTGCATGATACAGCTTTGCTTTGGGTTCTTGTTTTTGTGAGAACTATCACTTGGGACATGTTACAGAGAGAAAAAGGTCTTTCTGTTCTCAGACATTCCTTTTCTGTGTCCCGTTTTTGCTAGTAATAGTTCCCTCTCCCCTTACCCTTTTATAAAACTACTGGTCTTTTTTCTCTCTTTTTCAAATATGGTCTTAGGAAACTGTCAGCTAATCAGAAAATCTCTATTTAAATAGGCTAGCTATGAATAAATTGAATATGTTTACTGTAAAGATTCCCACAGATCTTTACACTTTATTTCTAATTGTTGATTGAAATGTACAGTATGTCGACGGTAAAATAGATACCATTACTTCTACACACTAACTATAGAAGTCTGCCATCTGTAGAGCCTCTCCCATAGACTAGACATTATGATGAACATTCTGTATGAATTTTCTCTAACCCATGCAACATTCTTTGCAAAATGTCATTGTTATTTTAAATGAGGAAGCTGAACTTTAGTGATGTTAGATTTGCTCAAGTCCTTGGGACTATAATCGGAAATAACTGCTATTCTAGTTGAGTTCTGACTCCTTCCAGTGCCCATGCCCTTCTCATTCTTTTCTTTGACCTCTGATTATATCTTAATGTTGAAAACATTAGACAATGTGGGTTTTATGTCTGATCTACATAATTTAAGTGTAACCAGCTCAGGTGTGCTTGGTTTGATTGCAGGTAATTTGGGGCTGAAGTTAGCCTAGGAATCTAGAGTTGATCATATCTTAACATGCCAGGCTTGCAGAAAAGACTCTATTTTCCATTTATGCTATACTTACATTACCAGGTGGATCATTCAGAAATCTGCGTTGGCCACTAAGATGGTTGAATTATTGATTATGATGGTTTGGTATATATATATATATATATATATATATATATATATATATATATATATACACACACATATACATATATATACACATATACATATATATATACATACATATATATGTGGTGCTAATACATATCATCTAAAATTAAGAGGAAACTGAAGTTTTTGATGTGGTTCAGAGTAACAAACTAATTATCCTGACGAATCCTGAATCTGGAAGTGCATTTCCTACAAAGGGAAACATTTTATTTCATTCAAGGTGTATTTCTACAATTATCACAGAATTCACACTTGTTTAAAGATGAACCAGTTTTCATTTTAACTGGACATTTAAGGAAAACTTCAGCTTTGTAGGGAAAAAGGCAGAGTTAAGACAGAGATCTGTCTCAGATTTTAGGGAGATAGACCTGGTTTCTGGCTTGGCCAGTGGGGAAGGAGCAGACCTATAATGGAGGTTGATGAGGGAGTGAGCATAAGGCAAACACCCCCATTTAGCGACCATATTTATGTATTTAATAGTTTTGTTTTTATACCAATTTTTTAAACTTATCACTCTATTGTAAAAAATCTTTGCAAATTGCTATTTCTGTACAATGTTTTCCAGGCTCATTAACTGAGAACTGCCCTTTCCCATGTTATAATTTTGGGATGATGAAAAATGAGTTTTTTAATGAAAGAAAGAAATGGCTGGGTGGCTTGGACCTGGCATGGGTTCTTATACAACCCTCTGGTTTAGAAAGATAACCCAATGTAAGGGCAAGGACAAGAAAGAGAATACATACTTGGAACTTCTTGGATTTTCTTTTATGGGCAATCAGGAAGTGGGCAGATGCAATATGATGGCATTTGGGTTTCCACTGGCTTTGCATCTGAAATTGAGATCTTACTTCAGCAGTTCTCATTTTATGCAAATTGAATCTGAATGATTTATGTGGAACTGCCAAATCTGTTGTCTCAAATTGCACAGAATAAGCAGTGGGAGACATGGTCATCTTTGAATTTCACTCTTTAAGGTGGAGATCAAGCCAGTTAGACTGCTATCACTCTACAATAAGAGTTCCATTTATGGGAATATATTAGTTGAATGAGCCCTTACTCTGAGAGGAGAATTTGTGTCAAAATTATAGGTCATAGGAATATCACTAACACAAAAGATATGTTCTCATAAAACTGACCTTTTGTTTAGAAGAAGAATGGAGGAACAGAGAGTTGAGAGGATAAATATTAAAAATCACAGTATCATAATTTTGTTACTTAGGGTAGGAGCTTTTAAGTCAGAGATTGCTTGGAAATAAATTGCAAATACAGTAAAAGTAGACTTAGAGACTTATATTGTTGTTTAATAAAGAACAAATTTTGACTTAGCATGGAACATTAGGAAGATTTGCTCATGGCCTTCAACTAACTGGAGAAATCACTTTTTAACTTTTTTTTTCAGTTATTTATATTTTTATTTCCTAGAGAATAGATCAAGAACTTTATGGAGGTTTCCTGTACTCAAGAATCCAAGTGCCCTGCTACTCTTTCCCATTTTGCATTATTAACGTGATTTCAGATGCTATTTTTTTAGAAGATATAGAATAGTATTTTTACTCTTCATTTAAAATAGCAGGTTACAAAATAGTATGCAGAGCTTAATCTCATGGTTAAAATGTTAACACTGATATTTTTTCTGAGAGAGGGTTATGGGTAATTTTTATTCATTTATGTGTTTTTTTTTGGTGCCCTACAGGGTGGCCATAAAAACTGAGACTGTAAATAATGTGATTTTATCATATTCACAATGAGACAACAATAAACCATTTATTATGTATTTCAAACCTGGTAGCCTCCCTGGTGATTTCCTTTTATTTCTATAGGCTATGTATCTTTGTTCTAAGAAGAAAGAAAAATAAGTTATTAATATATTTGCTATCACTTTGAAATTATACTAATTAGTCATAATTGTGCTTTGACTTGTATAGAAGTGCTACTTCTATTTGACTTTGTTCAAGTCATTTAAACGCTTGGGGACTGTTTCCTCATCTGTATAATAACAGACTACACAAAATGATCTCTAAGGTCCTTCTAAAAGTCTGTAATTTTATGAGTGACTATTTTTCATAGTACTTTCATATTCATTTGAGTCCCTGATCACCCAGTGAGAGCGATAAGATCATGGCTATTTTACAAATGAGGGGCTGAGCCACCGAGGGAGTGGATGGTTTGTCCAAAGTCACCCTGAATCAGAATCAGAGCTTGTGTGAGGCTATGGATGTCCTTCTCTGGGTGCATGTTGCTGTCACTGGGTTGCCTGCCTCTGTGCTTCCATTGCTCTCTGGACACTGTGGATACTATTTTCCTGAGAGACAAGTGCCTGGTAGGAAAGAGACTGGCTGGCCAACCACCTTCCAGGTGTGCCCCACTGGTGGGAGAGGAGTGAGGAAATCACCAGGCCAAGACAGTAGAGCTGTTGATTGCAAATCATCTTTCTCTGCCCAGTAGTGAAACTAGGGTGCAGCCATGGGAACCAGCTAACTAATCACACTAGATTCAGTTTGCCTAATGGAGGCAGAAAGCTTGAATATTAGGATATGGTCTAACAGAGGGACACTTACTTGGTTTTAAAAGCACCTAGTCTGGGCTTTTGCTTATGTCTCTAGAAATTTGGAGAAGCCTTTGAGGCTCTGGTGTTCCAGTTTACCCATAGTTCAGTAACAAAGCCAATCTACTCCCTCTCTGAAACATTTCCTGGAGACCTACATCAAAGGGGAAGATTGCAATAAGTATTACACATTACCCTCCAGGTCTAGAAGCAGGAAATTCTATATGGCCAAGAGTGATGGTGTTTACACATGGCATAACTAATAGTTCTTTCTACTCTTTCTCACTATTAAACTTACCCGAAGTTTTTAGAGAATACCTTTGGATTAATTCTTCAGGGTAGGGAATGTAGGCACTGCTAAGTGCCTAGAACTACAAATGCTTTAACAGAGCAGCTCTTCCCAGTGAAGGCTTGAAAATCATTGACCGAAGCAGTCTGCATCATTGAAGTTAGTTGTTTCAATACATTATACCCAGGCTGTGTTATCCATCATAAATGTACAGAAAGCCTTTTTTTCCACTGTTACTGATTTTTACATGGTGACTATTTGTCTACACTCTTGACAGGATGACTGCTGGCTGACATTGCTAAGTTCAAGTGTCCTTTTATACCCCCTGCAGTCTAAAATTGGCATGTGGTTGGGAAGATTCAGGTTAAAACCCACTTAAATAGTTGCTCTCTTCTTGGATTTCCTCCTCGATCACTTATTATTGTACTGTACTGTCAGTTCCCACATCTTGTCTGCTTCCACCAACCTTAATCCAATTTTTTCAGTATTCCTTCTTATTACCATTTTCTATATTAAAAAACTTATATTCTTATTTATTAGAGTCTAAAGTAATTCTGAGGCAGTAGAAAGTGACTTGAGGTAGATATCAGAGTGCCGCTCTTTTCAAGGAGTGAGGACAAGTTGTCAAAACCCAGCAATGATAGACCTTCCATTTAGTTAACTTCTCAGTCAAATTTGACTAGTGTAGATGAATCTACCCCCAAAGAACAGGCATTTTCAACTTGGGTAAGATGTCATTTCTCTTTATAGGCTACTCGGATTTCATTTTCCACTTGAACTGTTGCAGGTATCCTGAGCTCCTTTCAAATTTCCCAGGAGCTTGATGAATAACTGGACTCACCAGTGAGTGGACAGCTCATTAGCCAATCTTCGAGGGCCTGCTGTGACCATTCTGAATCAAAAACTGGGTTTCCGATGGTGGATATCTAATTAACAGCAAAATATAACCTCATGAATTTTAACTGTTGTCTTGTCAGAAATCTGAGTTTGATATATTCTTTCTTGGTTTACTTTCCTTATTGTAATTTAGCACTAGAGAGGACTTGGTTGATTCAGAAAAAAGAAGTAGTAGCAAAGTTTTCTTATGCTTTTAAATTATTATTGTTGAGCAATTGTATTTTATACAATTGTATATTGTACAAAATTGGAAAATATAAAGAATCATAGAAAAGAAGAAAATCACCTGCAATTCCAACACACAAAGTAAACTATTGCTAGAGTTTAAATGTACATCCTCATGTCTACTTTGTCTTCTCTCTCTCACACCTAACATACACATATACAATTATACAAATCTCTGTTTACACATATTTAAAAGTGAGTATTCTTTGAAAAATATTTTAACCTGATTTTATAGTTGATAATTATATTGTCAACATCTCTCACATATCATTATGAACATTAGAAAACATGATTTCAATAGTTGCACAGTAGCTCACAGGGTAATACTCAATCCAGGCTTCTCATTCAACATTTTCTTGTATTTTATTTCAACCAAGCCCATGTATTTTCATTTTTCTTTTTGCCAGCCTTACTATCATGTACCTCTCTTTATCTTTATTCACCTCCCACTGGCTTTTTCTTTCCTCTCAGCTGAAATTCAAGGTGAATACTTTATGAAGTTGCAACCACACTGTTTCTTCATTGAACCTTCTCCCAGGTTGAGCAAAATAAATGTAACCAAGGCCTGAGTATAAGGAATGAAGCAGCTGTGAGAGCAGGGATGCATCTAGTGAAATCCTGGTACTGAGCATAACTTCTGCTGTGGAACACCATCCCTGAATACGTAAAGGCACTCTGATTTGGAGATTGATGAGGCATGGTTTTCTGCACTGTATTATTGTCTTTGCTTTTGCTTCCACCTTCTCCAAGGAATGATCCCTTGGAAATCCTAAACTTAAGTCATTTAAACCTCATCTAAATTCTGCATCTCGATCTTCTCAGAGGATATCTTAGGCACTTTATACTTTCTCTGATGTTTTCTTTTAATGTAAGCCTTTCTGTTCTATAACAAAACTATACATTTATACCATTTAGCTTTGATATAAAAGTAATGGATCATTTTGGAATATTTGGGAATAGAACTATAAGCACAAATTTATATGTGATTTAGAGTTTATGTAATAATTGAGGAAACTCATAGACGGAGAGCCTTTATAAGACTTAATAATAGCCATACTGAAATAACAACTAGACCAAAAAATAGCCTTCTGAAATCGCATAAAGTTGGCTCCCTACTCTGCTGCCAAGAGAATGGCAGTCAGAACTGATTATAGGATAAATTTTAGTGTTCTAAGTGCATCTTATTTGGTGGGAAACTCTTCTTTCCTCTTTTAGGATATTGATACTAGTGTTTAAGTATATATTTATCCATTTACTTCTCTACCTTTTTGTCCTCCCCTGCACTGAAAGAAGGAGAATATGATATTACATAATAATTGTTGGTTAGGGACTGCTGAAAAATGTGACTGCAGTAAAACTTAGTAAGATGTTATCTCAAAAAGGCAACTATATTCAATGACTTTTATCTCTAATTGCTTTTATTCCATCTAATGGCCTTTCTCCTCACTCCTGAATTTCTACTCTCCTTGCCAACAAAGAATATTCTTGCTTATTTGTTTTTAGGGATATGAAAAGAGGATTGTGTCTGAAATGATAGTAACATTATTCTGCTGGTTTTGAACATGATTTAGTTTCTCTTATAAGAGGTTTTCTTAAAATTCAGGAAGTCGTAGGCCTTTTTCTTAATATTTATGAATTTTCCATTTTAAGGATTTTGTATTGCCATCTCCTATAATTCTGTATTTAGAGGAAGTTTATGAATCCCTGACTATGACACCTGTTTTAGTAACATTTTTAGTGGTAATAGTATAAGAGAGTCCCTGTTCTTTCCTACCAGGTAGGTGATCACTTGCATCACTGAAGCATTTGACCTACTTTTCCTATTATTTCAAGCATGGGGTTGTGTCTTCATGTTCCCTGCACAGATATGGCCATGAGCAGTTTCCCTACAGAGCCCTCTTACCCTATATCATTTCTTAACTGACATCAGAGTGAATTCATTTTCTTCCCTTTCTAACATTATTCAAATCTTATTTTGCCTCCCCCCGCCCCAAGACTCCCAGATTCATATTTGATGTTATTTGACACATGTAATATTATTTTGGTTAGTTTTTAATTATGTTTTTATACTAAGTATCCTCTGATCTGACATTCTTAAATACAACTCTATGTATTAGTTGTTTTTATCTACTTCTGGAAAGTTTGTTAATGAAAGTCATCCTTTCTGTTAATAGAGATAATAAATCTATCATTGAATTTAAAAATCTAGTAGTAGGGCAATACTGTTCCTAGAGATGACTTCAGGGAAAGCCTACTAGTGTTCTTCCCCCAAATTTATTTCAAGTTGAATATTGACTGGGAATTTTTCTAAAGGAAGTTTTCTAAGTTCAAATATGGGTACATTTGTGTGAGATTTGAGGCCTCTGTTTATTTAGTACTCTTCACCAAGTATATTATGTTTGCATACTTGGGAACATGAGCAAATGAAGAAACTTCCTCTTCTACTTTCTGTTCTGAATTGAAGACAATAATCTGAGGTATGACTCCCAAAAGGTACTTCCTTGCCTGATGACCTGAGTCAGCAAACTCCCACATTTTTCATAAACAATAAAAGAAAAAAACCAGTTTGCCCAAAGATTTTTATATGTTTCCACTTTATGCTTACGTTTTTCTTTATAATTATGTTGCTAGAGTGCAGATGAATACTGGTTATGGATTATCACTTCAGCTGAATGAATTTCCATAAGGTGAGGATGACTGGGAAAATAGCAATCATTCTTTTTCCTTCCTAGTTTTTTTCCTAGAAACATATATTAATGTACTGTTGGACAGAGTTAATTAAATAAAAGAATATAATTAAAAACAGAATATGCAAGTGTACCTAATTTTATCACAAGTCCTTAGTGGACCTCATACAATTCTAGGTTGGTTGACATTTTAATGCTTGAGTTAGATGAATGATTCTCTTAGGAATCATCTCCTGCTGTAGGGTAGTGATGGGGAGAAGGACTATATCAGAATTATGCGGAGAACTGTTTGGTCTACTGCCTTATGGAATCATGTGGTCTGGGCTGGAAAATCATCACTACCTTTTAGCCTATTGTATATTGCTGTTCTGTCCCTCATGTATGTTGTAATAGGAAAAGATTGGGGATCACAGAGGTAAGTTATCTTCAAGGTCCTCATTATAATTACCTGTTTAATTTTGTCCTCTCCTGTTAGGTTATAAATGTATAATGGAGTGGACCATGCCTGTCTCATGAATTTTTCACTGAGTAATTGTTAATAATAACTAGTATCTTATCAATAATTTTATCTTAATTGCTGCACATATAATAGGTGCTCAGTAGACATTTGTTGAATGAATAAAAAATAAATGCATAATGTTTGGGTAGATATTGAGATGAAAATTTTTCTGAGATCTAAGTTGGATTGTTTAGTGAGGAGTTAGTTTGTGTGGGCCTTGCAAAAATTTACCACTTTTCCTTCCCCCTCCAAAAAGCTACCAGAAAAGCATAGTTAAAAAATAACGTCAAAACTAGATTGTATTATTTAAGAACAAGAAAAATGACTCAGTACATGGATAAATCAAATCAAATGAAAAAATATTTAGGAACAAGGGATAAAACTCAGAAAGAAGTAGAAATAAAAATAGTCAGTCCAGAAATAAAGACTAAACTAGGATGAACTCCAACATGAATCAACATAATAGATATTACCTTTGAAGAAATATAATGTTTAAAGGAGGGAAAAATTAAAGGTCAAAAGGAAATGAAGAAAGAAATTAAAAAAAGAAAAATCTAGTGTAATAGGAAAATCTGAGGAAGTAAACAAAAGTAGAAAAAAATGTAGAACAAATGCTAATTCAAAAAATAATTTTCTGGAATTAAAAAAGATTAGAAACTACATAATGTTATATGTTGATTATACTTAAATAGAAAATAAGTTACATATTGAAAGATATAACTGAGAACATCAGTCTATAACAAATGATTCCAAGACATAGTCCAGTAAATTCTGATGAAAAAAACTCAGCATCTTGATAAAGCAGAAAATTAATTATAAGGGAAAGATCATTATATTATCACTACACTTATTTTTGATAGTACACTTTATTCTAGAATAAAATAGCAAAACATATTTCAGAAATTCAAAGAAAGAAAACTAGCTAAATATATTTGTTTGAAGGAAAGGTGGTAGGCAGGTGGGAAAAGACAGGAGGAAGAAGCATTTTATTTATTTTTATTTAATTGTTCATCATGATTGTTTCCCCCAGCTCTGGGATGTAACCTGGGTCCTCAAGATGCACATGGACTGTGTGCAGCCTGAGGCGTTGGACTAACCAGTACTCCACCAGAGTACTGATTCAAAGAATATTGTTCCCATGAGGTTGTTTGAGAGTTTACTAGAGAAAAAAATGTATACAATAGAAAATAACTAGAAAGACATTTCCATAAAGACTGATGATGAGTATTATGCATATGCTTACTTGTAGAACAAAGAACAAATGATGGCTAAAAAAGAGCAAGTATTTATAAATAACAATATGCTATAAAATACAAAGAGCAACTGCAAAAATGGGGATACAAATGGAGAATGCATAGATAAATGATTAAAAATTATCTTAATTATACTAGTGGTGATAGTTTTATTCTTCTGAGACACTTATACATAATAATATTAGAAAAATAAATCAATATGTATGTAATTTTATAATTAATTCATACCATTTGTCTCAGAATTATAATTTTTGTTTGGAATAAAAGAGATATAGATGTAATATTGAAAATCTTGAATAAAAAAATCCCTGTATTCTTGAATTGAAACTATCGATATGATTTGTTGAAGTATTACATTTGTATAAATTTGTGTAAGTATATCCATTTCCTATCTCTGACCATCAGAGAGGCTTAGAAATAACAAGCAACCTGGGGTCAATGGGTATAAAATACCATTTAGCACTAAAAGAAACTAGGATTTAGAAAATTGGCTAATTCCAGGTTTGGGGCAAGAAATGTGCTAGATTACTCTGGAATATTTCATCATTCCATTTAGTGAGGAAGCTATCCAAAAGTATATCAAAAGATTTTGGAACCAACTCTTAAAGAGTCTCCCACTGGGACAACTTAAGCTTCAAAAGAGGTAATAATTGCAATTGCTTAAAATCTATAAATTATACTTAAATTAATCAATGCATAATTGTATTTTAAAAAGTTCGGCTACCATTGGAAAATTCTAGACAATCAATTTATTTTCTTGAAAATGGGCAAATGAGGAAAGAATCAAGCACTTATTCTGTCTTTCTAATAGGACTGGTACCTCTGGGAAACCAAATAGTAGGTGAGAGAAGGTATCTATTTACAAAAATATTTTAACTAATAAATGAAAAAGAATGTATAAAATTAAATTATCACCTTTTATAGATTCCAGAATGAATTACTAGTTCTAGGCATTAAACATCAACAGCTGCTAACAGAAAAAGAGAGATAGCTAGACATGAAGTGCTTTTTGATGAAAGATCACACTAATTACAGTTCTTGCAAAGTGTCAGGGTGCTGGAATCAGCTGCCAATTTGCAGGAAATACACAGAGCATAGGAAATGTTGAACTGTACCATAACAGCAGCAATGTATGGACTATGAGAAGCTGCAGGTCAAATTCCCCAGATCCTTGAGCAAATAAACTGCAAAACAAGGAAAGGGATAGCTGAGGAATCTGAATTAAGAGGTTTTAAAGCATGTATCAGATTTAACAAACTGGGTAGGACTAAAAAAAGATGATGCCAAGGAATTTATGCTTATGTGATTAAAACCATAAATATGTAAATAAAAAGGTTAAAAATGTCAAATTCTGTCACACCCCAGAGTCCTAACAGACTTATCCAGCACCTCTGGCTCAACATAGTCCATATACATCCCAAGGACCCAGGTTTGTGACTTGCGGCTGGGAGAGCCTGTATAGGTTTGTTGTCTCATCAGTGGGAAATTCTAACACTTAGGTGCCAGGGAGCTGGGCAATAAATCTCAGTAGACTAAACTACTGCCCTAAGTGGCTTACTCACACCTTAGTACTTTTTGAATGGTGGCTAACAATGATGGCAAGCTGTACTTTCCAGAAACTAGAGTTGATCTTTATTTAATCTATCCATCTATTGTGTGAACTCTGCCACCTGGGAATTGTAAGAAGAAAAATGAGTCACCCAGACTTACACGTTGTGGAAGACAAACTAACCCCGTCTCCACCAGCAATCCTAGAAATTAAATCTTTTTTTTCCTTAGTGATACGCTAAGTGTTTGCAATCATGGTTCACACATTTAGTCGTTGCCAAGATGGATGTTTCTAAAGGAATTATTTTTTCATTTCATGTTGAGAATCTTTTTATCTTCTAGACACTTCAATTACTGACAGAAAGTGAACACAAGAAGCTCAAGTAGTGAGGTTTCATTTGTACCTCAGTGCTCAGGGGTGTGGGTCACACATGTGCTGTGCTGTGTCCAATAACTGATGGGCCCCAGCAGCCTCTCTCATGGACATTGATGGAGATTTCTGAAACTCCATTCAGGCTCTACCTTTTCAGTCAACATCTTAAAAAAGAAAAGAAATATCCAGCAATGATTATACTAGTCACCTCTTTTTCCTTCTTCTTTGCAGAACTCATGTAGAGTAAACTTTCATCAATAATGCCAAAGTGACTGGAGATGGCTGAGGGCAAATTATTTACATTATGCAAGGAGCGTCTATCAGAGAGGCATTTATAAAGGTGCCACTGAACCAGTTGCAGTGTGACTGGATGGGTATGGAAACATCTTAAGAGGAAAAAAAAAAAAACTTTCATAAAAACTTGTGTGTGTTTGGAAAGCTTTCTTGATTTGAGGGCTTGGGAGTTTTAGGTAATAAAGTAAATACTATGAAATGAAACCAGGAGGCCAGAGGTGAAATAGTGAGATCTTTTACCCTGCTTTTGGATTTGTTTGTTATTTAGAGACATTTTACTGGAAATTATCCTTCAGTTTGAGGAATGCCATATATAAAGTTGAAAACAAAAACAAAAACAAAAACAAAAACAAACCCCACTGCCATAAAAATTCTTTATCTTGCTCTAAAAATTAGCTTTTAAGATGAATCCTGATGGTTTTTCGTTTCAGTAGCCCTCTGAATTTTTGCATAGACCCGACTCAGTTCTGCAAAACAGGCTGACCAGGATCCAATGCCCTGTTTGGACAGCTTCATTTTGGCCTGGACCTAATGCACATGGAGTCCTGTTGACTTTTTACGGAGCTCCCTGTAAGACTGGCTTGGGAGGCCCTGAGCATCTGGCCAATGTAGCAGAATCCGTGGACTGGGACTCTGCAGAAGCTTTGGCCCAACAGAGTGAAACTGCTGAACTTCAGCTTTTTCACTAGTTTGCTTCACTTTAAAGAGCAGCCTCAGCTTGAACAGCTGGGGCTAAATTGCAGGGGAGAGTGTTTCCGTGAGCTTCGCTGGCTTTCCCAAATGAGTGTGCGAAATCTGACTCCCGTCAGCAGTGCCCAAACACGGCCATCTGATTGTGCCTCAGTGAAATGAGGGTGGTTTCATTTCCCTTTTAAAGTCCATTTCCCACACAATCAAACCTCCTCTAGTCAGGCCCACTTCTGTTTTTAGCAGAGAACTGTTTAGGCCAGGCAACTATCTAGAGGCACTTATTGTTCACATGACTTTGGGGACTTTTAGGTTCCCTTCTTGGCTTTCCAAACCTAAGTTGTCACATGTGGTGGCTTCAGTGAAAGCTAACCTGGTCTAGCTCGGGATTTGTCTTAGTATTCCAGCCTTTTTTTCACTTTTGGATTTTTGGCATTTAAAATCAAGATGATGATCACTTGCCATACATGCTTCCATTTCTCCTTTTCTGTGCCAATGATGTTGCTTATGCTCATTGCCTTTTTTCTGCTAAATCTGTGCTTAACCTCAGAATATTTATTCATCTGACCAATCAATTAGTTACATGAGTTGAAGTTTATTTCTTCTCCTTGGTTAGGGGTGCTTGTGTCTCTGCTGTGTTGTGGCCCTAGAGACTGTTAAGGCAGTCTTGCTGGGTCTGAGTGAATGTCCAGTATTGTAATGAGTGGGTCTTGGATAAAATAGCTAGAAGAGTGTTCTTACCTCAGCTCTACGTCTTACCAGATGATTATAACTACATTCAATCTCTTTGAAACTTAGTTTTCATCTGAAAAAAATGGAATAACTGCTCTAAATAACTTGCTGTTCATTGTATGTATACAAAAACAAATTGGTGTGGATGCCTTTGAAAATAGCCTAGTGTTGACGTGTTCTGGTGGAGTAGCAGATGAATCCTCTGCCTCCATCTGGGGGTAATCCATGTACATCTCAGGACCAGGTTTGCATCCCACAACTGGGGAAACAACTAAGACAAATAAAATAAATAAAATGCTTCTTCCTCCTGCCTTTTCCTGCCTGCCTTCGTTCCTACCTGTAACTTTCCTTTAAAAAGGAGAAAGGAAGGAAAGAAGGAAGGAAGGATGGAAGGAAGGAAAGGAGGGAGGCAGGAAGGTAGAAAGGAAGGAAGGAAATGGCCTAGTGTGATGCATAAAGCTATTAATGTAATATAGTGCAAATTTCTGCTTTACTATTTCCTAGGCTTATAAGAACTACTAGGTGCTAGGTACTTTAAGTAATTACCTGAAATTCCTTTATTAATAGTGCTGTGAAAGAAACACTAAATGTGATTCAGCATATCTTGTTTTTTTGTGTAAATTCTTTAATTCCTTACAACATCTTAAGCATTTGGCCTCTATATCCATATTTGTAAATTAAAAGCATTAAGCTTTGTTTTTAGCACTTGAAACCACGTTTCTAGTGATCTCTTATGAAATATAGATGAGGTACTATATAAATGAGATATGTAAGGGAGAGATGCTAAATCATATGCAAGTAGAGTGTCCTGAACCCTGCCTGTTTGACCTCTTCTGCAAGTGTTCCAGAAGCAGTCTTGTGGCTCCCTTGGACCATGATTTGAAAACTACTAGACCAGATGTTCTCCAATATCTATTTATTCTCTAGCATTCTGTGATTGCAGCTGAGCAAAGAAGACTAATCTCTCAGAGCCTTGATCAACTTTCTTACTAAATAGTAGAAACAATTAGAATTTATAGTCATATCTATGCAAGCACAGTCAGCAGATAGACTAAATGATATGCTCATTCCTTTCTTTTCTTTTAAGAAGTAGACTGTAGAGGACATCAGAAATGTCTCTTATA
The DNA here is from genome assembly GCA_004363575.1 of Solenodon paradoxus. NCBI lineage: Eukaryota > Metazoa > Chordata > Mammalia > Eulipotyphla > Solenodontidae > Solenodon > Solenodon paradoxus. Next base: position 247,887 of record RJWH01000279.1, on the reverse strand, counting down.
GTCTATGAAGCCATCTTGTCTATAAGGCATCTGTTTCATGAAGACTTGAATCCTCCAGATGCTCTATCACAACAGATTCAGTTCCCCAGAAACTTGTTTAGTCACGGCAATGCCATGCCTGTTGTCTGTACTCCAGGCATGACACGACCAGGGGTACATCTGTATCAGGGCTACAAAGGTTACTAATACAGAGCCCTATTTTTAGGATCTTGCACAATTACAAACTGTGCTGAACTTAAAAAAAACAAACCCACAAAACCTTTCAGATTATTTTCTCAAGTTATCTAATTTCAACAATGAACTTTAACCTCTGTCATTTCTTATTATACTTAGATATAAAGACCATTACCTAAGCAACTTGCAAAACATGTACTATTCTAACTAAAGGGAAAAGATACAAGTATGGTAATCATGAACATCTTGTCAGGACACCAAACTTCGAACTGAGGTCCAACTAGTAACAACCTGGCTATTCTTCCTCCAAAGCATCCTGGGGATTTCCTGTTCACAGAGATATTAGAGATATTACAAGTTCTTGTAGGAAGAATTTTTGACTCCTTTTACCTCCTATTGTTCCACAGAAGGATGAGACAAAGAACTACCATATTCTTCTCCAGGTTTCATGACATTCATTCTCCTTCTGAAAGTAGGCAGGGGTGGAGGCAGGTAGGTGTGTTTTGTTAAGTGGGAAACGAGGCTGAAAAAACTAAATTTTTCATTTGGCAAACTATTTTATTGTGATTTTTAAAATAGTGTTTAAAAAAGAAAATCTGCTTTTCAAAATCAGATGAATTCATTTCAAGGGGAGAGAGAGAGAGAGAGAGAGAGAGAGAGAGAGAGAGAGAGAGAGAGAGAGAGAGAGAGAGAGAGAGAATCACAATTATTTCCTGAAGATAACATTTGGATTTAGATATTGATTAAGATCTTTTGTGAAAAGAAGAGAACACAAGGTTGACAAGTTCAAATCAATGTCATAAAAACAAGAAGGGTAACTGCCATAGTCATTTGTGGGTTAAACATTACTGTGTTTATCAGTCATTGACTAGTGGTAAAGACCAGTTTCAGCCTACCTGGTTTTCCCTTTCCAGTCTGATAACTAGGATAAAATTCTTAGAAAAAGACTACCCTTTATTTAAACACACAAATGAACAAGCAAAAACAATTTAATTAGAGATGCCTCCATTTCAAATCACTTCTTTTCCTATCTGAATTAGAACCAATGGAGATGTGTCAGAGGATGAGTTTACAATATTATCTCTATTTCTGATAAAACTGCTTTTGAAGAATGGCTTTTATCTGCTCTTAAGTGAATTCCCTCATTCTGAAGGCAGGATTAAGCAGAATTCCTATCAGCCACAGGTAGCGAAATGACATGTGACTCAATGTAAGATTTGGAAGAGCAGAATGGAATGTGTGTTTCCTTAAGGAAGAAAAAGGGGAAGCAGAACCTTGGCTCCATGGGCCTGTTACCTTTCACCTTCCAGTTGATTAAATTGCTACTTTGCAGGAGTAGAGAAAGCTGACCAGTTCTGCTGGTGAAGTCCCTCACTTGGAAGGCGTTATCTCTAAGGGAAGTCATCACTCCTTCAAAAAGTCTTATAATAAGACTGTGTTATCCCACTGATTAGCTGTCCATATTCAGATAATTCCTTTAACTTCTCTGAATCTTTCTTTCCTCATTTGCAAGTCAGATATAAGAAAGATCTGTCTCTCTCAATAGACTGATCCTGTTAATTCTGATTTATTCTTCAGTTATTAGCTTAAGTATAATTTTCTTGGTTAAGTCTTTCCTGATTATGTCATTATTTAAATTACCTGCCCTTCATTATTTCTCACTCATAGCCCTTATGATTCAGAGTTTATATTTGCTCAGCTGGTTATGTGTTTAATGTCTATTTTCCCTGAGTGGGTATCATGAAGAGAATAGGGATTGTGTTTATTTTATTTGCTATTGTATACTGAGAGCTTTGTACAGTACCTGTCCTATAATAGTTGCTTAATAAATGGTGAATAAGTATGTTAGGTGCCTAGGATTGTATCATAGTTATTGGTTTCCTTCTCTTCCTCTTCAAAATTATGAGTTAACTGGTAGATGGTAGAACCATGACTGGATGGCTTGTCTCTTGTCCTTCTATTTTATAACTCATACCAGAAGGCATGGTTCTGAGTCCTTCTTCCAGCATTTGAGTGATTAAGTCATTTGAACTTTCCAATGGTTAATATCCTCATCTGTAGAATTTTGAGAATTGTATGAAATAGCTAATGTATGTTTAAAAAAACTTTTAAGTGCTGTTAAAAGGTTTACGGGGTCATATATAACTTAGTGAGATTAAGTTCTTATCAGACCCTGCCAGTGGACTGCAAACTCCTTTAGCATTTTAATCTCTTATAGCTCTTGCACTTAGTTTAATGATAATAATAATATCTAAGTTATAAGACTCACAAAAGTACTGCATCTATCTTTACTGCATGTAAACATATCTTCAAGTATTAGCCTATGTTGCCACTTCTGTTCATTTTCTTCTTTTCTGTCATAAAAGGCTCCACTATCATATAAATAGTATTATATGTATAAATTACTGTAGTATGATATATGTTTGGTCAATTTCTAAATCATACGTTGATTATAATATCAAGCTTCAAAAAAATAATAGCTTCCTCTTCATAATACTTAAACCATTCAACCATTTAATTGATTGGTTCACTCTAGAGATTAAGCTGATTAAGTAATTTTCCCAAAAGCATAAAGCTAATGTTCTCATAGAAATAAAAAAAGACTGAAATCTAGGCCTCATATCTTGTAGTTTTGTGTTCTTTCTTCTAACTGTAAGCACTTAGGCGAACTATCAGAAGATTCATGATGGTAATTCCATTTTTTGTCTTTTACTTAAATTTAGGTTATTTTGGACTTTTGATGGTTAATAGAAGACTTAATTTACATATCCTTTCATATCAGTAACTGACTAGGCCAATCACCTACTATGTATGAGACCTGAGATATGTGACTTAACCTTTTCCAGATTGTTTTCTTATCGGTGAAATGGGTATGATGATAGGCCTCATTTTAAAAGTTATTCGAGTTAAATGAGATAATCTATGGATTGCACATGGTATAGGTTCTGGCAGTTAGCAAGAGATAGCTAATAATAGCTAATAGTGCTAATATGGAATAGCCTACCCACTTTATCTTCTTGCAACATATTGTACTTCAGTAACTCTTCTGAATTCTGTAGTAATTCTTCCTAATTTCTTAATATTGATTCTGATGGAGCAACCTCAGACTTAAACCTTTCAGAGATACTTTGTTGAGTTCCTTGAATTTGTAAGTAATAATATATGAAGTTCTGAAGGATGGGATGTATATAAGGAATTTCTCCTTAAAGGGAATTTCAAGTGATTTGCAGCCTCACTATCAGAGGCTGAAATGTGAGGGTAAAATCACTGTGACATCTGCCACCCCATGTGCTAGAGTGGATTTAGCCTGTCTGTTAGTGGTATGTTCCTGTCTTCCCTCAGGCTCCATATGGGACCTCTGGAAGTCAGTGGTCATTCCAAATGGAAGCGAATCCTTCTTCAGTTCAAGGACATCTGAATTTTTTATGATACCAGCGTGATCTGTTTCAGTTCCAGAAATGTCTGATGTTATAACTCAGAGCATTAAATCACTAACTATCACAATAAAGGAAGAGAAAGAAACTAACTTTATCAAGTGCATATGATGTGCTAGTTACTGCAGTGGGCTGCTTTAGAGGCACATTTAGTGGTTTAACACTCTTGAAAATCCAGTTGGGACTAATGGTTGAGTGGGTGGTACTGTTACTATACTTTGAATGCTTTGTGAGTTCCTGGATTGTGCAGAGTGAATAGTTTTTTAGCTAGTAGTGGCCCCTCTGAAAATGGTTGTCAAATAATAGAAATTCCTAATTTAGGAAGAAAAAGTCAGATTTCTGTTTTTGGATTTTAGTTTACAAAACCAATTAGACTGGTGGCTTATTAGTACTGTGTGACTTATTAAAATGACCTGCTTCAGTATATGCTCATCTCACTAGTTAGGCACTCAATCTCAATTCAGTTCTGCCCTAGATTCAGAAACCAGTTAAATGATTGAATTAGGATGATTTCTCTGTATCTCTGTTGCTTTGCTGGTTCTGTCTTGATTTGACATCTGGACAAGGGCAAGGACAAGTTAGGTCCATGATTTTTAAGTAAGCCAAATTCCATCTTATTCTCCTAAGCTTGTACCTTGGTTTCTTCGGTTCTTAAGTCCTGTTGTCGCCTCATTGGTAAAAGCAGAGACACACAACTATGAGACACAGCCCTGATAGGAATTCTTTCTTATTGCCCCTTATTGCCTACTGACTTAATATTGTTCTTTAGATCATCTCTCTCAAGGTAAGCTCTTGACTTAGGCATTCACATTCCATAATACTCCAAATAATATACTCAACTATTTCATGGGCACTCCCTGGTGGCTTAGGGGTCAAGTTTGCCATTTATGGTCTGCACAAGACACAAGGCACATACATCTTAAGGAACTGGTTTAGTTCCTGAGGCCAGGAACATTTCATAGACTTTGTCTATGAATGTAAATAGCCTACAGATATTTTGACAGATGCATGTGGCTTCTTTTGGTGATTCCTGCTATAGGTATTATTATTAGGAAAACAGCAGATGAACAACCAAGATGAACAACTAAATAAAAGAAATAAATGCTTCTTCCTCCTCTCTTCCCACCTGTCTTCCTACTTGTTTTCATTCCTATCTGTACCTTTCCTTGAAAACAAAACAAAACCAACAAAACTATAAATAAAACAAGGAACTTCATGAATGTTACTTAGAGAAAAATTAACCATATCACTCTGGAAGTACTTCAGATTAAGACTAAAAGAAAAAGAATCAAGAGAAACTAAATCTGTAAACAGTATTTTAGTTATTTTCTTTTTTTAAAAAAGTTAATATAATTAAAGGAACATTACGAAATAGCATTATTGGTAAGTTGTGCATCATTGTAAATCAACATCTGTATATAATACATTCAGATTGCCATCACCAGTCCAGTTCTTCCTTCAATTCACTTATTCCAATATTTTAGTGAGAGGTTTGGGGAGGGGAAGATGGGTAAACTGTGTTTGTCTTAATATGTATACAAGCTGTTCTTCTAACACATTTAATTCACCATTTGCAACTTTGTTATCAATTTCTACTTGGTACTTCATACAAAGGGCCCTGTTTTTCATTCTCAGCCTTATGTGAGTAAGGGAATGTAGAAGCGATGGTTCATCTGTGTGGGTTCATCTGTGTGGTACAACACTCACAACTGGAGAGGTCTTCCTGTGAAGCAGATCAGTTCCAACATTTGTGGGACTATTTTGACTGCCACTGTTTACTAGCATAAAAACTGGTGTTAAAAATGAGAGAATCACTGTTTTCTGTGTAAGATGTCAATAGTTTTATAATGGCAATAAATATTTAAGGGAGGAAAGAGGCACTGTTGAACTTATTCTGAAACTTGACATCCCAAGCTATATAATTTAATTACAACAATCCCACCCTCCAGTTCTTCAATATTTTACCAAATACATTTCATGAATAAGTATTAACCAAGTACTTCTGGAGTCTATGATTAAATATTAACAGGATTATTTTTACAAAATGCACAGGAGCATTTTATAGGATTGTGTCTGTGAATGTAAATAGGCCTACTGATACTTTGACAGAAATGTGTGGCTTCTTTTGGTGATACCTGCTGTAGGTATTATTTATTATTGGGAAAACAGCTGTTCCTTTTTCTTTTGGCTAATGTATACCATTCACCTTCTTCCCATGTAGCTTATGGTTTATTACCCTTTGAAGTAGACTTTTGCCATAGCAGTGAATAATAAAAAATATTGTAATTTACCCTAATAAACTTGATGTGATTCCACTTGTTTTGGACATTTCTAGCCAGGCATAATCTATCCCTATCCTTGGCTGTAAAACAGTGTGGATCTTCTTAACTGAGTCCCTGACAGATGGTTTCAGTGTTTTCTGGACTCCATTTCCAATCATTTTGCCCATATTGCAAAATTGGCCTTGAAGAAGGGTAAAGAGTTGTTATGCTGCATTAACATCCCTTCGGAATTGCTTGCTGCGAAGGGCATGAAGAAATGAAGGCAATCAAGAGAGTAATGCTCAAAAAATATGCTCTGGAAGTTAGAAATGTTAGTGACACATTGATATTCTAGATTACATCACAATTTCTATTTAATTTTGATTGTAAATCTCAAAGACAGTTTCAATGCAATAATAAAATCACAAATATTCAGTTAATGTGACTCATAAGCCACTCTGATGGTATCCATAATGTGGAAAATTAGAAAGGGCTGTAGTTTAGCCTGGCTTCCTATCGTCTGAGATCCCGCTGATAGGTACCACTACTGACTATTAGATGAACAGAGAGTCTCCTAGCATGGTTCAGGTCTTGCTACTGGCTCATAATGAAAGCACTCAAATATCTACATTCATTTTCCAAGAAACATGAATTGATCACATTCAGCATGCCAAATTTTCATTTTCTTTTGCAGCTTCAGCTGACTGACTTCTTCATCTAAAGTGCTGTTCTTTTCTTTTTGTCGCCTTTTAGTTTATGATCAAAATCAATGAGGACTGAAGCTTTCCACAGCCATCTATAAAATGCAATTACTGTATACAACACACAGTAAAACTCCTGTGGTGTATATGTTAAGACATAATTTATGCCATTTACCTCCAGAGAGGTATCGATCTTTTTCTGTGAATGTTTTACAAAAGGGTCTCTTGAGCGCAAGCACAAGGAAATATGTAGCTATTGGGGCTGATCTATAATTTGATTAGTAATGACCAGTCTCTTGAACTTGACTTCTCACTGTACTTTTATTGTGATCCGACCTTAGATTTTCAGAGTATTTTCTTTGGCCATTTTTCTGTAGGTATAGATAGTCTTATGTTTTGATATGCTAATCTTGTTAATTGCTTTATCTGTAATGCAGGTCTCATAAAGTTTGGTAGCTCTGGAGGGGGGTGGATACTAAATATGGAGTCAGAAGATCTTAGCCACTTCAGTAGTGTGTACCTTGGGCACACTGGTTACCTCTCTGAATCTCAGTTTTAGTCTATGTAAAATGTAACCAATGATCCACTTCAGAGGACATTTAAAATGAGACATTTGTTTATTCAACAAATATTTATAAACTCGGCATTTTGTCAGGCATTGGAGGACATAATGGTGAATGCGATGGACATGATTCCTATCTTCATGGAGTTTCCATAATCAACTGGTATGTAAATTAACTCAGTATGCTTGAATATACTATACATGTAAAAGGCTGCATCATCTTCATTATTGTTATATAGTTGTTGTTATAAAGTCTTAGAGTAGAAAGCAAAATAACGCTGATTCTGTTCCTGACAGTTAGTCCCATTGGTGGAGGGAACATTTAGAGCTAATGACATGGAAATTGTTCTGAAACTGCACAATGAGCTTTCTTAATGCTCCAAAGCTTAGCATTTACTAGTTTATCCCCTTAAGTTTGGCTGGAAGCTCTATTTATTGATTATTTCCCTTGTAACCAGAGTGTTCTAAGTGAAAGAGACAGAAAGAAAAAGAAGAAAAGACCTTTTTTCATACTCTTCTAAAAAGTAATCTATCAGAGTCATTGAGTATGGGAAGTTCATTTTCAAAGAATAAGCCTCCCTGTTTCATCCACAATCCCTTAAGATCTTGGATCACTGTGTATGGATAATCCACTTTCATTTTAACTGTCTTTGTAAAGCAGGGCATATTTGTGAATAAGGATTGTAGTCCTTTGGACTGAAGGTTGTAGTTATCATCAGGGTTGTATTCTGGAATTTCGTCTCCCAAATACTGTGAAGACGATGGTTAGTTAATTTGGAAGAGTGTTTCCTTTTGAGACTTCTTTTTTTTTTCAGTTACTTGCAATTTTAACCCTAGAGCTCTATTTCAACATTGTTGATGAAAGACAGGGTTCGAAGTCAGTACTTTGCTGATAGAAAACAAAAATGGCAGCTGATAAATAAATGATAAATCAGACTGTCTTGTGCTTTTACTTTGCTTACTGCTGTTCTCAGAACCTCATAGTCTCCTGGAATATTTGTACCATGTGAACAAAGAACATTTTGTCCTGACAGAGTAAGGGAGCAGCTCAGACTAATTTACCTTGAACAGGAACCTGGAGAGTAGTATAAACTTCATTGTTATATGACTATAATATATTTTCCTACCTTGACCTGGAGTAAGTGTCCATTTTTGGGATTAGAGGAAAATTAATTGCCTATTTTTAATTCACTGAGGTCAACAATATAATAAAATGCTCATATATATGCAGTCAGAAAGATTATATGGTCAAGGAAAATTTCTAGTGAGGTCAAGGTCCACTTTTTGGGTTAGGAACAAAAGCCTGGAAGATGTCACTTTTCAGTCAGATGAGCTACTCATATGTGCATGAGCATGAACTCTCTTTTATGTTGACATAACTTCCTGCAATTTTGAGGCACCAAGATAAACATAAGGATATTTTTGGACAAGAGCCAAAGAATGGAACATTTGCCCTAATTTTATTTGTGCAAATAAGTGAGAATCCAAAAGTAAAATGAGGGAAAACATTAAGGAGCAACTAGTTTATTTTTTAACTATTTTTTTTTAATCAGGAAAGGTCATACCATATGTATTCTAGATTTTTTTATTGTCTCAAAATTTTGGAAGCATACATTATCTTTATCATCAATCTAGCTGCCGTCTGTATGCATAATTATAACTATATGTAGACATGGAAAGAGATACAGATATTAATATTAAGGATTTAGCTCACTTGATTATGGGGACTGGCAAGTTTGACATTTACAGGCTGGAAGGCTAAAAATTTCTGTAAGAATGGTATTGCAGTTTTCAGTTCAGAGGCAATCTGGAGGTAGAATTCCTTCCTTTTGGGGACAAAATAGTCTTTCTCTTATTAGATGAAATCTATCCACATTTTAGAGGGTGATCTGCTTTATTCAGAATCTACTGGTTTAAATGCTATTCATGTCTAAAAAATACCTTCACAGTAATAGAGACTAGTATTTGATCAAACAACTCAGTACCAAAGCTTAGTTCAGTTGACACATAAAATTAACCATCACTTGCTATGGTAAAATAAATAGGAATTCCATCACAGTTTTTTCTTTGGTTTAATTTATAGAAGAAATAATCAATAGTCAATTTCACAGTTTCTAGTCTTTTTTACACTCTGAAAATACTAAAGGATCTAGAAAGAAGGAAGATTTGTTAAGACATCTAATTGAAGAGAGATACACTGTACTGTTAATTTGTGGGTATTACATCCTTTATCTCAAATTTTATGAGGGAAATTTCCATAGGTTTATTTGGAGAAACCGAAATGTGTTTCTTATGGTTGTGAGACACCCAGGGGATGAGAGCTTATACATGTTTGAGAATGGTGTAAAATGGGTGCCTAACAGCAGCAGAGATGGCTGTTGTTCTTGAGTTTGTTGGAGCCAAAGTACGTGGTAGAGTTTCTAATGAATCTGAGGAAAGAGGTAATGCGGGTGGTCATGGCCTTTCCAATAAAACCCTGTGCGAGGACAGAGAGACCTTTTGGCAATAATCAAGGCAATGAACACAAGTTTCTAGGGACGAAGGAGGGAGCAGATGGTAGCCACTGACAAGAAATATGTCAGATGACTTGCAGTGTTGAGATTCTCCAAATAACCCACTAAATCATCCACTGGAGAGTCAGCTTGAAACTCTGCCTGACAGAGAGTGTGTGAAGACCCTTACCACAGTACCATTTCATAAAAGACCTTTCTTCACCTCCTACCTCTGTTTTGTCTGCCCCCACATGATTTCCTCTACCGATTGGAATAAAGGGAAGTAGAGAGCATTGGTCAAGAAATCCAGAAAGCAGTTCCACCTTCCTCTTCCTCCGCCCTGTTACCTTCTAACCTGAGAGATCCTGAAGAGGAAAGGAGATGTTTAAACATTAAGTTCAGAATTTGATTAATATCATAAACTAGACATTCTAATTTCTGAATTGAGATTATGTTTATAATTTAGAGCAATTGTATTATAATGCAAAGGGACCCAACAAGGAGCAAAAAAGACAAAACTTGGGAGCTGCTCAGATTTTCACTTGGGATCAATGGGAGACAAAAGGGAGTAGTGTGTAGAGAAACTACTACACGGTTTTCAAAGTATGGCTCACAGATTCGGCTCATTAGTTTTGCCTGTGAACATGTTCAAAATGCACTTCCCCAACATACTGACTCAGAAACTCTGGGCAATGCATTCTAGCAATCTGAAGCTTTCAGGTAAAACTGATGCATGCTAAACCTTGAGAACACTGGTCCCAGAACGATGTCTGATAATAACATAAGAAAAGAGTAGTGCTCTCCTGTGATGTTCAGATAAATCTATTTAATGAAAAGTGTCTCTATTAATAAATTTAGTGGATATATGTAAATAATAAAAGATTTACTCTTTATCCTTATAGCAGTAATATTACAACTGAAGTTTCCTCTTCTCTATGACATAAGCTTCCCCGCTCAATTTATTTTGTGAGAATATTACATCAAATGAGTTAATATATTTGAAAATGCTTTTTAAACCATGAAGCATTGTACATATGCAAGTTAATATTATTACAAGTACCTGATTTACATGGGAATCAACTTCACTTTGAAAGTATTATCCCTGGGGTTTGCTGATCATATAACTTTCATTATCACACCTGTCAACAAGTTCCTACCAGCAACCAATGATGTATCACAAAGGAGAGCTCAGCCAGAAAGGAAAATTGGTCAAATCATGACTGAAAACTTTAATTTTAGTGAGGAAAAAATAGAGTTGATGAATTTTGTCAGGGCAAAACCAGGATATTTAAAGTAAATTAATAATTACCAGTTTATCAATCCTCATTTTGTTCTTTCATTTTCAAAAATGTTTCTCCTCATTTTAGCCTTCCACGAAGTTTGTAGCATTTGAAAACCAAGAGGAATTTAAAGATGAGATAAGATGAGCTGTTTTGAAACATCCTTTCTATATTGAAAATAGTCTCTCATTTTGTTTGTTCTTATTGGAACATTTCTTTTCCAGTTATTGAGAAATTAGAGCATAATGGAATTTTGCCTTTATAGATACTGATAATTGTGTATCATGGACTTCCGTATTGCTAGCAGTCAATGAACATGCTATTTTAAGGTGCTGTTATTTGCAAAATCCTAGGGGAGATACCAAGTTTAATACTTGCTACAAGTTGTTTTCAGAGTTTAATTAGATAGATAAGATTTAGATCTAAGGAAGGGAAATGTGATGTTAGTTAAGAGTGATGTGAACAAATCTAGTTTCGAAGGAGGGTTGGATAAACAATACTTGAGTATGGTTAGTTTCCTTGAGAATTAGGGATTTTAGCTTTAATCGGATGATTCATATATTTTTTAACCTGAAAGTAAAATATTTGGCAGCTGGCATTCCAACAGCTTGAAAATATTTAGTATAAAGTAAACAGATTCTACACAGCATAAACCTCTTATTAGGCAAGGTGAGATGAAGCAGTAATGTTAGTGGGAACCCCTACTACAGGTGTCAGGGTGATAATTAATGGTGTTGGACAGCAAGAATCTTTGAGCTGCACCAGTGGAAGATTCTTTTTTAGTTCCTACATCAAGCAGGAAGAGACCATTCTTAAGGAAGGGGCTTTAAAATCCCTTCCATTGCCACTGCAAAGAGAACAAATTGTTTGAGCATAAGAATGCTCCTTCCAGCTGAGACAGCTCAGACGGAATTCTCAGGAGACCCCCTGCAGGGACAGTATTATATAGCCACTCCTGGGGTTCACAGCAAACAACTAGTACTCCAAGACTGTTCTTTCATCATGTGCCCAGGCAAAGACTAAGACTCAGTAATAAAGGCCCTGATGCAAACTGTAGAGATCCCAGCTGAGCTATGCCAACCCACAAAGGGCTCTCTGGGTTTGAAGATTAGCAGGAATGAGATTGGATTCAGCTTGAGTTGCTTGCAGTTTGGTTAACTATTGAGCTACTAAAACAAGCAGTGTAAAGAAAGAGAAATGATATGTGAGTGGATACAGCAGCTTCCTAGTACCTCTCAGGTTCTTCATAGAGATAGATGCCCCCAAATTCTATCATCTATGCTGATGTCTAGGATTAAACAACAAAACTGTACTCCCTATCCGCTTAGTCAGAACATGGTCCCATCAGCAATCAAAATTCTATTTTGGCAGGGAGGTTGTCTTTACTTTCCACACCCGCATTGAACAGTTCTGAGTGTGGGTCTGTGCAGCTGATCTGGCCATGGTTTCCCACACTGCCCACACTAAATTTCAAGGAGGAGCAAATACTGGACCAATGAGAGCCTCCTTCTGCTGTGTTTTTAGTTAAGATGATCTTCACCACCCTTTGAGGAAAAACCACAAATAGACAACTTTTTCCATGTCCTTCACAGTTTGTTTTGTATGAATTCAGTGGACTATAAAATAAAAGGAATATATTTTACAATAGAGAGTGGGTTCCACATTATGGTCACAGCATTTTGTCCTTTTCATGTATTTGTGAGTTAGAATACTGTATCCTGTTATTGTTAGGCATAGAATGCACTGATAGATATTCCCTGACCAACAGGATCAAGATTTGGAATCCAAATAGGACAAAATAAGGCAAGGTAAGAAGGTGGGTTGTTTTTGCTTTTGTTTTTGTTTTTGTTTTGGTGTCTATGTATGCACAAACTTAAAAAGATGTCAAACGGTTGCATTTTATGGACATGTACACTTAAGCAGTGATCACTTCTGCTTTCTAAATCTCATCTTTTCCCATAAATGGCATCCATTCGCATTTGTCTTATTAGCCCCTGATGGTAACAACACTAGATTAGGTATTGGAATTTCTTTGCAAATGGTTTCCTGGGAAAACTGGTGACTCATTGATTTGTGGAAACAATTCTTGATTGAGTAATTGTAAAAGTTTGGTGCCTAGGAAGTGGTAGGATATCCTAACACTTAAGAGCACAGCTTCACATCAGACTACTTGAGTGTGAACCCCTGTTTGGCATTTCCTACCTCTGTGACCTTTGGCGGGTTGCTAATCTCTCCATGATTCAGAAATGGTACGTGCCTTATTTATCTGTTGTGACAATTAGAGATACTGTGTTTTAAGCCTTTATCACAGTGCCTGTTATCTAAGGGTTTGCTGTTACTGTTTCCAAACACAAGCCTCCTCTTTTGTGAAGGGCACAATATTGTCTAAACTGCTTAGGGTTTTACCTGTTGCTGTAATACAGACTTTTTGAGAGGAACTTGTTTCTGACCAGGATGGAAATATTATTATAACCATTTGAACCAGCAGATGTATTATCTATAATCTTGATAGCAAAATATAAATGTAATCTATTTTACTTTCTTAACCTCACCTTTCATGGAATCATGCAATTTTATTCTAGACCTTCTCTAATTGGACCTCTTCATTCTTCAGACATTTAAACAAAAGTTAAGTGAGTAGGTAACTGGAAGTTAGCAGTTAAAATTTGAATCCAAATCCTACACTCTTGGCTCTAAGTAGTCTCCTAATAAAGCACAGTGGTCATATAGAGATCTCCATAACTCTAATCTTGAAAAGTCTAGTCTTTCATCATGGACAGTGTCTTACTAAATCTTTTCATGATATTTGTTTTTGTGTCGGTATCTTCAGTATATAACTTTGGTTTTTGCTTGCAGAGCTTTAAAAAAATCTATAAGCTGTCATAAATATGATTTCTCTCATTTAGCACTAAGGATCAAGCACTAAGGATCTGTCATGTCTAAATTTCATAATATAATGCAGCTATCAGTTCTCACCACTGAACTGAAGTTGAGCTTTTCATATGCACAATGTAAAAATGAGAAGCTATAACTTTTTATTGAATAATGAAATGGCAAATAATCAGTTCTGAGAAGCTTTTGGGAGTTGTGTTGTATAAGACATGGCTATAAAACAATGACCCCAGGTATCTGAAAGGAATTATTCTCACATCGTACAATCCCTGAAACCAAGGACCTTTTAAAATCCATGTTCCTCAGCCTGTCAAATCTTTGAAATCAATATATCTAGTGATGGAATTATTCTTAAAAAATTCCATGGTGATTCAGGTGAATCACTTTCCCAAAATGACACATTGAAATAGTCTTGAAACTCTGGAGTCATATTTCAAATATTAAAATCAGATCACTTGGGCACTCAGGAATTAAATGTAACATCTAGTCCAATTCTACATTTTATAACTGAGAAAGTAAAATTGGGAATGGCTTAGCAATTTTAGAATCATAAAGGTTTAGAGGAGGAAGAAAGCTCATAGGATCTGGTATGTCATTAATATTTTAGAGATGAAACTGTGAACTAGAAGGGCTGTGTGATGGGACACAGAGCAGCAAACTCATGTCCCGAACACAAAGATAATGGAGGTATAACAAGACATATTCAAGATCTTCCAAGGGTTGTAGATTCATTCGTGGTGGAGGAAGAAATCAGAAGGTAAGACCAGCAAGTTGGCCTTAATAAATCCTCTAAATTTGTTTTGGAATATTTCCCACTTAGAAAAAAAAAGTAATGCAAGATGCCATTGAAGTTTGAATCAATCTTGATCATCGTTATTGGGGAGTTAATATAGTGGAAGGAAGAAAAAAAACAGAGTACTAATATCTGTTCTCACATCTGTCACTAATTATCTCTGTAGGATTGTTGATAAGTCACTCAATTTCTATCTTCATAAATTATATAATCTATCTTAGAAATTATAAGGATAATATCTTTCCTAAATACTTGAAAGGATCATTAGGAATATAAGATTAAAATTGTATAGAAAAGAACACTGAAAAAATAAAATTTTGTATTTTAATCTTGTTATATCTTGTTATGCAAGTGTTCCCGTTCTGGCAGAGTAATGTTCCGCCTAATAGATAGTCTGAGGACATCACGACATGACACAGGCAGTAAGCCCATGGCTTCTATTGTACTCATGACAGGGGCTTCCAGGGTAGCGGTTTGGGCATGCTTCTGGAAAGCTACCACACCACAGGTGGGGAGACGGACTCATTTATAGGAAGTGTCAGCAGAGAGAGGCAGTGAGTGGGCAGGAACAGCTAGTGAACAAGGACAAATAACAACAAAGCAGGCAAGGACAGCAACATTCCAGGGTAGGACATCTCTGGTACAGTCAGCGTAGGTGGAGGCAGTTATCCCAGAAAGTCCACCTGTCACATTCAGGTTCGTGCTCTGCACTGACCAGTCACCAAGCCCACTTTCAAGTTTGGACCTGTGTCATGTTCTCATGCCACCCTATATATGAGAAGTCATTTAAATAAAAGTGCCTTTTATGAAATACCAGGGGTGTTACTATACTAAAATTTAATTTATGACATGCCAGTTGCAATGTTGTCTCCCAATTAAGGCACAAATATATGTATGCTTTCACTATTTATTTGTTTTAAATATCACATATTTAAGGTAAACTTGTCTTCACTTAATTTGACAGGTAATTGCTTTATTTCACGAGATATATTTAATGGCAAAAATTGTAAAAGCAAATTGCTTCTCTTTTCTCAAGGATACCGAGTCATAAGTGATATTTATATGATGCTGGATCTAAAACTATACTTATTCTTTTCTGTTCTGACCCTCATATTAAAACATTAATACAACAAACACTTTGAAAGTGCTTATTATGTACAAAGCACTGTTCTGCACTTAACAAACAGGATTTTATGAATTCTCCTAAACCAGTCAAGGTCCAACCAGGAGATGGAAACCACATAGTAATTCACATAGTGAAACTAAAATATAAAGCATTCATAACTGTAACAAGGGAGTGAAGTAATGAGGGGTTGCCTAGTAAGAAGTGAAAAGAATTCTAAACAGCACAGGATTACCAAATATAGGAGCAGCCATGACCCCCAGGCTAAGTTGGAGATCCCAAGAAAGAAATGAACCTGAAAGTGGGCTCTCCCCTTCCCGGATAAAGATCTAGACCTCACTGGGGAGGGCGTGGCCACAGCAAGGTGCCTCCCTGGTGGAACCTATGGAAATCCAACCTCTGAGGTGCTAGCAGAAGCTGTCTACAGGGAAAAGCAGTACCTCAGAACTTGCTATAAGGTTGCCCTAGGGAAGTTCTGGCTGCTGGGTGCTGCACACTGCAGAAATTAGGTACTGGAGAACCCATTCCCTGAAAGAGATTGAAATTAGAAAGACCACACATGGCAGGAGCCTGCTAAGTGAGACTCCCTGGACCTGAGAGTCCTCCACTGTCTCTCCAGTCCACTCTAAGGGCAGTGCTCTCACCATGCTGGGGTACAAAGGAGAACTATCAAAAAGGCACTCCTCCATAAGCAAAGAGAGCAACAAAGGTTGAACTTGGAACTTGGAGGAGCACCTTTCAGCAATTTTGTGAAAGACACTCCAATGATCATTTTACAAACAAGGAACTGACACACAGGAAGATTAAAAAAAAAACCCAAAACAAAATGGTTGCCCAAGGAAGGTCATCTAGGTGGTAAGTGGCAGAACCAGAATTTAAACTCTGGAGTTTGGCTCCAATATCTACTCTAGATTATTCCTCTACAACATCTCTGTGTCTGTTTCTTCACTGAAGCTGAGCATTCAGAGTTGTCTCCTCAGTTCATGTGTGAGCCTCACTGTAGCCCAACTTCAAATGGGTTCCTACACTTCTAGACACTTTACACAAGTCTAGAACATAGCATTAAGATTTCTTGCCACTTTTACCACTATTCTCCTGCTTGCTTTTCATGTACATTCGATTTTTCCTAATATCATATGTCCAAATTAAACTTCAACATTTCCTACTACATATGAGAGAGAGAGAATGAAGGAATAGTCTGCAGATTCTCTCTGTAACATTTCTTAGTCTGATTTTTGCTTTCCACCTTCCTGCACTAGCTACGTTCCTCAGTACCTCTTACCTGACTATGAAGATAGTTTGCCTACCAGTCTGTCTGCCACCAATATAGAGATCAGGCTCATCTTGTACTGTCACAAATTAGCCTTCATGAATAGCAGCCCTGGTCATATTACCATCCTCCTCTATATTCTCTGGTCCCTCAGGCACTCCCCTAGTGAAGCATATTCTGGCAGTTCAGCCTGCAGAGCCCTCTACAGGGCTGATGAAACTGATTTTCAGGCCTTAACGCTTCTGTCTTCTACATGCACCTGTTCTCCTAGCTAAAGTGACTTCAATGTTTCTCTGACTTTCTTTGCTGCCCCCATCATTTGTTTCAAGTATTTTTGCTGGAAGCTTTTCTGCCAGCTCTATGTGTCCAGTCCTACCTCATGTCAGAAGCTCCTCTTTCCACAAAGTCTTTTCTATTTTCAAATTACCTTTTTCTCTTTTGGAGTTCTAGAGGGCTCTATTTTTCTCATTTGTAACTCTTTAGGATAGCAATATTTTTCATGACTTATACCCTATTATTAGATCACAAAGTTCCTTGAAGGTAAGGGCAATATTTTACTAATTTTATCTTTCTCAGTCTCCCTTCAACCCCACTCATTGCTTGTATTTCCTGAAATTTACCATCATAGGTTGAATTGTGGGTCAAACTTATAAGACTAGTTAGACTTACTTAGCAAATTTACTTAAAAGGCTTGTGTAACAGGGAATATGGCATAGAGGCCATAGCCATGCAGTTGAAATTTCTGTTTCCTAGTCATTACTGCGTCATGTTTATATTACAAGATTTGTAGTAAATGGATGACGAGAAGGGTATGGTAGAGAAATCACTGATTCTGGGGTCTGTCATCTCAAAGCCCTGCCAGCTACACAACTCCAAAAGGGTAAACAAAGAAAGATCCCTTAGCATGGTAACTTGCATAGAGTAGATTTTTAAAAGTCAAGTTGATGTAATTTTGGATGGAAATTTTGATTTTGCTTTACACTGAAGAGTCAACATTTTCCTGCTTATATGGGGCCTTAACCCACTTCTGACTCTGCTTCATCTATATATATGCCCTTACCTATTTATTTCTAATTCCTAGTCCCATTACATCTCCAGTAACTGCTTGATTTAAAAAACTTTGCCAATGATCTTAGCTCATTTTTATTGTTGACAACCTCCTTGAGCCCTAAAGGTTTACCTCAACCTCCTTCCAAGTTCTGGGTTCTTAATTTTTGTCTATACTTTTCCCCAGAGTAACCTGAGTGGCTCAAATAGTCTTTTTTGAGCACTGAACCACTGAGAATGCCTGTGTCTAGGAAGAAATAATTGAGCTCAGCATTGCAGATTGGATTCCCAAGACATTCAGTAGGGGTTACTAGTGGAAGCAATACAAGGAACAAAAGTTTTAAAGTCACATTTTTTTATATTAACAAACTCTAGAAGGTAACATCATAGTGCATATTTTTTAGATAACTTCCAAAAAACTTAAAAAAACAACATGTACTTTTGTGGGTCCATCAGAGTTCTCACATGCTTAATGAAGATTTCATTTTGCACTAAAATTTTGCATACATTGAGTGTTCAATAGTTGTTAGTTGAATAACTGTAAGACACATGATATTTTGTTCTTGACTGTAAGAAATCTCACTGTTTGCAAAAAAAATGGTGTTTCTGTTCAAGGTCTTACCCTGGTTATTTACCTTCTCCTTACAGAAATGCTGCCATTTGAAACAGTTTTGTAGCACAGTGATCACTGTTTCCAAATTTTGATGTGAATAAGAGCCACCTTTTGTGAAAATTAAGATACAGATTTGTATGACCTCATTCCCAACCTTTTTGATGCAGTTGGCCCAGAAATGGGCACAGGCACCTGCATTTTTACAACATCCTGTGTGGTTCTGATGCAGGTGGGATGAGGATCACATCTAAGAAACACTAAGTTAATCCTAGAGAAGGTGTTCACTTGTTCCATGTGCTTTCTGAGTTGAACCTCAAAATATTACAGAAAATTGTCATGATTTTTGTAAACAATTTTATTGAAATATAGTTTCCATGGTATAAACATTACTTTTCATATATAATTCAATATTTTTAGTATACTTGCTGAGTTGTGCAACTGTTTTTGTGATGATTAGTAGCTCTTCTCCTTCGCCTGGGGTGATCTTCAACAGAGTCCATTATGTCAATTGGTGACAAGGTAAGAAACTATTTCTTAAATGGAAGGAAGAAAATTGTTTTTTTGAGGATCAAAGAGTCAAAATATTCAAATTTGAGACTTAGCTCCATTTCTCACTGGCATGAGACCCAAGGCAAAGTGTATAGCCTTTCTGAGATTAATCATCTCATTTATAAAATAAGAGATACTATTAATATCTCCTCTATAGGGCTCCCTAGAAGATTAAATGGGGCAAAGTATTTAGTGTGTAATTTGTTGGTTTATTCAATTATTTCATGAAGGTGTAGTAGCTATCTTTTGTTACTTAATTGTTCGTATGTGCAGTGGAGATTGATTAAGGAGTATGACAGACACCATTCCTCTCCTGAACAGGTAGTAGGAAAGTAAATATAGTCTTATGAGGGTATATGACAAAGATTTTTCAATTGAGTTGGGAGAGGGGAGTCTGTGCAGGAAAGTCAGGATAGTTTACTTGAGAAAGTAATGTTTGATATGAGAACTGACAGGTGGACTGGAATTAAGTAGGTGTTGCTAGAATCCTGTGATACAGGTCGGGGACGATGTGGCAGAGGGTACATGGTGCCCTTAAAAGATGTGAGCAACTGTTGGGGTAGCTGGAGAGCAAAACTTAAGGGAGAAAGTGGTGCTAGATTGCAGGCATTAAAATTTGCATGCTGTGCAATCTATGGGAAGGTTTGAGGTCTAATTCCTAGGGGGTGTTAAGTACATGGACAGGTGTGTGTGGCATGACTAGATTTGCATTGTCATTGCCCATGCTGGAAGATGAATGGGGGTGAAGGGAAAGCAACAATGACAAAAGTCCCGTTGGTACGCTATTGCAAAAGTTTAAATGAAAGACGGGTTACGGGGGTGGTAGGCAGACCTAGAGCAATATGGGTATATTAAAAGAAAGATTTATGGTATAAAATAGATGAGATTTGGCTATGTATTATATTTGGAGATTGTGGAGAGGATGGTGTCTGAATGACTTTTGGATTTCTGACTTAGATAATCAAATAGATGGAAGTTCATTCACTACTATATGAAACACTGTATAAGGACAAAGAGTTTGAAGGTGAAGGGGGAGATCATGTATGAAGTATCTGTACAATACTTAGAATAGTACCTACTGGTCATTGAATGGTAACAATAATGATTGATCAGGGTAATGATTTTAAGATGACTTCAAAGCCCCCTAGTGTATATCTTGAGCTGTCATGAGCTATAAAAATATTGGCTATTACTATTATCTTGGTCATAACACTTGGAAAGCAATATATTAGTTCATGTTTTAATTTCTTTAACTTATGCTTCAAAATCGCTTATCACATTAAGCCTTTCCCCAATGGAATAAAAGCAGGATTTTACTGTATTAAATTGGAGCCCATGTTTCATAATCTTCCAGGTTTATTGATTGAAGTTGAAAGCTTCAACTGGATCATTCCTCAGAGCTCCTCTAGGGAGTTTTAACATTAGGAAGATAACAGCAGGCTTGTAAATTAGTGCAGTTTACCAACCCACAAACATTTGTCACACTCTCCTCCTCATAGGAGAACAGTAGGAAAATAAGCAGCCTTTCCTCAGTGCCTCCTGCCTCATGATTTGTTTGGCACAAATTGCTACCTGCCTTGTGGCTGGGCAGTTAGCTAATTTAAAGCCTGAATGAGAAAGCTCTGAAAGCAGCCAGAGTGTTCTATTGAAGTAGATGGCCAGTCAATAGGGGAAAAGGGGAATTAGCCAATTAATGATGAAATTAGGAATGCCTTTTGAGATGAATCTTTTTTATTTATCAAGTTGATTTAAGTGGTTCTCATATTACTGTTCCCTTGGTGTCCGTTCAGTATTCCTGATTTCTATTTTAGACAGTTCCCAGTATATCATAATTAAATTAGATCTAATATTTTTCACTGAATATTCACGTAACTGAGACTTAGATTTCATGTTTGTATTATAAATTTAGTTGTCTTTCTACCTGTGAATCAAAATAATAGGTGAATATTTGCACATTTACAGGTGTGTTTTAATCCAATAGAAAATCTAGATATTTTCAGTTAACCAATTTAAATAGATTCCTAAGGTCATGTGGAGTTAGTGATTCTTTGGTGTTTGATTTAGGTTAACATAATGATTTCTTCATTAATTGTGTGACATTAATCAAGTTGCATTACCTCCCTAAGCTTTGCTTTTATCATGTATAAAATAGAAATGATAACATTACCTTCCTCATAGGATTATTACCAGAGTTAAATGAGGCAACACCTGTTGTAAAAATATGTAAGATGTTTTGAATAGTGCCTGCCATGTGATGTATCTCAGTCTGTTTGAGCAGCTATGACAAAACACTATGCATTGTGTGGCATATAGACAATAGACTCTTATTTCTCCTGTTTCTAGAGGCTGAGAAGTTCAAGATCAAGGTGTGGCTGAATTGGTATCTGCTGAGAATCTACTTCCTGGTTCATTAATGATCACCCTCTTGCTGTATCATGATGTAGTGAAGGAGTGAGGGAACTCCCTGATATCTCTTTCATAAAGGCACTTGTCCCACTCATGAGGACTTCACCCTCATGACCTAATATTCTTTCAAATGCACCCCTTCCAAGTACTATCATACTGGACATTAGGTTTCAACATGAATTTTGAGGGGTAGCTTACCTTAAGTCTATTGCAATAAATATTCATTTAATGAGGACTAGACATACTGTTAAAGAGTATATTCCTAGTTCAACAAGGACAGAGAGAATGTAAACATCTCTCTACTCTTGCGTGAGCATTGCGGATGAGATATGAACCAGACCAAGTTATATTGCCCTTTACTTATGCGATCCCATATTTACCCAGCTTCTTTCTTCTAAATATCTAATGCCTAGAATGTGAATCCTCGAGAGCCAAGGTACAACAGTTTCTCTGTCTGGTTCATGCACTATTGGGATCAATCAGTATATGTTGTATAAATGAATACATGATACCAGTGATTTGTAAGCACTTTATTTGTCTTCAAAATTCTGTGAAGGACAAAGTTGGAATATTTTAAAAAGAAAGGAATCAACCCTGGACTGTTAATAATATTCTCATGATCCTGTAGGGGAGGTGGGAGACAAAGAAAATGAGACTAAATATATAGCAAAAGAGAGCTGAATCATCAATATGTTAACTTCTTGTACACAATCTCAGTGATTCATATTTCTAAAAAAATCTTTATATTTGTGTATATTTCCTTGTTTTAGTTGATCACATTTGCCTGAAGTAGGTATGAAACACCATGAAACAAAAAACTCACCACTTCATATAATTTTGATATCTTTATTAAATGATATTTTCCATTCGTGCAAAACTACTGAGTCCACTGTTTTCTTTAATTTGAGTAGCGTAATTCCACATTAATAAATATATTTTGGTGGCTAGAGTAAACATTTTACTTTGGAGCAGCACATTCATTTTCCAAAGACAATATCAACATGTGCTCTGCCATACGGAGTATTGTCATCATATGTAGTGTGTTCTTTTCTTTCTTTCTTTTTCTCTTTTATGTCTCTGAGCATCTTCTTTTCTTTAGGGTCTAGAATAATCAGAGTTACCCTGAGGAAATTGGTATGTCTCGTTTTCTATTCTGCTCTCCCCTCCTTTTCCTGTGTGTGGGGTTTGTAAGGGAGCTTGAGCTTGCAAGGGTCTGCTGTGGGCAGAAGCTTGTGCTTTAGCTGAGAGAGGGGAGAGTAGTGAAAGGGGACTAGCAGAGTTAGGTCTGACATGAATAATCAGTGACCCGAGTTTATTTCAAAGTTATAAACCATGAGCTTGACAAGCAGCTGTGACATAGTTAACACATGTTCCAATAAAACCAAAACCAATGTGGGGACATCTCATCAATGCCTTTGTGAAGTGAAGTAAGAGGGACGTTTTATCATATAGCTGAAAATTTAGCAAGGATTATTTCTTCTGAAAGCATCTGCTTAATGACAGCTCTCTTAAACCTCATCAGGAGTTAGTGAAAGCTCTGTAGTCCTAAATCTTTCATTGAAGGGTTCTATTTGGATGTTTACTGTGGCAGAGACACTCTTTGAGCTAAACCCAGACCTTAGAATGCTTGCTGCAGATCCTGACTCAATAAATTTGTGCGGGATACTACTCTAAGCGGTGATCCCTCTCATGACTGGGTGAGTCAGTTATAGACAAGGGAGTCCAGCTGAGGACCAAGTGGAGCTCAACTCCACTGCAAGCTAAGAAAGATAAACTTGACATTTTGCCTATTTCTGGCCTTGAAATAATTCTGTCAATGATGTAATCAAAAGCTGTTATTCCTAAAGTTTTTCATTGTATACAATATTAAATGAAATATTTTTAACATTATTTTATATAATTCTCACAACTACTCTGTAAGGTAATTATTATTGTCATTTCAAGATGACAAATTTGAGGCTCATAGAGACTGAAGCATTTGTCTGTAGTATAATTGAAACTTGAATCCAAGAGTTTATTTCCCCTGCCACCACATGTTCTGCACTTACATTTCTAGAATTAGCCCTACTAAAAAATATAGGGTCACAATGAAAGTTATAATAAGTTAACTTATTTTCAATACTTTAAAATCTAATGAAGATTATTACATTTTGGTTTTAGGTAAATTGAGCAGTGTTTCATACAAAAGTATTAAAAACCTCTTATGGGAGGGATTATATAAATATGTTTTCATATAAAACAAGGATACGTAACTTAAACTCCTTACATATGCATAATTTCATATGTCTATGTATTGATATTGCATACTATTAACATTTATTTTAAATATTCTGTAATGGGGTCAAAGTGAGAAAATATTACACACTTGAGGTATTTGTTACTCCTAGCTGCAGCTATGGTTTCAACATTTGTCTTTTGGCTTCAATTCATTGAAGTTTGAACTTCTGAACCCTCTCACTAGAAGGTTCCATTTATTATGTCATAGGATATTGGGAATAAATACCTGTAGTGTGCTGGTACTGGTTTGGATCTTTTTTGCTTCCTTGACCTTGGATCGACAATGGAGAAGCTGCAGTACATGTTCTTAGTTTTGTAAGAAAACCTTATTTTAAATAGAATAATGCAGCTTAGTTTAAATTGGAATAAAAAAAAAACAAACAAAACCAGAACCAGCCAGACTGAATTATAATTGCAGAGAACTTCTTAAGAAATAATGCATTAAATATAGTATTAAAGAATAATTCTAGCTTTTCATGATAACAGGCAAAATGGGGCCATTACAAGTACTTCATTTATGAATTCTTGCTATATTGCCAGGCTTTCTGTCAGTGAATTTCTGGGTTAATTCCTGAAGAGTTTATCTTTTCTTTTTATTGATGTAGAGAACACAATTCTTGTGTTAGAAGCTGCCAACTACAATTTCACATTTTCCTCCTAAGTGTGGAAACTATTCTGAATATTGTCCTTTGATTCAGATTTCCACAGCAATTGGCCTTGGGTCCAATGGTGTCTGGCACCCTGCCCCTTTTCTCAGGTGTGAGGCCATTCTGTATAATGTAGACCAATCACTCATTCAACTAGAGACCTTGAAATGTCTCCTTCACTCTGCAAAGACTGGAGATGAACAGTCTAATAGTAGAACAAAAGGGGAAGGCACATTTTACCCAAAGGAAGGATTTAGAAGACCTTGAGGAAGACCTTCCCCCTTCACCCTGGAGCAAGAGAACTGGCTATATGCCACTAGAGCCAACATAATACAGCTAATAACAGTTATTACTGTTCTGGTGCTGGATTAAATTTTTAGTTTCAAATCCTCATGCAGCAGGTTTGTAGACCCTGTTGAAGATTCTGGCACTACCTAGTGGAGGTAGGATGGGTCAGGGAACTGAACTGAAGGAATATTTCCTTTTATTAAGGTTGATGGAAAGAAAGTAGCCACTAGGACTTCTGACAGTCCAGGATGGGTGACCCTGCCCCAGCAGCTCTGGCCCTTGGAGCCCAGCCAGAGCAGATGCTGGAGATGAGTCTCACTACAGTTGCAGATGCCAGGGCTCAAGATGCATAATCCAGAGTTTGACAGCTGCCAAATTAGCCCCCTGAGTGTCCAAATGAGTTGGCTCTTCTGAAGGAATGACAGGAAGGAACCAGAGGGATTACCGTGGCTCCTTCTCAAGTACAGCATTAAAGGGGAGCCAAGAGAACATTGTAATTTTCTTTAATTTTAGGAAGCACAAGGAATCCTACAATAAGCTAAACTCAGTGTATCATTGCAATAGTGAAGGAGGTTGTGAGTTAAATATTGTACATTTTGGTCACCTTTTTGATTCTTAAAACAGTCATTTCTTTAATCAGTTGAAAAACATTTATTAAATCTCCAAATGACAAGCAGCAAGAATACCAAGGTAAAATTAAATAGTAACTGAACTTAAGGTAGTGGTTCTCAAACATTTCGACTATAGTTCACCAACCTTCCTCTTTTCTCCCTTCCAGTGGAGGAAAAGCTGAGACGCTGATTATGATCAACTTACTTAGATTAGTGCTCATTATGGTTCATATTTGAATCAGAATGCCTTGTGTGGTAGTGTAAGAACTAAGGCTAAAGTAATTTCGTTGCAAATGCACACTTCTTTACACTATAGGATTAATCGAATAAACCAAAGTAAATTAAGATGACAAAGTTAAATTAATAGTACTTTTCTTATGAATTGTAACAAATGAATCTACGTTCCATTTATAGTACTGATAATGTGATGACAATAAAGCGCTCTCTTCTCCAAATGCAAAATTTCATCTATTTGCTTGTGTGTGGTTAAGAGCTTTGCAATTTTGACCAGCTTTGCATGGCAGTCAGACTTCTTTGAAGAAAAAAGAATTAGACTTCTAAGTAAACTTTCTGAAACACAAATTTTTGTTTACCAAATGTTAGGAACTTCTGGCTAGGAAGTAACTCTTAGTGCTGTATTAAGATGAAAGTATATAGTATTAACCTATATTATCTCTAAGGAGCTGGGAGAAAGTGTTCTTTTTGGATGTCAGTGTGAGGATTGCTAAAATAAAGATGTATATGTAGAAGATATCATTGGAAAAGAAGGGAAAAATGCCCAACTGTTTAAGTAATGAAGGACACTTTCTTAGGATCAGTACTCTTTAAACTGGGCTATCAGCATGACAGGACTTTTGCAGGAGGTTGAGGATACTGGGAGGCATTTTAGGGAAGGAATTAGATATATAGGGATCTAGAGTATATCGAGAATACATTCTCAGTCCTTTACCTGAAGTTCTGAAATCTGAAAAGCTTTAAAACCTGCAGTTTTTAAAAGAAATTATTTTTAAAAGAAACTGAAGTGTTGCAAGTCTACGTGTAGCTCCTGTTTTTACACATTAGTGTAAACATTCACATATTTAGTTGCAGAAATATCAATATGTTGATTATATGGTGTGCCACCATATCCCATTAAGAGTTTTAAATAATAGCTGTTACATGTACTAGAATACTTTTATAAAATTAAAACTTCCTGAATTCCAAAACACAGCTTGTTCTGAGGGTTTCTGATAAGGGATGGCCATGTTTGTGGGGCAGCTACAGGCTTTCATTATGGC
Organism: Solenodon paradoxus; assembly: GCA_004363575.1. NCBI lineage: Eukaryota > Metazoa > Chordata > Mammalia > Eulipotyphla > Solenodontidae > Solenodon > Solenodon paradoxus. The sequence continues at coordinate 221,190 of RJWH01000279.1, read as the reverse complement.
TTGAGGACAAGGGACTTCTGGAAGTGTGGTGGGAGATAGGATGAACAGGGTAGGGAAGAATCATTTTAATCCTCTGAATTCCTTTTAAACTCACTACTACCTGCCTATACCTGCTTTATGCATTATTAGTCTCTTAGGTCTATCATAGCAAAGTACCGCATACCAGAGAACTTAGACAGCAGAAATGTGTTGTCACATGGTTCTAGAGGCTAAAAATCTGAGATCAAGATGTTGGCAGAGTTGCTGCTTTCTAAGTGCTGCAAGGGATTCTGTTTCAGGCTTTTCTCCTTGTGTTGTAGATGATCATTTCTAGTGTCTTTTCTCACTGCCTTCTCTCTGTGCATGTCAGTGACCAAATATCACTTTTTTTTTCCAATGGAAATGTGCAAGCAGGAATGAAGACCAGTAAGCAGACAAGCAAGAATAGAGAGGAGGAAGAAGCACTTTATTTTACTGAGTTGTTCGTCTTGGTTGTTTTCTCTCACCCCACCCATGTCATGAACCAAGGTCCTAGGGTGTATTGAACTTCACCATCTGGAGGCCACAGACTAATCCACTAAGCCACCAGTGTACACCGAAAATGTCACCTTTTTAAAAGGACACTAGTCACGTTAGATTAGGATCCACCCTAATGATTTTATCTTAACTAAATATATTTGTAAAGATCTTCAGAATAAAGTCACTCGGTGAGTTACTGAGTGTTAGAACTACAATACATGAGTTTGAGGAGTACACAATGCAGTCTATTACTCTCCACATCTTTCCCAGGTCAATTCTGTTTCTTATAGTACTAGACTGAAGATAATTTTATTTCTCCCTCATAGTTTCTCTTCCTCTTTAAGCATTTATTAAAACTTTAGGATTTACAAAACCTAAAGTTTATTATTATTCTCATTTCTAAGAATGACTAAGTTTGGTTCATTCTCATCCCTAAAATTATACAGTAAATAATGGATTTGGGACTCACTGTTAGACTTTCCTATCTCTACAGACAAATTTTTAGTTTTGTCTGATGCATTAAAAAATGGTTTAATCAAAAATAGGAATCAGTCCCCAAATACAACCTCAGTACAGTAGATAAAGCTTCACTTACTCTATTTGCTTCCCCATTCTTGAAAGTTATAGGGTACATATGTCAGATGGGTAGGTTTAGCCATCTCGTTGGAGTTTCAAATTCAGTTCTAATCCAAGGCAGCATATCAGGGTTTCCAGTGCCACACTGTCCTTTGTCATGTCCTGTGAATGTCCACTTCATTCCATCTAGTACACCTCTACTTACCTCCTTTGTTACAACTCCACTGTAGTTTTGAGATGACAACACAGATTACACACTAAAAGGAATTTACTTTCTTTTTTCCAACTGTCTTGGGGTCATTTATATAGTCCATAAGTCCTCAGTCCTACACAGAAGTAGCTAAATGCTTAGTGTCTCTTCTCCCTTTCTAAAGAGCTTTAGAATAAGCAGAGGATCACAGAAAGTCACACACATGCACACACGCATGCACACACACTCACCAAGATAGTGAAAACAAGAGCGAGGGTGAAAGAAAAGAGATAATTTGTAGTTTGCAAAATGTTTGCAAGCTAAAATGACGATATTTTTTCTATTTTGCTATTTTATGATCTAGCTGAGATGAAATTGTTTTCCAAAGGGACTGATATTGAGCGAGACAAAAAGTCTGCATTTGTGGATAGATGTGTTTCTAGGTGGGAGGTGGGATAAATAAGAAAAGAGTTCCGAGGCACTCCCACTAGTCTGTATGATTCTGCTTCATCATCATCAATTAATATTTATTGAGTGATAGATCATGGGGTACATGGCACTGTTTACTGTTCCAGAGGGTAATTTATTTCTTGCTTTGGAATCCTGGAGTGTTGCTGCATTTCACAGCTAAATGTCAGAAACTCCAACAGTTGTGGAAAGGCACTCATTCTTATGTTGCTTATAAAGTTGCCGCACAGTCTTAGGAATCAAGAGAAATCTTTTTTGAGTATGTATCATTTTTAGCTGATTATCATCTAGAGGAAGAAAATGTATATAATTGTAGTAAGGACCAGGTTTTCTTTTCTACTAAGAGTATTCTGACAGCACAAGTCATGAACTCCATATTACTTTTTAACATGAAATTCTAAAATGCTTTAGAAAAGACCTAATACACATTCAGACTCATTGCTAGCAAGTGTTATTATTTTCCCCATTCAGCAGTTGGGAGGACTGAGACTTTGAGCCTGTTAATGATGTCAGTAAACTCACATTTGGAACATGGATCTGATCATACAGGCCCTCCAGGCCAGGGAAAACTGAATAAAAAACTAATTTCTCTTTGTTGTGGCCCAAGGGTTACCTGTTAAGATATAATCTTATCTGCATATAAATCTTACCCTTGTCCCTTCTCTCCAGACTCTTTTCCATACTCAGCCACTCACACCCTCTTGAAACACATCTGGTACTCTTGCCTAGATCAACTATTCACAAGCTTCTGTCTTGGTCATATGTTTTCCTGCCACCAAACCTTTGCTTTTATTGTCTTTTCATCTGTAACACCATATGCCGTTACCCAAGTTCTGCTTGCTTAAATCTTGGACATCTTTTTAAGTAGTTTCTCAAATCCCACCAGTCCTCAAGGTCTTCTTATACACCCCTTCCCTCCCATCATGAGTAAACTCTCCTTTGCCCTCCTTTCATCATTACACATTCTGGGGATCATCTCTTTCTCCTCCTCCTGCGCCCCCTCCAACCTCCATTTCTCATGATCTACATACTTGAGATTTTCTTTTCAGTTGTTGAACCCTCTTGTCATTGGTTGGTACTCTCTTGGCCCTTACTTGTTTGAATGATAAATCAATAAGCTAATCAATATGTCAATCAGTCAATTAAGAACATCTGCTCAGTTGTCTACTGTGAAGTACCAAAATAGATATGAGATCAATGAGTCTCAAAGGACTCTTTAGTGCTGCTTTTGCTAATTAAGAATTAAATTGTTTTATATGAAGTATCACTTGAAACTCTTCAGACATTATCAGGGGTTCAGAAATATCTTGATCCTTATGCTGATCAATGAAAGTAATTTTTTTTTCCTCAAGAAAAGTATTTGCCTAAGACCAATACTTGAGTGAGAGAATTGCTTATCCTAGTTATTCTTGCCCTCCTATATTTTTCCTGTGGTTAAGGGAAGGTAGAATTCTCTTCTTTCAAGTTTAGAACTTAAGAATGAAAGAGAATGAGTCTCTTGTAATTTGTTTCCATTTCCACTGAAAGATCTCTTTATTAAACAAAAACCATGAATAACTGCAGAGAGGTCCATTAGCAAGGGTATAGAAGGATAGATGGGGAAGAAAGAAGGTAAATATTTTTTTCCAGCATGATATCATGGTTTGTTTTTTGTTTTGGATCCTTTAGAGTAATTCTGAAAGAATTCATCATTTAAAATCCAAATTAATAAATTGTAAACAATGATTAGTTGATTGATGGATTGTCAATTCATAAATATTTACTGAGCACCTGCCTTGTGCATGCATAATATAAGGGATCAAGAATATAGTAGTAAACTGACTAAAGGTCTGTTTATAGGTCAGAGAAGAGGCCTGTCTCTATTGGTTGGGTCTAAGTCAGTGATAAACTTAATTCTAGGGTCTTAAGTATCTTACACCACCAACCTGGTAGCTGTCACATATGGCTATTGACCCTAGAAATGTGACTTTTTAAAATTAAGTTGTGCGTTAAGTGTAAAATACACAGAATTTGAATAATTGATATGAAAAATAAGTAAACTATCTCAAAATTATTTTACATATTGATTCCTCATCAAAATGACAGTAGTTTAGGTATAATGAATTAAATAAAATCTATTATTAACATTTTTTAGAAAAGAACGCAGTGAATCCAGAAACAACATTTTTCCTGCTGAGCTAGCAGACTAGCGTGAATAACAGCAATTCAGCAGTGAGCAACAGTGGGAGATGACCAGGTCATTACAGAGAAGGACAGGGCTTTGTGGAGGCACTGAGAACTACCTCACCTAGATGTAAGGGCTCAGAGGAAGGGTCGTCTATAAACTGGGAATCGAAGGACAAGTAGGGGTTAATTGGCCAGAATGAGAAGAAGGCTGCTAGCAGAGGGAAGGATATCTGTGAAGACCTATAATGAAAGGAAATATGGCATGTGTGAAGGTCATATGCTTCAGCACAGAGGTCAAGGGGCACGACTGAGCGCTGCCCAGACAGGAGCTTTATTTTTGTGGGAGCTTGCCTCCTGAATAGGAGAGTAAAGGAAGGGCATGAATTGGCCTGTACACTATAGCTCTTACATGTGCTGCTTTGCCTTTGAAGCAACCAGACTACCACAAAGACTAAAGAGGAGCTGTGATTCTGATTGTTTCTCTTAAAAAAAAAAAAAAAAGAGTCTGTGTGTGTGTATATATAACCAGAATACCCTCTCAGAAGAGGTATTTATCCAGATTTGTGCCTGGGCTCTTGTTTATAGGTATAGTAGAGTAGTGGGGGCTGAGGGAGGGGTGAAAGGAATAACATTTGCTTCTAATACTCTACTGGGGACATTTACATAGAGGCAGTTCCTCACAATTCTTTGAGATAACATAAAACATTCAGAGGGAGAAGGCTTAGGGAGGGATCTTTAAAGTCGCTGAGACCTGTTAGGTGTGCACAGAGCTGCCTGTCACTGTGCTCTGTTAAACAAAATTGTTGGAGATTTGAAAGTTTCACAAAGCTTCAATGCCCCCAAGCAGTTTCTTTTCACCAATGTGATATTTGTCAAACAAAAGGTTTGTACAAATAGCAGTGCTTGGTTGCTGAGATTTAATAGTTTTATGTTATTTTGTAAACCTGAAGTATGACCTTATCTGGATTAGGACACTACTTTGTACATAGTAAATGTACAGGAATATTGTTGGGCTGAAGTTGAATTTTGAATATATTCCTAAAGATTACAGATCAATATGAAACTCAAGGAAAACAGATTTATTTTTTCCATTTTAAGAATAATTTATTTTATGATTTTTTATTATCTTTAGTGCTGATTTGGGTACTGGATGTGTAGTGTTTGTTGACACACTGAAGGAATATAATCCTAATTAAGAGTAGCTTAGAAGAGACTTTATCGTTAACAACACAGTTATTTTGATGGCTCACTTTTCCCAAGGTGTTTTCACATGTATCTGTCCTGACTCATAACAATTAAATAAAAGAAAAACTATTGAGAGAGAGAGAGAATTTATGAAATATACATTTGTTTTCTAATTCTAAGGGAATTTTTCTAATCCATGGATTTTGGAGTCATAAGTTTATGCTTAAACCTAGCTTTCTCACTGAGAGGGATATGGGACAAATTCTTAAATTCTGTATGCTGTCCAAGTTGCCTGACCATTTTTTTTTCTTTCAAAATAAAGATAATGGCCAACTTCATACTCTTATTTGATGACACAATTCAACGTATACTTATGGAAGGCAGGTGGCAGAGAATCTGCACAGATGCGGTATTCAGTTGTTATTTACTTCTTTTCTATCACCTTTTCCTTTGCTTTGAAGATCCATGTTTCTGAGAAGCATGGTGCAGTCTCATTAGTATCATCTAATTTATTCTGAATTTTTATTGTTTTGCCAAGGATATGCAAAGGTTTACTTTTGTACAGTCTATAAAGACAGTTTTTCTTAACCTGTGAAAAAAAATCATAAGAACTGTGTTAAGTGCACTCAGAAACACACTTTTGGTGAATGGTGAAGCAAATGCTGCAGATCTTCATGAAAGCTGTCCCTTTGTGTTCCTAAAATAATTAAGTATTACCTATCCTGTAATTAACTTATTCAAATTCAGGATATCTTCGTCATGTTGTTTGATTTAGTAACATTTCCTGCAGTCTTTTCCAACATTACAAATGCTATGTTATCTTCAGTAATGAACACATTTAAACTGAAAACACATTTGAACTAAGGGATTCCAAAGAGAAAAAGGAATAGACTCTACAAAGAGTAATAATATGGAACAAGTACATTCACTGTTTTATTTTTTTTTCTAAGAAATTGAGTTGCCAATACTCCTCTCTTGATAAATTGCATAACATCATCCCTTTTCTTCTTTTTTTCCCCCCTATCTGTTCATATTTGTGCATTATTTGAAAGCTAGGCATAAGCTGAAAGAGATTGTAATGGAAAAAAGCAAGAAGGTGGTAAACTGAATTTTATTGATTTCACTATTTATTAACATGAAATTATATATTTAGAAATAATGTATGTATTTGCATGTGAATTAATATGTAGGGTCAAATAGAAAAGTTTATCAGAAAATAGCACCTGAAATGCCCAATGGACATTTTCAAGTAACTGTAGATAACTATGCTCCTGTTGCTACTCACTATCTTTATGATAATGTGCATCAATAATCAATTTACATAAAGCTATATATAACAAATCTTTTTTCATTGTATAAAATAAATAAGGAACAGGAGTAGAAACCCCAAATTTTAAATTGAGGAATCTGGACTGAAAAGTGGCTTGCCCGTGGTGTCATGAGACTCTGGAATAATCTTCCAATCTTTCATGCTGACCTGGATGAGGCACTCAGAAAATCCATTGCAGTGATCCATCCTCTCCTGCCAGTAACTAGATAACCTCAAATAAAGATATTTTTGCAAGTCACTCTCTGACTTTTCCAGGAAATTCACAATTTCTTTTTAAGGAAAAAAAAAAAAAAAAAGGCAGCATTTGTTTTCCTTCAAAGCATTTTTGTTCTATGATTGAGATGACATGGTTTTTGGACTGCTCCCTGCTGTAGGAGAAGGAAGACGGAAGGCAGCTTTTTCTTGGCTTTGGCAATTATAACAAAGCCATAAAACCCCAGGTAAATGGAAACTCTTTAAACATTTGCAGATATAAATCCGACACAGTAGGAAAGTGACCCAAAGGGAAGTGCTTATTGATCCATTTTCCCCCAAAGCTGTCAGTGACGAATGAACATCATCTAATTTAATAGGAACAGCTCCAAGCCTGCAACCTTGCAGGTACTCTCTCTGGCCTTTCTTAGGTTGCTGTTTGAGTATGACTAAAAAACTTAACCTTCTCAGGTTATCACTTTCCCCATCTGTTAATGGGGATAACAGTGTCTCATTTCTGAATCTTTCTATTTAAGGTAACTCAGTGGAAATGTACTGTTGCTTTGTATTGTGTCAGAAACGTATTTCTCACCCGGTTTAGTTACTTCATTTTCTACTCAGTAGGGTCTTGTCCATCATTGTTGATTTTGTTTTGTGTTTGAGTACAAAGCAGTAAAGAAGAAAGTTGCAAAGTTGTAGCATTCCCATAAAGTCACAGAAATTGCTACATCCCTGCACATTCATTTGTCTTGAAAGTTGTAGTTTATCTGCTGCTAGAATATGGAGCAAAGAACTAGAGAAGAGACATAACTCGACCAGATATGATGTTTTCCTTGTCAGTGTTCAGATTAAATCCATCAATAAATACTTTCTAAGGTGACTCGTATATATTAATTTCAAGGAACTCTGGCAGAATCCCAAAGATATGTATACTAGTCTTGAATTCAAGGACCCAAGAATACTCAGATCAGCCAACCCACTACCAAACTGCCAAGTACATTTTAGCTGCAGCTAGTATCTGATAGTCATTTGGGGAGACATGAACATTCTCTTTGGTAGACAGTACTAGGGTTTACCCATATTTAGTTGTATTCTTTTGGAACATACAGAACTACTACATTTTGTAGCCTCCTTGTTGGGAAGTGGGCTATGTGACTAACCAATTATATGGTATTATTGCTTATAATATGTATCATTTCAGGGTTGGAGCATTGAATTAAGAAAGCTAACACCTACCCAGGTATAAGGGTAGGTTTGTTTGTTTGTTTTTAGTTAGTAAGCAGCATCTAATAATTTAGGGCTACCATGCATTACTAAATTCAGGACAGAGAATATCACAGTTGCTTTTTGGAAAAGAGAAGGCAAGTTATAGCTGAAAAAAATAAGAATCTGTGGGTAATAGACCTTCCTGAGAAATCAATGATGTAGCTTTAGTTTACCTCTATGCCTTGCCCCTCCTCTGCTGGGATAGTTTTTCAGAGGTGTGCCATTTTGAGAGCACCAGCATTCTCTCCTTACATAGCATCTGGGTCTGTAAATCAGTTAGTTCATGCAATTGAATGTGATGACTAATTATACCACAACATTGCTGAAAGTCCCATAGAAAATGGATCTAATTTGTTTTATGCAGTTAATATTATTTTATTGAGTATGCATTATTGATTTTATAGAGTAGACAATTCTTTGAGAGACATGTTCATGAATTTGTATCAACTCCAGCACCATTATTTTAAGGCACAGAAGATGCTGGCAAGGGACTTAAAATTCTAGTCTGCATCTTGTGATTGTTAATTTTATTTCATTGTCATTTAGATTAATTTCCTTCTAGGTTACAGAAAACTCATTTTCCTATTTAAAGGCTGAATTGCCAGCTCAAGCCTGGTTTCCTCAGCCTATATCTTCCATAAATGACAAAAGCCAGATTCACTGTTGCTTTCCCCCTGCAAATCCAGGCTCTCTGTACATTCCATCCCTCTAATGGTGAATATGCTTGTACCAGACTCTGCTCAAAGACCTGCAGCTCTGCAGTCTGCTGGGTACCTGTGAGCCTTCTCCTTGGGGAGTGTTATGATGTCACTTTGAATATGAACTTTGAAGGCAGATGGAACTTGATTTCAATCTCAGCTTTGTCATGTGTTAGCTGTGTGATATTGGACAAATCAAGTAAACTCTGTGTGCTTGAGTTTCCTCATGTGCAAATGAGAATAATGCAGAGTGGTAGTTGTGAGAATTATAAGGGGTGATGTATTTCATGTTTAAAGATAACAGACACTCAACATAATCATTGTATGAATGAACCTCACTGACAATTCTGACGAAGTGCTAACCCAGGACTTCCTGTGGCTATACTGGGTCTGATTCAGAGTATATCTTGAGCCTATTTCTTCCAAAGTTAAGACGGAGAGCCTATTACTACCTCTCACACATGGCTCCTTATAACACGCAGACTCAAAGTCCCTGATATTAGGAGACGTTTTTAATTTGATGGTATCTTGAAACTAGAGTTCTCCTAACCAAGGTACCACTAAATGAAAATTCTTAGAGTAGTTATATTACATCTCAGAATTGTGTGAAAGTGATTAAAAGAGATAAATAGGACTATACACTTTAATGAAATTAAGTACAGTTTTTTCTCTACTAGCTTTCTAAAACTGTGTTCCTTGCAATATTAATTCTCTGAGATGGTCTATATGTTCTTAGAAGGTAAAAAAGAAAGAATTCATTTGGAGAATCTTAGGTTAATTTTTTTTCTTTTAGTTCACTCTTTCTCAAAGCTTTTGTATTCTAATTTGTATCATGGATCATAGATTTCTAAGAGATCTGATAATGAGTACACATGCAGCAAATACTTGTTCCATGAATGAATAAGTAAACAAATGGCTGAATTAAAATGAGATGGTTCTTTCTGGATCCAGATTTGGAGTCTCATCAGCTTTAGCTCTAATCCCTAACCTCCCAGCACTTTTTTACCATGGTACTAGACCCAGTATGCTCTCCTCCACCAACTTTGTAGTTTTACAGATCTGCATACCCCTGTCCCCATTCTCAGGTTGTAAGCGAAATCACCAATATTTTTGGCATACTAAGGATTTAGGAACGTTATTTCATGCTTTGAACCCTTATAGTATGTATGTAGTGACTCAAATAATTCTCAATATCCTTTTAAGCCCTGACTCTTCCTGGGATGTTAAACTCTTCAGAGGAATACCACAGGCAGGAAATGCCTGCAAAGTCTTCGTTAGAGCCTCACCTGCCTTACCCTTTACCTCCTTACTTACATTGACTTAGTAATTACCCATTCTTTGCCTCTAGGAAACTGAGCGTGGCTTTTACTTTAGAGAGACAATGTAGAGGCATCTCAGTGGAGGTAAGGTACAGGTGAATGTACTGTTCTGGTTGGGTAATATGAGTCAATTCTTGTTCTTCTTATAATACCAACCAGGGCCACTAAAATACGAGTATTTCATCAGAAATCCCCCTTCAGACATTTACTAAAGCAGAGTGCATAGAATTTTCCTGCTCTCAGCAAAACTAGACCTAATACCCTTTCTTTACTTCTTAGTAGCTGAAGAAATAATGGCTGTTGGTAGGTGGAGATAAGGTCGTTTTGAGTGACAGCTCCTTGTTATGCAAAGATTCTGGTTGGGGTCATTGTTGCCAGGGCCCACATACTGGCCTGTACCCTCCTGTGCAGAAGCATTAGACATAGCGGGCTTGATCCATGCAAATGACTGGGCAAGAATAGGAAGCTCAAAGTGGTCTTTGAGTTTCCTTCAGGACCTTATCTTCAGTGTATGACCTGGTATTACTGCTACAACCTCTTGTCTTTTTGGGTAACAGTAAATGTCTCCATATTTAAAAATGACAAAGTATGGCTTTGGCAAACAGAGATGCCAAGCAGGCCCACACATACAGAAAGGGAGGAGCTGTCATTGGTTGAGACCACAAATTAACTTAAGCATTTATGTTTGGCATAGATGAGTACAAGGTGGCCAAACTTTTGAATTGAATGTCTCCATGAATTCCAAAATGGACTTATTTCCTGGATTCAAACTCTGGTAAGGAGAGATACAGATTTGTTAGATTAGCTGAATTCTTTTCTTTTGAGAGTAATAAAGCATATTTATTTTTATACACTTAGTATTAACCAAAACCATGTCTAAAGGTAACTTGGGATCTATGTTCTCTTTCTCCTCCCAATCTATTTGTTTAGCTGACTTTGTGATGTGTCCTCCAAAAAGCTCATTCACCAAGAACTCAAATGGAAATTATTTGACAGACATTTCTCCCTCCATAAGAGACCCCAATATAGTGACTTAATATGACAAAGACATATGCACAGCTCAGTGTACTTTTTAGTGGAAGAGTTAAGGAAAAGAAGGAGCACTGGATCTGGGAATTGACTGGATGGATTTTGATCCACTATTAATGGCCCATGGCATACTAGCTATCTAGTTCTAACTTATTGGTGAAAACAGTTTTCCAAGGAAGAGACTTCCCTCTGTAGTCTGTTTTCTTTGCTTTAGTCTTCACTTTGTAGCTGACAGAATTCACTAGGGTGGTTCTTTGACCCAACTCCAAAAGCACAGGAACTGATGCTTTGAATGAGAGGAGCTCTGCTGAGAAAGAGCAGTTTCATTTATAGAAAACAAAGGCTGGAGGAGAGAAAGAAACAAAAGCTTCTCTTGCAAAAGACCCTCCCTTCCCTGAAGGGCAAGCTCTGAGGCCTGTGGGGTGCCCACCAGCAGTAGCACAGATTGTGCCCTTCTCCACAGAGCGGGGCTGCCTGCTGTGGTGGCAACTCTGTGATGCCAGAGTGGGCTGGAGCATCCATACAGCCTGGGGCTAAGGGCTGGACATATTTCAGGAGGGTGTGGCAGGACTAGGCATAGCTTTGGGTTGCAGAAATCTTTTATTTTTCCAACAGATTGCATCTCACAAGTAAACATCATGAACAGGCACACAATTTGTTTTGCCATGAAATCTGCACAGATGAACTGCAAGGCATGGACCATATTGAATTGTCTTTCTTTTAAGACATTTTGTCTGGAATGATGCTTCATTTGCATATGAAAAATATGTTCCTTGCTGTGGTCTCTTCTTCCTCATTTTTCTTTCAAGGAGCTGCTCCAGTTTTCTGTTGAGGAGCATAAAGATTTTACGTTGTTGAAGAAGAAGAGTTACAAAGAGAGAAGTCAGGAAAATTGCACAGGGCATCTGAGTTTAATATTTTATGTTTTTGTCTTCACATTGATATGTTTATTTTTCCTAACCCAGCTGGACCTTGAGAGATGAATAGAAGTTTAAAAGACAAAATGAAGTGCATGAATTTTCACTGCTTGCATGACAAATTACTACAAATTTGGTTGTTTGAAGCACAACCATTTATTATGTCATGGTTTCTGTAGGTCAGAAGTTCAGCAGGGCGTGGCTGCATCTTTGGGTAGGATCTTATCAGGTGAAAATCAAGATATCATCTAAGGCTGCAGTTCTCATCTGAGAGTCAAGGTCTTCTTCCAAGTACACAGTTTGTTGTCAGAATTCACCTCCTTGCAACTTTAGAACTGGTCCTCTTTCTTTGACATATGGCGCCCTTCTTCACCAAGTCAACAAGGCTATGTTAAAACCTTCTCATACTTGGAATCTCTCTGCCTTTCCTCTCTGATATATCACTCCAACCTTTTCTTCTGCTTTTAGTCAAGAAAAAGTCCTGATTTGTTTTTTTTTAATGGTTGATACTGAGATTTTATCTCATGGCATAGATTTTTTAAGTTTTATTTTTTTAGACAAAAAAAGACAGAAATAAAAGCAAGTAGGCAAGCAGGTAGGAGAGAGAGGAGAAAGAAACACTTTATTTATTTATTAAGTTGTTCATCTTGGTTGCTTCCCCAGAACCCAGGTCTTGAACCCAGTTTTGGTGGACTAAACCACTAGGCCACCATGGCACACTAAAGATCTGTTTTTCAAACAGTTCCTGTGAGCACACTGGGCTCACCCAAATAATTCATAACTCCCTATTTTAAAGAGCCTAATTATAACCTTAATTACATATGCAAAGTCCTTTAGGTCACCCAAGGCTATATATTCATGGGTGTAACACTACAGGGGACATAATACCTACTTCTATAGTCATTTGTGTGGTTGTGTTTTGGAAATAACATTGGAAATAAGGAGTCTAGTTAGCATTTGCCAAGGTCCATTATTCATGCCATCAAGTGTGGGTTCACTACTAGGATAGAGTAGTGGCTGAAGGATCAGAAGGCCTGCATTCAGTTGTTGGTTTGCTATTTATTAAACTTATTACCTTGGCCTAATTATTTAATTCTGCTAAGTCTGAATTTTCTCAGGTGTATAATGCAGATAATAACAATAATACCACTTTTCTAGGAAAGTTGTGAGAATAATTGAGGGAGGAAATATCTCCATATAGAGTCACTGGCAAATAGATTTTTATTTTTATTTTATTCTTTCCCTGTTTCAGAAATATGATGAGTAATTTATATCAAGCTCCATGTGATCTTTCACCTGCTTACTGTGTGATCTTTCCTTCTTTTGTCACTTTTTAAATGAAGATGATATTAATTATGCTAATCTATGTCAAAAGTATGTTGCCAGTATTAGAGCACTGGATATTTATAAAATGTACATGATTATTTAGAGGAAAACGATCTTTCTTTTTTTGCTTGTTTAGCTTGTTATCAGTCACAACTAATGGAAAAAATTCAGGAAAATTTCTTGTGGGTTCATCATTCAGTAGGATATAGAGAAAAGAATCATTGAGAAGAACATGTTGGAAACGAACTTACACCATGGGTGGGTAAGGTAGCTGATTGGGTAAGGGATATGAGTTGAGAGGTAGCAAAAATTCATACTCCACCTGTAATATCTTTTATCAATCTGTAAGAAATATCCCAAATGCTGATATTGATATTCTCTTTTTCTTTTTTAATATTGAGATGTAAAAAGCAAAGTGGCAGACTACAGAGAGCATTTGACTCAGAGTAGGAAATTTCTAGTTAGATTCTAGAAAGTCTTAAGTCACCTTTTTGGGTCCCATTTGTGAATGACAGGTTAATCTAGGATTATCTTTGAAGTCCTTTTCTTCTTTAATGTTCTATGAACTAGACAGCGAAGACAGGGTGTAGTCACATGATCTTTGATCTTAGTGTATAAAATAGAGAATCCATTTTGATAAGAAGGTGGGTTGTTCTGAGGGGATGATCAAGAGAGAGGAAATGTGAGACTCATTAGCTGGGTTCTTCACCTGTTTTTGTCTTTTCTCACATATAAATTGTTTTTCTAGAGTAGGAAATATGATGCATTGATATTTATTTGGGGAGATGCTTCGGCTGTGACAATGACTTTTCTTAAGTGATCAAGCCTTTTTTACTTTATTCTTCATAACTTGAAGCCTATAATATAATCTAGTTTTAAAGCAATAGTGGTAATTTATCTGGGTGGTTCATGGTAGGTAGCATTGCATATGGATGATCTTATGACGAGGACTTAGAAGCTGGTTTTTTTTTTATGATCACTTGTCCCTTTAGGTATGATTAAAATAACTGATTCCCAATTAGAGGTGCCCTCAATCCAGGCAGCTACAGAAGTATCTTAAGTTAGGAGTAACACTAATAATTCTGCTCGGTGTTCAATAAAAAATTAATAGCCATAAAAGTCAAATTGGCTTCCTCACTAGCAAATGTACTTTACTACCCGCTTTAGCATACAGACTCTTAGTAACCAATATGTAAAAAATACCAACCGGGGAAAGATATCTTCCTGCTTTATAGGCTTTAAAAAAACCATTTAATTCAATCTGGCACCCAGGCTGAATGTAAAATAGCTGCAAAGTGGTATTGATGGGACAACACATGATATAATTAAATCTATGTATCAATCCATCAAGTGTTAGATAAAAATCAATCACATGCAAACAGACACCTTCAGGCAGGGAACAAGGCAGTCCTTGCTATGGCCCTATTCCTATGATACTGCATCCTGCAGTCTCTTTTTTGAAGTGACAGTCTCACCTGCTGCAGGATCATCTTTGGGTATTTTCTGAGGGTCTGCTTTCTGCAAGACTCTGAATAAAATTTAAGGTTTTATGAGTCAACACTAATGTGTTGAAGTTAGGTCTCACTGTGGAGCAGAGATCTGGGGTCTACAATCTAGCAAGGGAACTGCTGAAACTTGCAGATTCTTAGGTCTCCTTACAGAGATTCTGATTATACTGATGGTAGTCCCAACACCAGCTTTTGAAAAATAGTTTCATTTGCAGCCTAAAGCCCTGAGTTGAAATCCAGATTCTAACACTCACAAATTCTATAGGCTTGGCCAAGATAGAGAATCTTTTTCTAAACAGTTTTCTCATTTGTAATTCAAGCTTATGGATGATAAAGTATTCTGGATGCTTTCGTTTAATCCTACTTTGTAGTACAGTGTAGGAGTAAATGAGGCAATGTATGTAAAACAATTTGCTCAGAGCCTGAAAAATATTGTACTTTTGCCAACAGCTAAGATGTACTGAGTGCTTGCTGCCTAAGGGGCACTCTTCTATATACTTTCCAGGTATTCATTCTAAAATCTCATCTAGGCACTGCTATTATGCCTGTTTTATACAATTTGGAAAATTAAGGCACAGAAAAATTAAGTGACCTGTTTTAGATGACAAGTAGGGAGATGGAAGAGCAAAGACAGGGATTCATGGTGTGTCGTATGAGACCCCACACACTTTGCTGTTATTGCGTATTTTCAGGTGGAGCTCACCTCTCTTTTGTTTTCTGGTTTTACATCTGTTTTCTATGAGTCCCACATTGAAATCTTTCTAGTTAATCTGTTGTTCTCTTACGTGTTCATTTATTGATGGAGAACTCTTAATACATACTTTTTATATTAAAATTTTTTAATTATATTTTATAGAAGGAACACTGTAACATAATAGTGTATAGGTATAAAATGTATATTGTTATAAATCAACATCTGTATATAGCACATTACATTTGCCACCAGCTGTTCAATTCTAATTCTTCACCACATAATTGGCCTCTTTTATCCACTTGCCCACAACCTCCCCCATTTCCTTCTGCTAATCGCTAATTTGATTTCACATTTCGAAAGTCTACTTTTGTTTGATTTAGTTCACTTGTTTATTTGGGTTCTCTCTATACCACAAGTGAATAATGTCATGCAATTAACACATACATTTAAAAATAGGAAGCTACCTCATAGAATTTAAGAAGTACAAATCTATTCTTCTTTGTACATATATATTTGTATGAAATCAACATTAGATGACAAATCAGAAGAATTAGCATAGAGGATTTGTTTTGTTTTGTTTTGTGTTTGGTTAAGGCCATATGCATCGCTATAAGAATTAGTAAGGAAATATTTAAAAATCAAATAGAAAACTTACAATTTATGACTTGCTCTGATGACTGAGACTGTGAGTAACTTGCTTATTTCTTTAGACTTTTTGCCTTTTATAAATTTGGTACCACAAGGAATTTGTATTGCCTTTGTAATCATTAGAATGTTTTCTTCAAATAAAAAGCAAGTTAATTATAAGTAGACCATCACAGCATTAGTCTTGTATTTCTTCAGGCTGTTGCTCACTCCTAGGCATGCATCCTGGTCACCTGTACAGAACACAGGAAAAAAGCTCACCAATATCTTGGTGCCAAGGAGAAGAAGGAGGGGCAGCTGAGAGACAGAATATTTTAAAACTCTGTGAGCTCTGTTAGAAGTATGCCTCAGTTCACTGACCTTGAAAATTAACCTGGGGTAACCAGAGGAATAAGCCTCAGAATAAACAAACAAGCAAGAAGATTCATTTCCAATTTTGAGCAAATGTTAACAATACGTGTTTCCACAATGCCAAGACTTACTAATTTAATGAAAAACAACATCAGTCAAGTCACTGGAAACACAGAAAAATCAATTGGGGTATTATTTTCTAGATCAAGCTATCACTTTGTAGATTAAATTTTGCTACTTTTCATGTATTTGCTTAGTTACCACTTGACAGAGTTAGAGGTCACACTGGATTCTGAATAGACACTGGTGCCTCAAAGAGAATAATTATGAATAATTTTATGGCCTCTCTCAGGGCCATTAAAGGGTATTGGAAACATTCCATTTTCTAAATAAAGTGATTGCAGTACTTTTATTTTTTGATAGCACTGTATAATCCATTTACTACTAGATTGGAAACCCTTGGGTATAAAGAAATTGTAGCTTGTATGAAGCAATCTGCCACACCAGTAATAATCTCCAAACCACTCTGATGCATTAAGCTACTTTGTAATAAGCTACTTTATAATAAGAGTGTCTTCGTAGCTAATGGAAAAGGAGGCTTTGGAACTTAGGTATTTCATACTTTCATTTAAAAGCATTTCCTAAAATTGGGAGAGATGGTTTTTAAGATCTTAAGAATGTGGAGAGGAAAAGCCTTTCTGTAATCCAAGGAATAGATATAATAACAATATCTTCAATTTATAAATTATAATACTCTAAAATATTTTATATATTTTTAGATCTATTGTATCACTTGATTCCTCTCATAGCAATACAACAGTTAGGGATTTTCATCATAGATTGATGAAGAGAATAACACATGGCGAAGTCACTTGCTCAGTGTTACTGGTAGGGTAAAAACTACAGCACAGGTCATTTTATCTACTAAGTGGCTTACTTATAACACTATTTTTGTCTGTTTTGAGGATTTGTAGTTATGACACAAATACATCTATATTAAAAATAAAAATAAACAAACAAAAAGAAATTAAAAAATCAACACCCAGCACCCAGCATCCAGCTGTCTTTATCTAATAGCTTTTAATAGCTAGACATGCCCAAATCCATGAATGTGACCCCAAAATCTTTTGGTTCAAAAAAGCAACTAATTTTCTTATCCAGATGTTTTGACATCATTCATGCCCAGCTGAAGTTAAGCTATAGACATAGAGATGCACAGCAAAAACTTTCTAGATGACATCATGCATTTTTCAGTAGTTGTGACCTAGGTTTGAATACAACTAGATGTTTTTCACCTTTAGATTTTACACCCCCAAAAGCAATCTGTGGAAATAATGAAGACAAATTGATAGATTATAATAGACTATGTTTCATTTGGGATTTTTGAAAAAAATTATTTAGAAGATTTTCCAGTTAAGCTCTTGATGATGTGCTGCTGCTGATTACCTTTGACTACTTTTAGAAAATGAGGTTGAAATTGAGTAACTGGGATTTCTGTCATAGGGGCCTGTTGTGGAAATGTGTTGACACTGTTTTGTTGACTGAGAAATCACGTGGGAAAAAAAAGTAAGAACAAAGCAAGATCCTGCTTCAGCAGTGCTTAGAGTTTAGTGGGTGAAAGAGGAGACAACAGCAACAACAACAAATAAATGTGTCATGTCAGGTTATAGCAATAATAGAATGAGAAACAAAGGAAAGTGAGGGTGGAGGGAGGGGGAGGGAGAGAGAGAGAGAGAGAGAGAGAGAGACTAAATTGCTCTTTCAGGCAGAGTATTCAGCAAAGACCTTTATTATCTTTTTTGACAAGATAACATTTTAATTACACATTTCAATCAATTTATGCGTATGCTACATAGATTGATCTATCTAGACTCAGAGTCTAGTTCTTCACAGTAATTGAGCAACTCAGCTTCTAAATTATGAAATTTCTTGTGAAGTTTCAAAGGCAGGACTGTACAGGAACAAAAATCAATGACCACGCCCCTCAAAATATGTCTTTCATGGAAGGAGCTCTAAGGGATGAGTGGAAGTGACCATAATGAGAGACATTTAAGACATTTATATCTGGAAAGGAAAAAACCTTTCTTTGTAAGGACTTTTCCATCACCAAATCAGGAGGACTTTATCTTTTTTTTTGGAAGAAGCGCTTTGTTTTTATTTAGTTGTTCACATTGGTAGTCTCCCACGCCTCCTCCTCATGCCTCATCACCCACCTGCCCCACCCCGGGGACCTTGGGGTCTGCATGGTACCACTGCCAGAGTCTACCAGACCACTAGGCCGCCAGGGTGCACCCAATGCTATCTCTTTATCAGTGGAGACAGCAGAACCTTAATTTGCATAAACACCTTTTCTTTGTTTACTATTAACCCTTGCGCCCTGAATTTCCTCACCCCTTACAATATCCTTTGACTCTGTATGAAGGTATTTAAGCTAGAAATAAAGCAATGTCATGAGTCACTCAGAGTAAGGGTTTGTCCCATGTATACAGGAGATACATATGTCATTATTAAACTCGTTTTAGGATTTCACCTTCTTATCAAAAAATTATGGTAATATAAAAGACTGAGTTTCTCAAAGGTGGAATTATGAAAAGATTAAGGCAATATGTGATGGCAGAATCATGCCATATTTATCTTGTCCATCATGCTGCTTCCTTTACTGAGAGCTTCTCTTTTGCAACCACAATCCTTCCCTTTACCCATGTGATTCTGGTAATTTCTGTTCTTCAGGTCACAACTGACATGATCCCTTGCTCAGACAGGCATTGTTTGCTTCATTCTCCCTAAACAATTTGCATTTCCAGTTTCATAATAGTAACCACATTTGTAATTAAGTGCTTAATTTCAGTTTATTCCACTTGATTGAGTTACCCAAGTACTAAAATCATGTTTTTTTAAAGCTCATGTTTGCATTTTCTTTTTTCCTATTCTTGTATACATGGAGCTTTCTATAAAAAGAAACAAGAGTTTCTCTTCTATTTGGGAGGTTGTACTCCCTGTATAAACATATATAATAATGAATATATTTGAAAATAAATTATTTTGTTTTATTTCTGATTAATTTTATTGAAAGAACCTGCATTATAACATTGCATAGGTTTAAGGTATGCATTATAGTAAATCCACATCTGTATTAAATTCACACTATTTCTGTTTTTCCTTAACTATACAATTAATCCCCTTTATCCAGTTGGAAGGTTTAACCACCCAAACGCTCCCTTCTCTTCCTCCATCCACTGATTTGATGTTTTGACTAAAAATCTATTGCTGTTTGATTTAGTTCATTGGTTAGAAGTCTATTTTTATTTGACTTCATTCATTCATTTGCTTTGTTTCTCCATATACTACATAATTAATTTCTGATGATATACTGAGGGGAGCAAAGTTGAGTCACAATAAGGGGATGCTAGGAGTTAAAAAACGGTTTTAGAATATTTCTGATTTTTTTGTTGTGAAGTTATAACTTATAATTCACTTTTCTGCTGCTATTGCTATCTCTTAAATCATGCTCTCTACATCACATAATATATGCTAGTACCTGAAGTTCCAAGTGCCTCTTTTTTCTAGTAAGTTCAGTTGTTTAGAGATGGTAGTTGTACCTTCATGGATTTATCTGGAAAAGCGCTAAGAATCTCGGTAGAAATCACAAAAGGGAAGCTATTATGACTATTGGTAGGCTGCAGAAAGAGTGACATTATCTGATTCTACCATTTTTATAGACATTCTACTTGCTAAGTAAAAAAGTATATTGTAGACACACCCTAGTAGCTTAAAGGTTAAGCCTGCAGCCTTTGGCAGGCATAGTCCACATACATCTCAAGAACCCGGGTTGGCATCCTGGGGCTAGGGTCAACAGCCAACATAAAAACAAAGTAAAATAAATGAATGCTTCTTCCTCTCTTCCTTTTCTCTTTCTGTCTCCTGTCCTTTAATGTAAATATATATGTATTATGTATGTATATATTTGTATGTATATGTGTGTGTATACACACACACACACATATACACACATATATATAAAATTAGGGGGTCCAGAGTGGAAGAACAGAGACTACTTAGAAAGCTAGAGCCCAGACAAGCAAATGCAGTGACTTAGACTAGAATTGTGTCAATGGAGGAGAGAAATAGAAATATTTAGGCTGTATCTAGGAAATAGAATCAAGAGGATTTGTTCTATGAATTGGATACATGGTGTGAGGGAACTAAAGGTCCTAATGATTTTTTTGTCATCAACTGTCTGGATAGTGGTATCATTTACTGAGATGGTAAAGCTTAGGTGATGGGTGGGTGAGATTGAGAGTTCCATTATGGATATTTTAAATTCTGGATGATGACTAATATATCCAACTCTCTTTTTGGACTAAATTTGGAAATTATTGCATTTATTTTAATGTTTTAAGATAATCTGTTAGCTATAGTGACCATATTTCCTTGAGAAAAAAAATGAGACATTAGGATGGCAAAAAAACGGGACAGGATTATGTGCCATTGACTAAAGGGAGGGGAGGAGAT
The DNA here is from genome assembly GCA_004363575.1 of Solenodon paradoxus. Lineage (NCBI taxonomy): Eukaryota > Metazoa > Chordata > Mammalia > Eulipotyphla > Solenodontidae > Solenodon > Solenodon paradoxus. Next base: position 200,320 of record RJWH01000279.1, on the reverse strand, counting down.
GGAGCAGGACTTGAGCAGCCAGACCAGCAACAAGTAAGTACTATGCAATGCCGATGGGTGACCCCAGAGTAATGATGTGTGGTCCAATGGGACTTTATACAAACGCCCAGGGCAAATGCAAGGAATTTTCGCACCTTAGGTGAAAACCAAATTTGGCGCTCCTAAAAGCCCCACTCTAAATGTCTATCTAATCACATTCCTCTTTAATCATCCCAATGCCAGAAATGCTTGAGATGTGGCCTAGTGCCAGAAAAGCCCAATTAGCCCCACAGTGCTAGAGATAACCCACATAAGTGTAAGAAATAACTTCATAGTACTTACCTATGGCTTGACCACATTGCAGTGTTCTGCTCCCTTTGAAGGAACCAGCATGCCCAGGGTGTGTGTGTGGAGCGGGGAATCCTCTTCCTTGTTTCCTCACAGGGAGCAAGAACAGCAGTGGTGCACAGTTGCCTACAGTTAGCACCGCAAAGCAAGGACCATCTTTAACATGAGCAAAAGGGTCAGATGCTTTTGGGTCACACCAACAGACTGGTCTTGAGGCAACTCAACTACCCCTTTTGCCCCATGTTAAAAACAGCCCTGTTTTTAACTATGAACTGTTAAAAACAGGTTTATTAAAAATGGGACAAAATTGATATTTATATGAAAACAATGGAGCAGTTGGGGAATATGAAAATAAAACGATATTGTCCTATTTAGGATGGTACATGTGGTCAACATGCTCTTAGCTCTTGCTCCCTCTCTCTCTTTCTCCCTTCTCTCCCTTCCTTCCATCTATTGTCCTCCCTTTTCTCCTCTTTTTCTTCCTTAATTGTGAGCTCATTCTAAGGATAAAATGATTTTATATTCACTTTTGTATTCCTTGTATTTCTGAGGTGTCTAATGAACAGATAGATGATGGTAAACATTTCCATGTTGCTTACTTTATCTCCCTGTCTTCCTATTCCCTTCCTTTCTTCTCTCCACAGTGATCAGAACTAAAGATGTTTTATACTCTGTGGAGAGAGTGCACTGAAATGATTATGAACATATCTTAGGGATAAGATAAAACCTGCATTTGAAACTGGATTCTGGTACTCTTCATCTGTGTGATATTGACTAAATTATGAAATTTTTCTAAATCTTAGTATCCTCATCTATAATATGAGGATGATATTAAATAGATAGAGTGAAGATAAATGATGTAATGTATGTCAAGTACTTGGCAATCTATGGTACATGAATTAGGTCAGTAAATGGTTCCCTTCCTAATTATCTGCACACTACCCCACCGCACAACACTGCTAAGTGATAGAATTTCCTCACGTTGCCTCCCTCTTGCCTGTAAAGAAGTTATTATTTGTTCTCTTGAAGAAAGGTCTGGACACAGTCGCAGCATATAAAAACGTCCATTCAAATAGTGCCCTGGGAAATATTGTCAGAACACTTCAGTTTGGGTAGATGATAGCAGTGCTGCTGGCCTAGAGAGCAATGACAGAGAAGGAACGGGGATAGATGGAAGGCCATTGGAGGCAGATTTCCAGGAAAGAAATGAAGCCAACAGATTATTCAATGTGTTTGAACACTTACAAATATTATTGATGTTTGACAGATCTAGAACACTTAGAAAATATTAGTGATGCTTCATACAAATCGAAGTAAATGAGTCAACTTAAAAAGCATGGATAATAAAGGAAAGGTCATCACTATGCATTATTTGGCTCAACAAATGAACAAAATTCACTGTCAAAATTATTGGAAATGTTGACTACCTGTGTAAACAAAAATAGTAACATCATTTTACTGGGGAGATGGGTGAATGGAAGATAGAGAGCTGAGGATGGTGGGGAACATCTAAGTTCTCTAAAATGACAAAAAGTCAAAGAAAAAGTCTAATTTTGGTAAATCAAATCAGTACTTATAAACATGAAGGCAAATATGAGGAAATATAGCTAAAGGTGTTGGAAGTAGTTGTAACTGAAGAGGAGCCTGGGGAGTGAAGAGTGGTGGGGAAAAGACCTGTCTTTTTTGTATGCATTTGTATGTTTGACAATATGATAATTACTTGGGTAAAAAATAGATAAAAGAGATGATTTAAACTTGTGTTTTTGTATTTTTCTAGGTGAGATAAATATGAGTTATCTGTAATATTTGCATAAAGATTTTCCTTTAAAATGCTTATCAAGGCTCTTATAATGCTTGCATGACTACAACTCCCACACATTATGTATAATAAGGCAATTTAGAAAATGCAATATTTGGCAATATATTTTTCTGCCATTTAGCTATAATCTTAAGATATTATTAGTGTTAGAAGTAAAATTTATATTGGTTATAATACTAATAAGCTTGTATTAATATTATGTTTTCAAATAAAAATGTAGGTAACATTTAAAACGAGTAAGTAGATGTGATAGTAATACAAGATAACACTATTTAATCTTTTATTATACTTTTATCTCATGGAAGAAATGCACTGAATCTTTCATATCTCTGTTCATTCTTAGAATCTAACACTGAATATGTGAATTACCAATGTTTTATTAGTGATTTTAATTGCATGACATTTCTTCCTGTATATTTATGCAAACAGTAAAATATTATATTTTATTTTAGATAATGGTTTACTTTGCCAAAAATGTTATTTTGATAGGCTCCTTTTATGGTTTTGATTTTTAATTTTCAGGAAAATATAACGTTCTATCACATTAATTTTATTTATATCAAAAGATCCCATAGTCTTAAAAACAACATTCTAGTAATTTTTATTTGAGGAAGAAAGGGTATGATGTTGTAATGCAGTTATAGCATCATATGGGAAATATTAAAAAAATTTACTTTCTTCCCACACAGGATATTTAAAATACTCCTCCAATACCATGGGGGACTCAGATGGTGGTTTTTATAAGGATCTGAGAACAGTGGTGTTTGCAAATATTCCCTAGGTTGATTCTATTAAAACTTACTGAGAACTACATTATAAACTCTATTTCCATGGTTCTTTTAAGAGCTTATATTCCAATATAAGACTTAAAAATAGTGGGATTGGGCCAAGTAATTTTTAGGCATGGTAATATATTTAAAGTAACTTATTTGATTTCTGCATCCAGTAAAAAGGAAGTGATAGGGGCTGAATTTACACTTCTACTCAAAACAACCAAAGGTAGACAAAATGCATGAGACATGTTTTAAGAGATTGGACATGATCATAGAGAATAAAAAATAAACAAGATGAACCTTGCAATTTCTTCAATCTGTTGGTTTGAGAGAATTTCCAGGCCACATGGCAGACTAGGGGGTCAAGGGGGAACTTGGTGGACTCTGAATGAGGAGATGAAGTTGAGAGCTTGGGGAGATCAAATTGTCTAGAAATACAATGTTGCGTCGTCGAAGACACTGAGCACTGCCCATAGAAAGAGCTCCATGATCTGAAGAGAGTCCTTCTAAATCAGGGAGCAATCAGCACATGCTTGTAAGGAAATTGCCTGCCCAAGAAATGCAACCATTTGAAAATAGTAGAGACAATAATGACTAGCACTCATAAGGACCAGGAATAGAGCCTGTTCCCTCCAGCCAGACTGAATTTATGAACCCGATGGTTCTTAGCTCAGTGGTGGGGAATAATATACTCTGAGACTCAGTACTGCTCCAAACCTGCCTAACAAATCGTGAAACCACGACCAGAAAGTGATTTTACTATATCTTAAAACAAAATTCAAGTATACTTACAGAACACAGAAATACCCTGCTTCATGAAGGGAGGTTTACCATATCTGGCATTCCATAAAAACTATCAGGCATGTAAATAGGAAAGAAAACACAATCCATAATTAGTAAAAATCCAAACAATTTAAAGTTACCCAACAATGACATGAATGTTTTAATGACCAGCTATGGAGTTTAAACTGCATTACAACTGTATTCCATATGTTAAAAACATTAGACATGGGAAATATTTTAAAAAGACCTAAGTTAACCTCAACAGATGAAAAATACTATGGAAGTGAGTAATGCCAAATTAGGCATGGCAGCAGAAAAGATTAATACATTTGAAGACACAATAATAGACATTATTTACATGGAACACTGAGAAAAAGGGATAAAACATGGAACAGAATATTAATCAGCTGTGAGACTTGATACATACATATATACACACACACACGCATATGTAAATAGAATCTCTAAAGAAAAAGAAAGAATTGGACTATTGGTGGTAAAATTAACATATTATGTGCAGGTGCTGATTTCTAATGAGGCATACCTTAAACCAATAATGTTTTAATGCAATATTCCCTCAGTACATTTTTTTAACTATGAATAGAATCTTCCCTATAGTTGCTAACAATATGGAAATTAAAATGTTAATGAGATACCACCACACATTCATCAGAGTAGCTAATAATAATAATGATAATTAAAAAAACAACCAAACAAAATATTGGTGAGGATATGGATTCTTGGAATCCTTATGTTACCAGAAGCAAGCATTCTTTGTAAATATTCACTTAAAATAAATAAAAATGTATATGTTAAAAACATGATGCAATATTCCTCCAATAAACTTGAAACAAGTCAACACCCTAAAGAAAAAAAATGTTCCAAATTTGATGAAAAGTATAATTCCATAGAACCAAGAAGCCCAATGAATCCCAGATACAAGAATTATGAAGAAATCTATACTGATACATCTTAAACATTGATCAGAACTAATGATAAATAGAAGGAATAAAGAACATTAGAAATTATAACAAAATGAGTAAATCTTGAAATTTTAAAAATTACTTAGATCTCATCAAATGATAGTCAACTTTTTTAACCAAAACAATGATGGTATAATATGGAATTTAATATATCTGAGAGTAAAATGTATGAAAATAATAGCACAAAATGTCAGAACGGAAAAAACAGAAATATAGTATTGTAGGTTTCATATATTACATAATGTGTTTAATATCACTTGAAGATAGACTGTGATATGTTAAAGACATGCACAATTAACTCTATAGTGGTAACTAAAATGAAGCAAACAAAATAGAGGAAAAATGGCATAGTAGAAAAATAGTTAATCTAAAGAAATAAAAAATGGAGGAAAAAGGGAACAAAAAATAGAACATTTAGAAAACGAATAGCAAGATAATGATAGATTCAAACTAACCATATTGTTAATCAAATTAGATATTATTATTAATCAAATTAGACATGAATGAACTAAATATTCCAATTAAAAGGCAGAGATTATCGTTTTGGGTAAAAAGTAAGACCTAACTATATGCTGCTTGGAAGAAACAATTTATAGATTAAAAAGAAAACTATGTACAATGCTAACAAAACAAACCTGAATTGGCTATATTAATATCAGACAAGGCATATTTTAGCAAAAAGGAAATTACTAGAATAAAGGTAATTTTGTAATGACAAAAGAGTAAATTCATTAGGTAGTCATATCAATCATAAACATTTTTGCACCTAATTTCACAGCTTCAATACATGAAGCAAAAATTGATGGACCTATTATAGCAATGAGATAGAGAAAAATCCATAATTATAGTCAGAGATTTCAATACCATTCTCAGTAATTGATAGGATAAGTAGACAAAAATCAATATAGAGAAGATTTGAACAACATAGTCAACAAATTAACCACATTTTCAGGTGTAGAAAGCTCCACCCAGTAAGTCCTACTGCACTCTTTACAGATCTATACAGTACATCTATTGGTAAATACCAATGTAGATCATATTCTAGGCCATAAGTCTGAATTTATTTAAAAGAATTCAAGTCATACAGGTGTATTTTTGACCACTTAGAAATAAATAGTCAATCAATAAAGTAGTTCATTTAACAAATGAAATCATTTATGTTGTACAGTTAAAGTATAAATATTCTGGATTTTAGGAGAAAAACTACTCAACTCCCACCTCTCTGAAAGAAAAATCATATATATATTATATATATTTATATTCAATATAGGGCAATTATTTTAAACATTGAGTGAAATAATGTGGATATAACTGTAGGGAGATAAGACTTATTCAGCAAATAAACATGTACTCTTAAGGAATGAAATGAATTAAGAGACTTTGATATCTAAATTGCTTAATGCGTGATATAATTTTATTTTCATTTAGAATTATAGTCAAAATATCAGCGTAATATATCAGAAAATATTTAAATTGTATTTAAACATCTTTGAACCCATTTTTTTCCCCATGATGGTTGTGTTTTGGGGACATTTTTAAATTGGTCCTACCACACACATGTAGCTAACTCACTTTATTATTTCTGCTCAACACAAATACTGAGATTATGGGACTGTTCACTGACTTCTAATTACATCTCATCCACTTCCACATCTGTGCCTTGTTCATGCTGAAACTCTCTACTGAATAACTTTCCTGGCTCTTTTCATTTTGCTTTCCAAATCCTATCTATTTAAACTTCCATCTTACCTGCTATAGACTTTCCTTCAACTATTCTGACCCATCAGTAATGTTACTTTCTCGGAATTCCTAGAGCATTTCTTATACAGTGAAAAGTAAAGAAATATAACCCAGACTTCATTTTTATTAATCCAGTGGTTCTAAGATTAGGTATACATAATAATCATTTATGAGTGATTGTAGCAATGCAATCCCAATTCACTAAGACTTGAGGATCAGGAATTTGTATTTTATCAAAGATCCAAGTATTCCCTGATGCGATGATCTGCGTATTATACTTTGGGGGAAAAACATCTCTCTAATGAATTTCAGTAATTCTGTCTAATTCATTCATAAAAATACTGTGCCAAACTCTTTTTTATCTTTATATCAGCAATTAAAATGCTTAGCATATAATGGATACTAAATAAATGTTCATTAATTTATTAAAAAAGTAATGTGGTTACACATTTAATGTATGCACTTTACAGTTTTTAAAATAATTGCACAATTTTAAATGATTTAATTTCAATGATTATTTAATTTCAAATGATTAAATAAAAATATCCATGTATCGTAATTGTAATTTTTTTCTAAACTTGTTATTTTGCTTCTTATTTGAAAAATAGCATTTTAGAACTAGAAGGTATTAATAGAATTAACTTAGATTGGCTCTCTCCCCTTTCAGTTAAGTAATTACTATGAGAGGTTAAGTGACTTACCCAAGTTCACACAGTTAGTGAGAGAGCTACATCTACAGAAGCCAAGTCTTCAAGACCCCAAGCCTCGTGTTCTTACTACTGCACATATTTGCCTGGTAATTATAGTGACATAGTGATTAAATTTAAATGTGCCGTTTTAAATAAGTTAATCAACTAAAATTTTCATGTCACTCCCAAAAAATCATAACAACTATTGTTTTAGCTTATTTGATCTGGATAATTCGAAATCAGATAATTCCTTGTTGTGTGCCTGTTCTGTGCATTGTGGAAATTTAAGCAGGATCCTGACTCTAATCACTGATTGCCAAAATTACCCTTTACCCTAGTGGTGTCAATAAAAAAAAAATTCCCTCTAGACATCTCCAAATGTCCCCTGGGAAATAAACTCATTTCTAGCTTGAGAATCTCTGTTTTATAAAAGAATAGGCCGTCGATTCTTGGAATTATTCATAAAGGATATTTAAAGACCCTTTCAAGGTAGAGATTTGTACATGGAAAAATGCTTAGCACTTGAAGTACTCACCCCCTGAAAACCCCATACCCATATATTGTAAACAAAAGGCAAAAGGAGAGTGAAGTAAAACGTTATAAAGTAGAATGTATAAGGGCATATGATGCTATGATTTCAATATATTTTATGGCCTTTTATTTATATGAATTTTTATTACGCTCTTTTTAAGTTTTGTTCCTCAGTGCTACAAGGCATATTATTTCTCCAGGTGGAATATTATGTTGTTGTGATTTAGTTAAAGAGTGATTTTCATCATCTATACACTAATGTATGCATATTTTTGACAAGAAGTATTTAACTTATGAATTTTTTAAGTCAAGAAAATTATGTAGACATACTCTTTGGAAAATGTAAATACATATAATGCTTTGTGGTATGCAATGTATCTTATCCCTTTTCCACTTTTCTTTGAACTTAGAAGCTTAGGGAAGCTTATCTGGCCACTTCAGTTAAAGTTGACCTTAACAGAATAATTTCTTAATGGGTATCAGCTCATCTTTGCTGCTGTGCTGAGGGATACAACTTCTTTCTGCTTTCATAGGCTAGGAGAGGTGAACTGAAGTTTAAGAGATGAGAGAGATAATATCAAACAGCAGTCAGAGAAACATCTCTTTAGTGTGATTAAAGGAAGACAACATAAAGAAAGATAAATATTGCTTAGGAAATTTTGATCCTAAAGAATAGCATATGAAATAGAAGCAGCATGAGAGGAGTGGAATTTCCAGTTAAGGCTATCTTAAAAGGACACTCTCTAATCTTGGGAACTTTTTATTTATTGGTTAATGATGCTGTTGAGCTAGTCCATACTTTACATGTCTGTTCTGCACATGTATGGTACAAATTCAAGCTGCTTCTGTTATTCAAAATAAAATATTTTTCACCAGAAACAAGGACAAGAGCACTAGAGAAATGTCCTAAGTAGTAATGTAAACTTCATCAGGAAAATCTGTCTTATAGTGAGTTGAACATGGAATTTTACTTAGAGGGTAGACACACATGACACCTCACTACTTAGAAGTTATAAATTAAATAAAACAAAATACCGACCTACAAATGATTTTCTTCTTCTGTGGCTTAACCAAAATACTGCATTTGCTCCTAGCAATATTCTGCCCAATTAGATCAACTAGTGGTTTGATATTTAAAGAAAATAATACTACTATAATGAAAACATAGAAACATGGATAACAACTACTTATGATTCAGTTAACTTACTAACATGCAGTATATAATACACACCTACATTGTTGATATAATTTTTCTCATTTAATCCATAGCAACTAAGCATTGTCACCCCTTAATATAATAATGTCAAGCTCTCATATAAGTTAGCTCCTGGCCAGACTCTGACACAGTCACTATCTTGACTCAGTTATGTGGATGTACAAAAAAGTCATCTTTTTGTGTACAGGCTAACTCTAACCCTGGGTTGTAAGACCAGCTGTTATACTTTTGATTTCACGCTAAAGATTGGAACAAAAGGCCAGTAATCTTTTGATGTCGGCTAATTAAAATATCAATGATTATGTAGACTTTGTAAGCTCTTTCTGGACTAATGTATAAAGCAGAAATATATATATATATATATACATATATACACTTACACACATATATGACTGTGCATTTTGAATAATGATTTTGATGTGTAAGTTTCATGATCTGCATGTTACCCTTTGAAAAGCACCCTGAAATTCCTGGAGAGTTTTTCTTTTCCATTCCTTTACAAAATGGAGTATATTATTGTTTGATCCTCTTAATCATGCCAAAGAGCAATTGAATTTGGAAAAGAAAGTTTCAGACATGGAGAGAAGGATGTTCCATCAGATCATTATTGAAACCAGATGAATATATTCTTCTCTGGTGGTTGTGAGTCCTCTGGTTACGTGTCTGCAGATATTTCAGCTGAATTAATTGGATTGGCTTTGTTTGGCATTTGTTTTCTTAAAGCAAAATGTGATCTTTAGAGTACCTGACTCAGAATTGCTGACTTTCTTAAAAATACCTTGACCTCCCAACCAGGTAGTCTGTGTCTGTAGATCTGGAGTAGAATTCTGACAAATAATTTTCTAGAAAATATTCCAGATTATTCTGATACTAATTGAAAGTTTTCAACTCACTAACTTATGTAACAGCAGCCTGAAATTAGTCAAGAAACTAGACTTTGCTTTGCCTACTGTTTTGCTCATTCATTTCCCCCCTTACTGTGAGCTTATCTAGGTTTTAGTGAACTGTCAGTTAATCTTTCTGATGAGTGGTTAAAGTATTAAGCTCTCTGGGGGTATTTCTATTTTAACAACAATAATAAAAATAGCATTTGGCTCTATCACTTGAATCCTGTTTCTTCTGCCTACATACTTCTGGTCCCAGAGACTGCAAAGCATTTTCATATTGTGAAGTGACCTCAGCCCTGGACCAAGGTGATCACTTCTGGATGAGTTGGCACATTGGGAATAGTCCAGGACAGCCTCCTAAACTGTGAGGGCTAAACAATAACAAGTCTGCATGGAAGACTATAAGCTACGTAAATACATTCCTTTAAGCTCCAACTAAATTTAACTATTCACAACTCAATTTCCCCTTTCTTGGATGCCAAAAATCCCTGTAGGCACTCTACTTCCATAGTCCATAAACAGAGGAAGTGTGAGAAAGGGAAAATCTAAGGGGAAAAGGGACAATGGCTATAGATTTTAATTAAAGAAACTTCTTTTACAAATTTTAGAAAAATACATGATTATGAGAACATGGTTTCCCCCTCTGCTAGCCCTTCCCTAGAAGGAACCTCAGACAAGTGAGGGACCATGGAACTCATTTCCCAAGATTCTCAGTAGACTGACTTCTGCCTATTTACCTAGTTCAATGATAGATACCTTACAGCTGCACAAAACTGATACATAATAAATACATTAATACATAATGGATGAATAAGAATGGTCTTACTCTCCTAGCTCTTCACAGATGAGGAATTTAACATCACTGAAGTCTTAGAATTTGATAAAATGGCATTCATATTAAAAAGCAAGCTTCCTGTTCATAAGTTTGTGCAAAGATCAGTATTTCTAGTATAGTCCATTGTTGTTTGGGTTCCATGTTTCACATCACACTGGTGTCAGAGAACAAGCTGTGTAGTAATAGTCTCCAAGAAAATTTTCACCTGTGTAAGGCCCATTCTTTATTAGAAGGTGTGGTGACTAATTATCAAATTATCTTTCTCTAGACATCAAAACTCTCAGACCTAGTTAATTCGTAGTTCTTAAGAAAGATTTTAAGTTGTGTAAGTGCTAGGGAAGGGAGAGAGAGAGGGGGCGGGGGTTACTCATATTTCCTGGTGCTTTTCCAACCATACTGTGTCTTATACCTCTGATGCTGCCTTTGTCATAAAAAGGGGCTTTCATATCAGCTCATTAGAGTCAGTAGCACATAAGGTTTGAGAATATGGTTTCTGGAATTGGCGTTCCTGGTTTCTCAATATAGTTCTACTGCTTACTTAGTGAACTACGACCTATCACTTTATCCTATTATGTTATCAAATTTTCATCCGTCAAATGGGACTGTTTGGAGGACTGAATGAATTAGTACCATGATTTGAAGAGTGTGAAATGAAAATTAACATTGACCATTTTCATACTTGGCTCTGTCTTTGACACTAACTTGATTCTTGATATTGGCAAGCACATTATATTAAATTTGTGGGCCTCAGTTTCCATGTCAGTAAAAGGGGCATTTAAATGATAGTTAAAAATCCATAAACTGTATGCTAGGAGTAACCTTGAATTGCTATACATCACACTCAGAAAAATTACTTTGAAGTCAAAGGTGTTGTAAAACCCCCTTTTTTAATAATAGAAAGATAAAAATTCTATTCTTCTCCAGCATCTTAAAAAAAATTCAACAAGTTGGCTTTCTTCCTTTTTGGAAACTTATATTGAAGAGTCAGTTTTGTTGCCTAATGACTCAAGAACCCAAGTCTTGGATTTCATTACTCTTGTGATTCTAGATCCTACCAGAGTCTCTTATCAAATGTGGCCTCATTAAGTTCAAAAGGCAATGCACTTCTCCATTCAATTGTGCTGAACTGACTTGTGGCTGACATGAACCTAAATGAAATTACTAAATTAATTACTTTAAATCTGTTCCTATTGAGTTGTGAGTGGTGTTACAGACAGATGTAAACACATGCTGAATCACTTGGGAGTTCTCACTTATCTCACTAGGCTCTATTCTGAGTAAGAAATATGCTGAATATCAAACCTATGAATTGAGGCTTAATAATAAAACTATAAAAAATATAAAGCAATTGCATTGTGTTATCCCATTTTTGAGTGTTAGCTCTAAGAGTAACCCAATAGATTGGGTTTTGTTAATTTTTTCCCCTCCATTGAATGTGGAACTGTTTATAAAAAGATCTTCCATGTCTAATCTGTATTTTGTGTAGTAAGGAATTTTGTAAACCTATTCATAATCTTGGAAAAAGAAGACTCATTGCTTTCTATTCATAACTGCTAGCACTTGCTTTACACTAGAAATGGTTTTAGGTGCTCTATAGGTTAAATAACACATTTAATCTGTTTTTACAGAAGAGGAAATAGAAACACAGAAACACTATGCAATTCACCTATGATCATATAACTAGGATTGCTAGAACCTATTTCACATCCAGGAAGTGTATTTTGAGTTGGTGGTTGTAAATTACTAAATTGCTATTAGTTCACAAACTTCTAGTATATTGTATCAGTTTCCTTATGGTAGAGTCACACTAAACACTGACAGCATTGATATAGCAGAATGCAAATTTGTATCTGGGGATATTTATATCTTATTTTGCTTCTCATTGAGGAAGACTGTGATATCAAATGCTGTTTAATTTAGAACCAATTAATAGATGGTTATAAAACTTGCCTGAAGTGGTCTGGCAATATTACTGAAAGCAGCCATAGATACATACTTCTGATTGACTCCATTTCTTGGCTAAAGCCACTAGAGAATATCTTTCCAGTGAAAGCCATCAGTGGCTGTAGGAGATAGAAATAACTAGGAGACAATTAGTAACTCCTGAGGGAAGTGACAGAACATGAAATGCTTGGGGGCAAAAAGGGTTTCAGGGGTCTTCATGGCATCCTCAACTTAAAACAACATTAATGATTTTTTCAAATGGCACTCCAGAAAGATCTTAATATTCAATCTTTGACTTCTAAATACCCACATTATAGAATTAGTTCCATTTTTTTAAAAATCCCTCAAGTCATTTCCAGAGACAGACACATAGAGAAAGCCCTACAAACTCTTCCCTAGATTTATTGGGAAGGGTAATGATCTGTATTTCCTTGGTTTTGAAAATATAGTTATCTGTGTACCCTGGTAGAGTAGATATTGGGAGCAGTTCACATATATCCTAAGGGTCCCCAGTTCTGGTCCTGGGATTGGGGCCGGTGGGAACAACCAAGATGAACAACTAAGATAAAATAAGTGAATGCTTCTTCTTCCTCTGTCTTCCTGCCTTTCTACCTCTGCTCAGCTTCATTGTAACTTGCACCTCTTCTTTAAAAAAGAAAAGAAAACATAGTATCAACTTTTATCAGAAACAATTGTTCTTGAATAGATACATGCAAAGCAAGTTAAAATAACACAGAGTGGAAAATAAAAAATAATTTGTAGTTCCATCCTTCAGAAGCTATCAGTTAACATTTTTACTATGCATATTTATGGTTATAACAACTTTGGAAGCACATGTATATACATTTTTGAGTCTTGTATTTCACTTAATAGAAATATTTCTCCAGATCTTAAATATTTTAAATTTTGGATTTGAAAATACCATTGAATTGGTTCATTATACATCGAAATTGTATTGTACATTATACCATAACTTTGTATACCATTGTACATTATACCATAACTTATTCAATAGGTTCCAATTAGATGATTGAATTATTTATAGATGTTTGCTATTTTGAATGACAAATGTTTTTATACATGAATTTTTGTCTAAATTTTTAGTAATATTTAGTGTTAATATGCATAGACTGCTATTTAAAATAAAACCTTTAATACATGTTACAATTTAAAAAATATCATGCTGGTTATTTATTCTAGTTTACTAAGTCCTCATAAACAATAAGTGTTATCTTAAACAGGTCAACTATGATATCCTATTTAAATTAAATTATTGCAAATGTTTATTTGTCATCTGTGTTTCTTCCTTTGCAAATAAATTGTCAGTTATGTCCTTTGTATAAGACCTAAGATATTGAAGAAGTATTTTCTACTATATATGTGATCGAAACAGTAAACAATCTCAACAGACTTGTTGAAAAAAAAACTTATCAATTGTCAATCAAACAACTTCATGGGAGTTCAAAAATTTTCCTTTACCAATGTTAATCAAAACTGTTTTTATTGAGAAACATGGAATGTTTCAGTCAGAACAAGTAATGTATTTATAGTATCTTATAAAAAGGTAGTACACTTTAAATAGGGCAGAATTATAGTTTAAAAACCATCATATGTAGATATATTAATGAACCTATTTACTATTGTAGGTATATATATATATATAATTAATTACTTCTACATATCTATAATTAATTTTAACAACTTGGAAGAGAAAAATTAGTAAAAACCAGAGTTGTACAGATATTGTCAAATGTCTTTTTCTCATGTTCACCCTCTTTGAGTTAAATAGTGTAATAGTTTCTTTGACCTTGTTTACCAAATTAGATTTCGATTTGTTCAAGTAGGTCTCCAGATTTCAAGATGCATGTTTTGTTTGAACACTTTTCCCCCTCAATTCTCAGATATTTCTTAAGGGCACATGTTTGCTTAGCTGAAAATTTGTCTGTACTTTTCAGAAATTAATGCAAATCTTCCCAAGTTTGAGAACAATAATTCCATTTGGATTAACTCCAGTGATCTTAAAAAGCACAGACTGTAAGGAAAGTAACGATTTGTAGAAATCAGTGGGAAGTCTTGGTCCTTGGTCCAGGAGCATTACTGCTGACAATTACATAAATAGTGTTCCTATGCAATTATACCAGCAATAACCAATAGCAAGCAAAAATTATAGAGGCCTGATGCAATTTATGCCCAGAGGTTTCTATGTAGCACTCTGTTTGAATCAAAATGGCTGTCTTTTCTTTTTTTTTTTTTAAAGAAAAGAATCAGTCATCTCCTTGGGAGAATATAATTTTCTTCAATCTAGTTTTAAATGGCATTAGCACAGCAATCAGATGTCAAGGTGAAAGATAAACATGTCTGCTCTTGGGTACATAAATGGCAAAAATACCAGGTAATATGGGTACTATTCTCCTGGATTTTGCATTTTAAATAGCATTAACCTTGTGCAGTATAGAGTTATGATTTCTTAAACTGTTTTCTCTCTACAATGGGCAATCAATTCTATGATTTAAAAATATACAGTGTGCTGTCAAGATTTTCAATTGGATGTGAGTACATTGGGCACTATTTAATTTGTTTTGTTTTTGCATGATTGCTGCATTGTTTTTATTTCTATGATTCCTTCAGTGTCACCATTCAATCATAGTTAATTGAAAACTGCCTGTGTTTTTTCTTTACACAGAAGATTATATTTCAGGACATGTGTAGTACATTTTAAGCAAATCAGATTGGGAGAAAAAGGTTGGCATCCTCCCTGCCCCCACCTTTTTTGCATAGAAGTGAAATGTGTTTTATGAGAGTATCAACATTTCTTAGTTCTACACAATATCCATGCTCTTTGGCACTGATACTATCATCAGACATCTGTAGTTACATTTTTTATAAGATTTTTTTTAAAATGAATACATGAAAAGTTTACACATAATTGTGAATTACATCCGGGCACTGACTGTAATGGGGATGAGTACTCTAAAATGTTGTTCCCTGGGAGTGAGAGCTGAGCATCGAAGGAAGAAACATGTTGAAAAGATGGAACCTCTCCCTAAGGTTGGGGTTCTTGTCATCTGGAGAAAGTATAGTTGTTGTCCATTGGGGATAAAGATATTCACTGTTATCTTGGGTCAGAACTAGCTCATGGAAAGTACAAAAGTACACAGAAGCTGGAAGGCAAGAAAGGGACACTTCCACTGGGTTGTTGATGAGTTGTACTGATAAACAAGGGCTGGAACAAGAAATTATGCTGGAAGTTTTAATTTGACCAAGGCTGGCAGACAACACCCACTGTGGTGTATTTGCTGTCTTACTGTTTTTCTGTGTGGTTTCCTTATGCTTTATAGAGCAGCCTTTAATATTTTTTGCAAAGCTGGTTCTGTGGTGATAAACTCTTTTAACTTTTGCTTGTTAGAAAAAAAGGTTTTTATCATTCCTTCAGTTCTGACTGATAATCTTGCCAGATATAGTATCCTAGGTTGAAACTCCTTTTCTTTCAGCACTTTGTCTATATTATGCCATTCCCTTCTGGCCTGCAGAGTTTCATTTGGGAAGTTTGCTGACAATCTCATGTGGGCTCCTCTGTATGTGACAAGTTTTCCTCTGGCTGCTTTTAATACTCTTTCTTCATCTTGTATTTTTGACATTTTGATGACGATGTGTCTAGGTGTATTTCTGTTTGGGTTTCTTTTATTATAAACTCTTTGAGCTTCCTGGATCTTGAGGCTTGCTTCATGCTTCAAACTGGAGAAGTTCTCATCTATTATTTCTTCAAATATGGTTTCTGCCCCCTTTTCTCTCCCTTCCTCTGGGACCCCTATTCCAGTGGGTGGGATATCAGATGGGCAGGATTTCTGGTGATTGAATATGAGGTGAACCCCAGGCTCTGGCGTGAAATGGCAATGGAAGGGGTTTGATTTAACTGATTTCTGCTTATGGCTGCACCCAACACAATTTCACTGTGCAGGTTCCAGCTCAGTTCCCTGTGCGCTGACTCTCATTTCACCCCTCCCAAGTCGGCCCTTCATGATTCTGTGTCTCAGCCCCATTGGGTCCGCCTCTTGTTGCCTTTGCAGCTGGTCCTGAAAATCCCTAGCCTCCACCCGACCTTGTGTCTGGAGACACCCAAGCTCTGTCCCAAATACAAATCAGCGGCTTAGCTGAGAACTGCTCCAGGTGCCCTCACCCACTGTTAGTTGTCAGCCAATCTGTCTCCAGCTGAAGTGTCAGTTGTTTCTTGGTGTTTTTCACAGGAAAATAGGTGGGTTTTTTTTTTTTTTTGTTTGTTTGTTTTTTTTTGTGTCTTTGGGGAGTGACCTGAAAGTGCATCCTTTCAAGTCACCATCTGGAAGTCCTTTTTTTTTCACCCCTCTTAAAGATGCAGATGTTAATGGTCGTTTGTGAAGTGTTTTGAAAAGTAATAACCTTTTAAGAACTGAACTCTGGCAACCATTTTCATAAAAACTAAACATAACTGCAAAAATGGAAAAGGGGCAAATACATATGTGCAGCAAATTCCCCTCAAACAACACCTCCCATCAGAAATGATCAGAGACAAAGAGGAAGTAAAAGATAGGTGTCATGAAGCAGATTCTGTATGGCTAAGAAAGAAAAATTCAGACCTGAAAAAAGAAAGTTATTTCTCTACCATTAATGTACTGAATGAAAAGTGGAATCTGGTGGACAAACAAGTTATGGCCTCACTGTGATTTAAAAAGATGACATCTGTGTTGGATGTCAAAGTGTTGGAAATTTGAAGAAGGTGAGTAGGTAGGCAGGCACGCAGAGAGAGGTGGAAGAAATTCTTTTACTTAGTTGTTCATCTTAGTTGAATCTGGGCCCTTGTGATGTATTTGGACTATATCCCAATGGCCTTATCCACGAGGCCACCAGGGCCTGCTGTGGTAGCTTTTTATATAATGTTTTTTTTGTTTTTTTTTTTCCCTGAGGGAGATGGTGGGCATTGTTTACTTTTGATAGCCATTACAAAAGCAGACTCTAGTAAACTTTGTATATTTAAATGATGGAGTAGAAATTTCCTAGTACGTGGCTAAATGTTAAATGAATGCTTGTGAGATTAAATATTTTTTGGCATAATCTTGAAGCCTTGGCCAGTTTGATGACTATTTGGTTTATTGGGACTACATTCATGTTTTAGTCCTAATCCAGGATGGTTCTAAAAGGGATGGCGGGATCGCTCAGTATACTTTCTAGGTGTGCTAATTTAGCATATTTGTGACAGTCCAGCTCAGGGGTTGATCTAAACCTCTTTGTCCATTGGTCTAAGAATTAGCCTATGTTTACAGATTTCATGAAGCTCCAATAACTATTAGACTAAATGTTTAAAGACAGAAAGAAGTCACTTTTAGTCATACTCATCTTAATCATTTGTTTTGTTTGATAAGGACTGCAAAGTTTTTAGGTCCTTCCCAGTGGAGACCTATTACAATTCCAGATCATCCCACTGCAGTGCCACAGAGAGTTCAACTGTATTTATTTTCAAGTGCATTTCTTAGAGGAAATTTGTTGATTTGATTTTGTAATTTAGTATTGAGTCTCTAGATAGCTGAAACTATCCTATCAACATCTAGGGTGTGGTTTTAATTTAAAAGCCTTAAGAGGTACTCGTAATATGGTTACAGTGGGAGCTAGGCTTGTTAAGAGCTTAAATGTTACTATCAACAGGATAGGGAACCAAGGGAGCTTATAAAATGAGAGAAGAAAACAAAAACATGAAAAAGGATATAGAAATATTTGCATAGTGTTATTGCTTAGGTGTTAATGT
Source organism: Solenodon paradoxus (assembly GCA_004363575.1). Taxonomy (NCBI): domain Eukaryota; kingdom Metazoa; phylum Chordata; class Mammalia; order Eulipotyphla; family Solenodontidae; genus Solenodon; species Solenodon paradoxus. The sequence continues at coordinate 182,017 of RJWH01000279.1, read as the reverse complement.
ACTTGTATTGAGGAAGACACTGAAGTTGTCTAAAAATACACTAATAGCCAGGGGCTGTCCTTCAGTCTAATGAGACAGATGTGATCCAAACCTGGAGATGATGCACTTCTCAGTAGAGGAGAACTGTGGGCCATATGGTGTGAAATTGAATCAGATCCATCAGAATGAGTCCATTGGTGCTCCTTGAATTTGAGGCATAGGGTGTTATGTATATTAGGGTCACACATGTGTTTGGGTGTATATGAGTGGGTAACTGAGTAGTGATCTTTAGTATCTCGAATTATGATACATAAATACACTTAGGAGGATTTTTGTACTATTAATATATGTTATTTCTATTTTCCTCATACTTTCACTTTCATTCACATTTTCTTAATTCAGTAAAAGCAAAACAGTATATTGAAAGGAGATACTTATTTCGACATTAAAAATAGAACATAGCAGATATATTTCCTAGATTCCTTAGTTGGTTTTTTTTTTTTTTTTTAAATTTCACGTCCTTCTGTTCCCTTGGAAGTTTTTTTTGTTTGAAATTGTATAGTCTGGTCACCAGAAAATCAAAGCTTGTAACAGAATATGAGGAGGATTTTAAGAAAATAATTTAAATTTTTACTTAGTTTTGGTGGGAAATTTACACTATCCCCAGGTTTGCACGCACTTTTATTTCCTTTTGAATCAGGACACATCTAAATGCCTTTTTCTGTCAAAGCTTGATTGTAAGGAAAGATAGCCCTTGGATGGCAGTGAGGTAGGTCTCTATGGTTTGGGTTCCTTTTGATAAAGAGTAGCTCTTCAATAAAAATATATTGAATGAAAATATAGCAGGTAACCTACACATGCTAGTGTTGAGAACCCATGGTTTGAATGGTCAGGAGTAAACATAGTCCGTTGGTTAGGGAAAGCACAGAAAGATGATGGACGGAAATCCAGTAGGAGTTAGTCTCTGCTCAGTACTCCACTGGTGACAGCATTTGTGAATCAACTAAGAGTAGCTTTTATTGATATGGTCACTTTGCTTTTAGTTCCCATTTTGAAGTGTGTCTCTTTGATGGATGTGTAAGGAATCGCTTAGACACCTCTGAGAGAAGACACGAGGCAGAAGATATGACTAGATTTTGAGCAATCGTATTCCACAAAAGATGACACAGACTGCTGAGTAAAACACAGCAAGCTAGTTTGTAAAGAGGCCAAGCATTATGTGACAGAAGCACCTAAGTCACTGTTCATCCTGCTTTCTTTGAGGGCTGGAGAGCAGGCTTCTGTCTGAAACGAGAAAAGGAAAACTTTCCCAAGGCCAAAACACACCAGGCTATAAAAACTTTGAGTAGAGATTCATTGACCCCTTGTTCCGATCTCCCCAACCTCATTTCTTTGCTCTTCTTGGCTAGGACCCTACACTAGAATTGAGCAGTCTCCATTGCAGGTCTTGTCTATGACTTACTCATTATTAGTTTTGAACCTTTCCATATGCCATTTCTAAAAACTCTTTCTCTGTCTGCCAACTGTATATTTATTCTATGTTTTTAATCTTAAAAAAAAAAACTGACTTAAATATAACTCTCAGGGAAACTTTTCATAATTTAGTCTTGGCTATGTAGTCCCTGCTTATTCTTTCATCTGTATTTGAAACAAGTGGACTTAGTTTAGATGGTTATAATTTGTGTCCCTTGTGCTGGGTTTAAATATTTGGAAATGACCTATTTTGGTTACTTCTGCATATGAGCAGCAAGCACTCTCCATGACTCTGTCACGGCCTGAGATAGGAACATATTTCCTTATGCAATGTCTTCTTGCTTCTTCTCTGCATCCCAGACTGTCTGGTGATTGGCAGTCAGCAGACACTAAAGCACATGTTTTAGTTACACGTTCTAAAATTAAACAAAAAATCTTTATGGCAAACATACTCAGGGAAAATTAAGTCCAGGAAAGTGGAATAAAAATGATTCTATAAAGTGATATGTTCTGGTTGTCTACTACTGTGTAACAAACATTCCTAAGTGTAGCAACTTGACACAATAATCTGTTATATAAATGAGTTTCAAAGAGACTGTTTCGCTGTGCACCATGTGGAGTTAAATGAAGTTCTCGAACTTGGAGCATCTATTTCCTATGTTGCTTATTTTATTGGCAGGCAAGTTGGCTGTGGTTGTTGACTCAGAGTTCAGCTGAAAGTATTGGCTGGGAACCTTGGTTTCTCTCCATGTGTGCACCTCCATGAGATTAGTTGTGCTTCCTCACAGTATGGCGGATGACTTCCAAGCTAGTGTTCCAAAAAAGCAAGAGTAATAGCTCACTGACCAGCTAACAGTTACATGTAGAGCTGCTAGTCTTTTTATGGGGTTCTGATGTGAGCATATGATAGAAGAACACACATAATGGGATTCTTTTTTTTTTTTAATATTTGGAAAATACAGTCTATTGCATGCTGTTATTAATGAAACTATAAAAAGTGATGTTGCGTAAAGGCAAGAAGCCCCTTGATAGTGAACTGTTCTCAATGTTAATGATAGTTAACATTTTACTTTTTTCTTAATGTTAGACACTGGGCTAAAATATTTATACTTGGTTGCTCATTTGCTTCTCACAACTTATGAGTTGGACTTTTATTATCACTCCTGTTTTATAGAGGAAGAACTGAAATATGAAGAGTTAACGTAATATTCTTAAGGTCACAACTATTAAATAACAGATGTGCATTCAAGCAGTCTAACCCTGAAACTCACACTCCTCTGTCTCCAGTTCAGTGACTGTAGAGAATAAAATGTTAAGTAGCACAGACACACCAGAAATGCTAGCTGTCATTTTTCCAGGGATTAAGAACCTGGATTTGGGTCTACTTGCTCTTTGGCCACTTAAAGCATCGGTGATTATTACATAGTATTGGTCATGTATGTGTGTTCTTTGCTTTTATCAGAGTCTTCAAAAGATGTGCATCATAAGTTTTTAAAGAAATGAAATTTCCCTTTTCCTAAAACAGGCCTATTCATAAATATTTATGACAAGATCATTTAACTTCTTCCTTTAAAACCTTCAGAAAGAGGTATGCGTGGTACACTGGGAACATGTCTGTTTAGGCCTGTGGCTTGCTCAAAATCCCAGCCACTCTTTTGCAGTCCTTATAATCTTGGGTCAATTATGTATCCCTTCCCTCAGGGTTTACTTTTCTGGTTTGTAGAATAGGTCTAACTGCCTTAAAGGGTTTGTAGGACAAAATAATATACTGTCTGAAATGAACCTGGCAAAAATAGGTCTTCATCCAGTGTTATTTTCTTTAAAGGTATTTTCAGTGTTGCACAGAACTTGTGCAGTAAAAACATTTTTTTTTTTTTCAAGTAGTTACTACCCTCTAAAGGCAGGACAAGTCTCCAAAGAAATCTATATACCAAATCACTACATATGACCACATAAATAGCCCAGCTCATGTTCAGTATTCAGTAGCACGCTAAACTCCATATTTTTCTTCTTGTATGAAAACCTTCTGCATATTTAGTACTATTTGAAGGGATACAGAAAATCAATCTAGGCAATTGCTTCTTCACTTTTTGATCAGTTCTTCCCAGTTTATCCCCCACTTCAAATACTTGATCTCTTTTGTACAGATGAATCACTCCCTCTATGCCCACCCCAGGTCTATCATAGAAAGAAATAATTAGTGGACCTCACATGTATAGAAAGACTTTTTATTACAGTTTTTCTCCAGCCTGCCCTAATTTGATATGTTCTTAATTAATTCTGGGAAAGACTTTCATTTGAAATTTACGTTTGTACAACACTTAGCTTTTACATTCTTATAATTACTTAGGTTTTGTATGAGTTCTTTATTACCAGCTTTCACAAAGCAGAAATCTGTGCCCCCTTACTGCAGCCCTGGGTCTGAAACCTGGATCTTTAGGCTTTACATGGTCTGTTTCTTAGCTGTGTTAGCCACAAGAGTGCACCCCAAATCTGTATTTTTTTAACAATAAACATTAGCATGTCTTTGTGGGAGATAGGCGCTCCTGTATGCAATGGAGGCAGAACTGGTAATTCCTCCAGACTGCTTTTCTCAAGTGATCACCCGGACATCAGCCTTTATCTTGAAGAGCTTTAGAGCTGCCAAGTTTTGAGAAAGTAGATTTCACACTCCCCGGTGGCTCAGGCATTAAATCTATGAATCCCACATAGTCCAGGTAAAAGTCTAAGGACCTAAGTTTGTGACCAAGGCAGGGGGGAATAACAAAAATGAAATAATTAAATAAAGTAATAAAAATGTTTTCCTCCTCTTTCTTCCTACCTGCCTGCCTGCCTACCTTTCTTCTTGCTTACTTGCTTCCTCCCTCTTTAAAGAAAATTAAAAAATTAATAAAGGATTAAGAGTGATAGAAACCTTTAATTTTATGCTTTCATCTTTTTAATGTCTGAGATGTCAATAAAATGGGGTTACTATTTAGAGTGCTATTTATTAGCAATGCTTCTAGTTTGCTCTCTTTATTCTTGGGACTTTTTCTTACTTGATAGGTTCAGACTTTAAAATTTGAAGCTGGCTCCAAAACTGAACTATTACATCTCATAGGCCCAAGTTACCTATGAAATCAACCCTTTCCTTTTTGGTGACTGTTACTGATATTTAATCACATTTTCATTTCTGCTTTATTTAATAAAGTTTCATCAGCCTACAGCAGAATTTAAGTTTTTTTCATAGTTAGAATTCATTGGGTGGCCTCGCTTTCTTTCTTGTTTTTTCTTTTAATTGTTTTTCCTTTATTGACTGCCTTTCTTTTTTGTTGGATTTCTATTTTGCTATAGTTTTTTTGTATTTTTTGTTTTTGAAGCATAGTGAACCAAGGAAAAAGAAAAAGAAACTTTGGGACATTGATCATGTTGTAATATAGGCATCTATTTTAGGTTATTAATGCAAATAAAAAATACTTTATATAAAAATCATGCTTTTTTTTTCTTTCTTCTGTAACCTCCTTTGTAGCTTAAGAGATCTATCTTTACAATGTCTCTTATATTAGCAAGCCATGCCTTTACCTTATGTGTTTTCACTAAAATTCATAACCAAACGAGCTCATTATTTGGATCCCAAAATTTGATAAAAATGTAAGTGCTTTTGGTTCCCATTTTCTTCTTAATTCCTTAAAAGCATAATATTTGCCTGATGCTAAGAATGCTCATTTTTACCACTTAGAGTTCCTGAAAACTCTAAGCAGTTAAGTACATAGCCATAAGACCTTTTCTCATCATTTAGATGCAATAAACCCACTCAGTGTCAATATAGAGCTTGGGCTGAGTCTGGTGCCAAAGCTAGTGCAGCCCCTGTAAATCTAGGTCTATAGGTATGATCTCATATTAATCTTAAAGATAACTCTACAGAGACATATACTTCAGTTATAGAAACTCAGGTATTTTGACAAGTATAGAAGAGTCACTATAGAGTCACCAATTTGATGTGGGCGTGATATTCTGAGTCTGTTCTCAACTTCTTGTTGATTCTGGCCCATGTAGTGGCTGCTGGAAGCACTGGTTCTCTGCAATTACAAGCAGGCCTACATGAAAGATTTCCAGGACTGATGATTGATGTCTTTCATGGAGGGAAAAATGGTAATGGGCAAATCATGTATTTGCCATCCTGATACCAGGTATTCTTTGTTTAGTAAGAAAGCAAAGAACAATTCCTTTTCAAATCCATTCAATGTCTCAGCCACAAAACAAGATTCTTCTTGAAAGGTTAATATAATGTATTTTTGAACATCCTTAACATCTACTTAAATATATATACATATGTATGTATATATAAATAATACAAAATAAGTTCAGGTCACATAAAAAATAACATTGTATGTAGACATTTAGCATTATCAAATGATTTTAAGTTGTGAAGTTTGACTTCTCAAGCCCAACCTTCTCATTTTATAAAACTAAAGATAGTTACAGACCACTTTACTCTTTGGCAGAAGGTACATCAAAGACTGCTGACATTTGAAAACCAGAGTAGCTGAATACTGACTCTAATGAACACACTTTAATTCTATAAAACAGGTGATCTGATCTGCCGTACTGTATTTGATGTGATATACTGCAAAGAAGTAAACATTAGAGTCACAGAGAAATGCTCTTATTCTAGCAGCAACCACAGATTCAAATCCATATTATCTCTGTTGTGCCCTCCAATGGCAGGTTATTGTCAAGTGTTTATTACCCTTTCTGCTATGTATCAGTTAAATTCCTTTTCCAAGGCAATGGGGCCTTGAGGGGAATGTCAAAGAAAGGGGGAAAAGAAGGGGAGTTTGGGATGAGATGTCTGGTTGTATAACTTCCTTCCAGGCCATTAGTTGATCTATTAGATCAGCTTCTCTCAACCTTTTGTGTGTAACTTTCCTGACAGAGTTGTTGAATTATGTGCAGCCACTTTCAGCAAGCTGCTTAGGTCAGGGGGCTTTTCCTTGGCATTTAGCTCCCACGTACTTAAACAAAACCTCAATTTGCTAAGGTTTTTAGCACTAAAAACTTGTTCTCCTTAGCTGTTTTTATTACTTCTTCCACATGTTATTATTCATAACACATCTGGCTGCAGGTTATGGCATTTTAGCTGCATTTCACATGCTAACCTCTGCTACCTCTCTGAGGGCTTAGGAAACAGTCCCCACTGAATTGAAATATTAATGATCATAAGTACAACAGCAACCCCTCTGCTTTTCAAGTAATGCAATTCTAAGCCGAAGGGCAGTAGCACCAATTATAACTACAGGAATCTCATATACTTTCCCAGTAGGATACACAGATGCACACACAGGGACTCAGCTGGGCTCTGATACTTGTAACCGGATGCTTCTTGTGCTTTGGTGTTTTGATGCTCTGAAAGAGAAAAATGATTCTAGCAAGGAGAGTCAGTTGGTGAGGGAAGGAGAACCACTCACAACTGCTGAGCTAGCTATGTGGGAAGTTGCCCTTAAGTACAAGGTAGGGTCTCCTCACCTCTCTTAAAATACTCAGTTGTGGTGATGAGGGAAGTCTGTGTTTAAGCCTCTCTCCCTCACTCAATTTGTTCTTACTCCTCTGGGCTGTTTTCAGTAATTAGAATAGTGTACAAATGTAGTAGTAGATTTTATTTTCAGTTCAACTGCCACCGGAGAGACAGACTTTCTGCACTAGGGACATTATGCCCAAGGGTGAAAACAAATGAGCAAAGATGATACAATGGGTCCAGTCACAAGTTGTAGGGAGCCTGTCGGCAGAAATAGAGCCTTGGACTGAATCTTCTGAGGCTGACTTTTCGCTAGCCTACTTTCCTAACTCCAGGCTGATAGTCAAAAGCTTTAGACTATTAGAGGGCATAATCAGGTTTTGTAAACATCCATGCCTTCTCAACAGGAAGAAAGGAGAAAAGATGGTGAGTAGAGCACCAGCCAAGAAAAAATTTGAGATACTTACATACATAGAGAGTTGTGCCAAAAAATAATAACAAAACTGTAAAAACGTGGAGAAGTAAAAATGATTACCAAGAAACAGTAAGCAAAACAATATCTTATAAAGTGACCAAATGAGAGTTACAGATGACACTTAGCATTTATTGAGTACCTGTCAAGTCCTAAGCACCATCCTAACTGACTAACATATATTGATTCATAATCCTTATAGTTACTCTGTGAGGAACTATTTTTATTCTCATTTTATGTAGATGAGGGACTGGAAGCACACAAAGTTTAAATAATTTGATCAACATCAACATTACATCCTTAACCATATTATAATTCAACTTTCTGTTAAGATACATGAGAGCTTTTCTAAGGAAAGTTTGGAAATGGAAAAGACTGGTCCTCAAAAATCAGTAGAGTTGATCTAGGTAGATCTCAAAAAGTATGTCTCCATAGAAGGAGGCCTCTATAAATTCATTAGTTTTAGGGGTTGATTAATTTCCTTCAAGTACTTCATGAAACTGCTTTGTTTCTCTAACTTTGGATTCAGCCCCAAGTACAATGAAATGATGTATTCATTTATTTATTTCTCTTAAATCATCGGTTTCTTGAATGTGAGTTTTACAGATATTATTTAATGACCAAGATTTTGAGGGATTAAAACTAAATTAAAACTAATTTAAAACTAAACATAGCTGATGGAATAATATTAGGATAATATTTAATATATCTGAGTGCTCATAAGATACAGTGTGTTCAGTATGAATGCTATTTTGTTTAAATATTTAAATACTTACATGCACATATTCCAAAAGACTGGAAAGGTATACCTCCAGTTATCTCTGGGGAAGGAAAATATGAAAAATTTATATGTGCGTATTATTTATTTTACTCTTCTGAATGTCTTAGTTTTCTTTAAATGATAGGTATTAGCTGTATAAGCAGATAAGAAACTATTAAAATGAAAATAAATATAATTCCACCATTTTATTACAGAAATGGCTCCAGTAGATAGTTAGCCAAGTTAAGAATACTTAACCTATCTCTGCTTTTGATTTGAATTTAATCATAAATTTATAAGCAAGATAGAACACTGTCTTCCAAATGTAAAACAGGATTAGCCAAATTTCAGAAGGTCAAAATGGAACCAGTTCTGTATCACACATCACAGAGAACACTGTTGGCTTCTGTTATGAACTTTTGATCCTTGGAATCCTTTGCTACTTTCTTAGGGTATAGCACTGTTTAGTTAGGGGCAAAAAACAAGGTGGCATGTTTATAAGAGAAGAAATTATAACTCAAGTTAAAAAATTAGCTTTATTTTATGTATGTAATATTCAGGCATTGGGTATGAATTTTCAAAACTCTTTGAGAGTGCCCACTGATCAGAAATTTGAATATATATACTGCTAAGTAGAGTCTAGAATGGACAGTGGAACTGATATATAGTAGCTGGAGACTAGAAAGCCAAACTTAAAAATATATTGCTGGTCCCATTTAATTGATGATATAACAAGGGAGGAAGCAGACGGGATTGAACTGAGACTAGAGGAAGTGCTTTCTATGACCAATAAAACATGAGAAATACTGAGATGTTGTCGTGGACTGGGAAAGGGAAAGGATTTCAGGGAAATAAAACTTCTTTGGGGTGATTCTGGTTGCAGGGAGAGTAACCTCTTGGAGATTCCTCTCTCTTATATTGAGACAAACTTCTCTAGTAAATGCTCTATCTCTTTACCTGGAGTCCACAGCCACAGATCTGCTGGTAATGTGCACTGAAATTCCTTTGAATTGCCGTTTATCCTGGTTAACTGGCCTGCCCAAACTATCCCTGGAGAGAACTTAGTTAAAAAATTGATGGACCATTGAAATTAAAAGAGCAAAACAAACAGCCACAAAATAAATGAATAAGTGATTCTTCTTCAGTTAGCTAATGCCAAAACTGCTCTCTGCCAGTCAGAATTTGTGCAAAGGACAAGGGAAATGTCCATCTTAGTTCCATTGCATGGAACTAAGAGCCCTTCTATTTTCCTATTGGATCTAGAGCACAAAAATGGCAGATTCTGCCTAGGCTTTGTGCCTGCTAGCTCCTTGGGCAGGACTGCCAAGAAACTTGCCAAGTACTTGCTTTGATGGGGCTATGTAATCTTTCCTTATTCATTATCAGTTTTCCATCCTAATCTCTTCTAGGAAAATAGATTCATGCCAACTGCAAAAATAATTTTAAAAAGTAAATATTTTAGACCAATGTAGCAATGAATTAATTTCATGCCTATTCTGAATGATCCTGTTGATAAAAATAGAACTTCTCTGATGCTTGAGAATGACTATAGATGTGATTCTGCTGGCTGGCTGCTCAGTATTTGACATTGCTCACAGCTCTCCCCAACTGCTGCCAGAAACTGTGTCGATCTTTGGTTGTGGGTGTTAACAACCATCTGGAAGGAAAGTTGGCATCACTTAGTTGCAGGCGTATCTCAAATAGAGGGATGTAGCTGCCATCTCAGTTAGTAAACACTATAGTTTCCTGGCTGGATTGAACGTCTCCGCCAAATTTCTGATAGGAAGAGAAAGTCAAGGAGAGGAAAAGATAAGTATCACCCGGATGCTTTGTTGACTTGTAATTCATTAAGGTAGAATATTTTTCTTTTATTCCAGAACTCAATCAAGATGAAGTGTAGACCATTTAATTTTCTTAATTGCATTAGCTAGAGCTAGTCATTTGCTGCTCATGTTTAGAAAGAGTGTTCAGGTTGTACTCCTTAGAAGTCAGGGTTTGAAACCGTCTGTACTGAAAATAAATGAAGGAGCAGGGCATAAACTTGTTTTGTTTTTTTGTTTACTTAACATTTCCGTTGCTAGTTCCAGAAACCATGGGCAGTCATATTATTGAATCTTCAATTTACTACCCTGTGTCCTCTTAGGAAGTAGACTTCAAGAATTCTCTTAAACTTTGGATCAGAGGTATCAAGTAGTAAAGATAAAATAGGAAACTGTTGAGAACTCTTTGCAACCTGTTCACCTCTGGCTTATAAAATGTTACCTCAAGGCATGACCTTGAGATCAAGTTGCTGAGATGCCTGGGATGTGGACCATGTAAATCCCAAGGACCTGTGTTGTCAACTAAGCACCTGTGGCAGATGGTGGGGGAGGGGGAACAAACAAACAAAAGCAACAAACAAATGGTACCTCAAAGCAGATGAGAACTGGTATATTTTTCTCATGATTATTCTCAGAACTTTCAGGGTCATTCTCAGAAACCTGAAGAATGAAAATAGATATAGTCCAGCCCACAGTCACCATGGGTGGTTTCTTTCAAAACAAGCAAAATGTGCTTTTGCTGTCGTTAGAGTGTTCATTTCTTCTCTCTCAAGAGTATTTCCCAGGAATATGGCTGGAAAGAATTTTTCAAATGCAGTCTTTTAAACATGCATGCAATATGTAGGATCTTGGTATTTGTAAAGCCCCAAACAACAATATGAACATATGTCAATAAAAAAAAAATTGGAAATAGCTACTTTTTTATAAATTAGTTGTCATATATGTGTGGCTTTATATTTAGACTCTCAATTCTAGTCCATTTATGTGTGTTTCTGTTTTTTTTCCAATACCATAATGATCTGATTACTATTGCTTTGTAATATAGTTTGTAGTCAGGAAGTGTGACACCTCCCTTTTTGTTCTTTTTTTTTTTCTCAGGGCCCTTTTTTGCTATCCAGGTGGGAGTGTAAAATGATGCAACCATTATGGAAAGCATTATGGAGATTTCTCAGAAAATTGGGAATAGAAATTCCATGTGATCCAGTTATCCCACTTTTGGGTATTTACCCCAAAATCACAACACTAATTTGCATAGATGTATCACCCCCATGTTCATTGTAGCATTATTTGTAAGAGCCAAGAACTGGAAACTATCTTAGTGCCTGTAAACATGTAAGTGCATAAGGAAGATGTGGATATATACACAATGGAATATTACCCAACTATCAAAAAGATGAAATCCTGCCATTTGTAACCACATGAATGGACCAAGAACAAATTATCTTCAGTGAGATAAGTCAGACAACATATGGTTTCACTCATATGTGGTATATAGAAAAACTAAACAAATTAACTAAATCGAACAAACTTTTAGTTAATAAAATTAAAGTAGTAGTTGGTTGCAGAAGGGGAAGAGTAGGGGTCCAGGCTTATTGGGTAGAGGGATCAATAATATGGTGAAGAAAGAACTGAAATTGTGGTGAAATTAATATATACAGATTTTGATTTACAATGATCCACCTTAAACCTACGTAATGTTATGCTGCAATGTTTCTTCAATAAAAATTAAAAATAGAAATGTAGAATCGAGATTTGCTGCTTAAATTTGATTATAGAACTCTGGGTTTCATTGCTATGTTTAAGCACTTCTACCACATATTTTGTGGAATAAGCTGACATTATCTCTTGGCCCACTGTAGCATTTACCAGAGTTTTTGATAAAACAGCTACGTTGGATTTACATTTCTAAGTTCATAACCTGGTAAATTCTAGCATCACAAACCAAATAAAAACCTAGTTCATTCTACTTCCACAAATTTCACTGTAGCATAACTCCTTTCATGAAATTTGAGATGGAGGATTTCTTGTGTCTTAAAATGCTGACATTTCCCTTGGAATTTCCACTGACTTTGATCAATCCTAATTAGGTAGAATGATGCCAGATGACATCTCCACTGTCAAGAGAATCCAGTCCTTATTGTTTGCCCCTTGTCCACCTTGGTTTCCAAGAAAGCATGGCACTGTGTTTTCTGTGTCTCCTGTGGGCACCAGCAAAGGAGTTTTACTCCCTAATTATTTGGTAGCATCTCTCCTCCTGATAACGGAAGCACTCATCCATGTGGAATCGTTGAAAGTTTCTCTCTGTGACTACATTGTGATGTCCTCTTTTGTGTCATGTATGATGAAATTGTTCCCAAACTTACCCTCTTGCTTAAATGCATTTGAATGGATAGTGACCCATTATTATCAGCTTATTTCAAGTAAAATGATATGTAGCATAAGGATTTATTGCTTCATGAAAGTGGCCCAGACTTTTATTGGAAATACTGAGAAATCTGGCCTCTCTATTGATAAAATGACTATTTTATCTCTCTCACATACATATCTTTAGTGGAAGTTTTGTCTTTTTCTTACTTTTGGTGCCTTTTCTACTAACAAGCTTTATTTATTTACTGTCTCTGCTCTTTCATTCTTTCAGATGACTCCAAGTTTGATGGTTCCAACTCTAAATATGGTATTAGCATCTCCAAATAATTGTTACAAGATTTTTGAGCTTTCCTGAAACTATTTCCTAAAAAGCCCTTTTACATTTTATTTTAACTAACATGTTCCTTCCTAGGTCAATTGCTTAGGTTGGTTCATCCTTTTACCCCTGTCCAATCATCTCTGACAGGGGTCTTAGAGTATGTACTGATACTGGAAATCACAAAAAAGACATTTCTCCATAAAAGGGGCCAAGGGTAGCACCTGCAATGACTGATTCCTGGGTAAATGAGATGCTATTCTTAGAATGGGTCTATTTCTGTAGAAGCACTGTGAGTCCTATACTTAAATATAAAAGTGGGGAGATTTTAGCATAAGAAACTATATTTTATTCTAAACTCAAAATTTTTTATCTATTATATATTTTGAATGACAAAGGAAAAAAGTGAAATTATGAAGCAAAATATTGAAATATTATGATTAGCACCAATCTTTTTGAACTTTCTTATTCTCTTTGTCTTGGATATTCATAACCACTTGACCAAAGCCTGTTTATTTCTCCTTGGTGATCAGTATTTGCTGTTCTCCGAGGTTAGTTTTCTATTACTAAGGCTGCCTGGAGTGTGATTTTTTTTCATAATAGAGCTAAAATAATTTTAGTGGAACATACAGTCTTCTGGTATTACTCAGGGCATGATTTCATTGGACTAGTTTCAATCATGTACTTTTTAAAAAAAAAAAAAACACAGCAATTAAGTCACAGATAGTTTGAGCTGGGAGTGGGTTTATACCCTTAGCCTAATCTCTTTATAAGAGAGGATTTTTCCAAAACTAGATAGTTACTATAGGTATGGAAGTTAGGAACTCAGTCTGCTGAATTGTGGAATGAAGGTTTTTCCAATGCCCCATTCCATTTGCAAGGATGGAAACACACAACTTTAAAACTGATACTCATCAAGAGCCATCCTACAGATGACAAAGAGTTATCCTACAGATGACTGTAGGATACAGGACTTTGGGTGGGGACAGGGGAGTGAGGAGGGCGAGACAACGCAAAAAACATACTTACCTAAACAAAATTTTTATAAAAACAAATTATTGTTAGTGGTACGAAGACATTAAAATTAAATATGGCATGTTTTTTGAATTAAAATAAAAATTGTATCTCAAAATAAAATAAATATAAATTAATAAAATAGAGCAGATTAGTAGATTCTAAAAATAAATATTCTGATAGTAGAGACCTCTATTACCTGTAACTCGTCCTTAAGTAAGATGCTGAAATTTAGTTTCCTCAGATGCTTTCAGCATTTAAAATTTCCTTTGTAGATTTCTCTTTGGGACCCTATTTCTTTTGCCAATGAATAGGCAAAAAGGAACTAATAATGTACTTTCATTAGCCACATTTTCCTCCTTGATGCTGACTATTATCTAGTTGATGCTCTTTGCAGGTGTTTGAGATAATTTTTTGCACAGTGCCCAGAATAGCAGCTTATTACGCACATATATATATTACATATACATATATACATAAAGGAAATGCTATATTTTGTAGAACAGTCTATATTAATGCAATGAGGAAAATATTTTTTTATTTACATTACTCTTCACAATGCTATTATATCTCACTAAACTGAATGTTTTGGCCAAACCACAAGTCATCAGGTATCTCTTCCATAATGCATAAAAGAAAGTTCACTTCCTTAGTCATATCCTGGTTTTAAGAGGAGAACTGTTCATTGAAACAGTGCCAGGATATTCTTTGAGGAACCAAATAATCTGCTGGTGCTTGAAGTCTATGTAAGCTACAGCTTTGATGAAGGACTTTTTCTTTTGTTCTGATACAGATAATAATTTCTAAGACCAGAGGTCTTTATCTGTGACGAAGCCAATATTGAATGCAATGTTTGTTATTTTTATATTTGTACATTGACTCCTTTTCTGAATAACCTGACAGGGGTTGGCATTAAGAATTCCAAGTTACAAATGCAAAAGAAGTTTTAGAATCAAGAAAAAAATCATTTAAAAAACTCACAATGAAAATTTAAAAACAAAACAAAACAGACAGAAAATTCTTGAAACGCTGATCCCTGAAAATGGAAACCAATGACTTCTATAATAATTATGATAATTATGATAATGATTTTCATACCCAGAGTAATTAAGGGATCATGCTGACAATTCTTGCACTAATCAGTATCAATCTCCCTGCATTTGAAAACACCAGATATTATGTGCATCCTGATTGGTGACATAGGAAAGAAATATACTGCACCACCTATGAAAGTTTTTGCTTAAAATAATTGAACCTGAATTAAGTTCTTGGATATAACTACCTGTTCTTCAAAAAATAAATGATAAGAGAGAAACAGGGACAGGGAGAACCATTATACGTAAAATTTAACATATAATTAAATATAATGTGGAGACGTTGGTAGAATCTTAATTCAAATACATCATTGTAAAAGACATTTTTTGAGATTAAAGGGAAAAAGCATAGACTATTACATTATATTAAGGGATATTTATTAATTTTAAGTGCCATTATTGTCTTGTGGCTATTTTAAGATATCTATGAAAGATATATACTGATGATTTTACAAGTGAAATGATATAATGGAACTGAACTGAAAATAATTCAGTGATAAACAAGAAAGCAAAGCATGAGTGGGTACATGAAATCAAGACTGGAATATCACTGATAATTTTGAAACTATGTCATGGGTCCATGGAAAATTACTGTTCTCTTATCTCTATTTTTATGTATGTTTCAGATTAAAACTACAAAGTAAGATAATAAAGAGAAATTTATTTTATTCTTAGATTGTATAAGATTATTAAAAGCAGAATTCACATTTGATGTAGTAAGAAAAATAGATATTCTTCAAGGTCTTACACTACTCAACACCGAAAGCTGACAGCTAGTCTCAGGATGACCTGCTTTAGGTAGTAATTTGAAGTTACTGGTTGTATGACCATGATCACTAACACTAATGAGTTACACAGTTAGCTTCTGTATTATAAAGATAGCAGTTGCAGAGTATATGGTTATAATGCATGTAAATATGACAATGTGTGTGGAACACTTGGTATGGTGCCCAGCATGTATTTACTCCTCAATAAATGGAGCTGTTACTATCTTTACTTTGCTTAGCAAAGATCAAGTAGGTATCAGTTGTGTATCATATCCAAGGGATTTTATGGAGGAACAAATAGGACTTCTGCCCATATATGGTTCTTACGTATTAAAAAAGTTGCATCTTAGGAGACTTCTGTTATGTGCATATAAAAAGTCAAATACCAGCAACTTATGTGCTTCATCCTGGTAACTGAAGTGAAATATAATCATAGTGGACATGTGATATGATAATTAAGGTGACAGACTCTGGTTTCTTTGTCTGGGTTTGAAACTTGGCTCTGGCATAAACAAGTGCGTGATCTTGGGAAACATCATCTTTTAGTCTCTTAGTTTTTGGTCTATAAAATGTGGATAAAACAGGACTTACCATATAGACTTATTAGGATTATGTATAATATACAGCAGTACTTACTACAAAGTAAACCTTGTATTTATTGTCATCAGTGCATTAACAAAGTGATATGTGAAGACATTCAACTGTGAGAGTGACATATAATCTTATTAGGTGCTTTGGGTTGGTACTTAGGGGGAAGATAGACTTTCTATCTTTTAAATGTCACAGAGAAATTGTGACATTTGAGCTTCATCAAAAAGAAGTCACTTGGGTAAAAAAAGATTATTCTAAGGATATTTTAGGCAAAGGGCCTGGGATATACAAAGGACTAGAAATGGGTAAGCATAGTTTCAGGAGCAGAAGTAGAGTGGGTTAAAAGATTAGAATGTCGGTCTGAGGGATTGAGAGAAATCAGATATTAAACTGTCATGGTAGCCAGGGTGGTTTGGCAGGGTAATTCAGTAGGCAAAAGGAGTAGGATGAAAATTCTACCCAGAAGAGTAACAGTTCTGTGCTGATAAGTTGAAATTGAAGGCAGACTTGCTGAGAGTTTATAAAAATAAACTAGAGCCTTCTATTCAATTTGGTTGCTGGACTATCACTATCACCAACCCATTAGAATACTAGTCCTTAAACCCCAGCCCACCTACAGAATCAGAGTCTGGATTTTTACAAAATCCATAAGTAATTTGTAAGCACACCAAAATTTGTGGAGGACCTGGCCTAAGACAGGGACAGTGGGCATGGAAAAGAAAGAATGAGAACCACTAATAAATTTATCATTTTTAGCAAAACTGTAAAGATTTGATTGATGAGGTATGGGGATTGAAAAGGGGGTGGTTGAAACAGATGCATTGAGAAGAAATCTGTAATTCCTTCTTAGAATTTCTGGATGGGTACATTGGGCAATATATAAAAAGGGGAAGTGTGGGGGACAAAGATGAGAAAAATAATGCTTTGTATGGCATGTTGACTTTAGCAGCTATGGGTCATAGAAAAAGATCCATAAAAAATAGACTGAAGAAAACAATTACACTATTAAGAAGAAAAAAAACCTGAAAACCTAGTTATCATTATAACATAAAGGAAGATTCCAACAATGACAAATTTTAGACATATCCTCTTTACTGTTCTTCAATAAAAGAACAAGAGCAAATGCAGATTGGTTTTTCTAGTGTGTATTAAATACTCTGAAAAATTTTGAGCTTGTAGAGTCAAGCATTTCTGGCTTCTCTGTTAAGTATAAACATATAAAAATAAAACTGTAAGACAGAACATTTCTTGATAATTTGTATGTATTTCCTACATAAACTTGGCAAGAATTCAGCCTCTGAAATTTAGAGAGGATCGAGAGAGTCTTAGTGATTCAATATTGATGGATTTCAAAAAGAAAAAGAAAAAGAAAAAACCACACACACACACACACACACACACACACACACAAACACACACACACACAGCAACTTTGTTAGGAAGGAAATTGAGAATTCAGATGTCTGAAGATGTCTGAGTTCATTCTCTGCTAGGTTTACATGAAGTGCTATCTAGGGTACATGTCAGAATTTTTTTAACTGGACTGTGGAATCCCTAAATATATAATCACTCCCTACCCTAACTTGCCATATTTAAGGATACCCTTTTAAATTTGACTCACAGATAAACATAAATATTTTTAGTATAAAATATTATACTAAATTTTCAGGGGATACACACACACACACACACACACACACGCACACACACATACACACACATATGCATTTAAATATATTTAAAAAAAGAACCACTATCTGAACTTCAAATTTAGGTGTTATGCGTTTTATCTGGCAATTACCTCATTTTCTTAATTTTAATTATATATTTTAAAATGTATATAATTGCGAAAATATGCCTATAATATAGAAAATGATAACAAACTTTAATATTTAAAAGTTGAGCTGAGTATTTTGTAACATATTATATAGAAATTTATGACATTATTTCATGCAAACATTTATCCAATTTGGAGGAATAAAGCAGAACAGTTTTCCTGGGAGAATAATGTCATGGTTTTTCTTCCTGTCATTATGTAAAAATTAAAGTCTTATTTTTTAACCTCTGCATGCATTTAACACCTTGTTCCATAATGTTAATACATTGTTTAGTACAAAGATAGTCTATAAGCCATAAGTTTTCAAACAAGCTGAAGATATAGAACTTCAAAGGTAGTATTGATGCATGGTTTGTTAAGAAGACTCTGATATTAACATGTGTGCTTCTGCTGAACAAGGCAAGTTGAACATAAAACTGTATTACAAGTGGTATCATACACACACATATGTATATTTATCTCCTCGTCAACTGGGTCTATATTTAGAAATTCTAAGACATAGATCTATGTTAGGCCTTATTTTTCAATTAAATTCAACAAATATATTAGACCAATAGTGTGATTAAAATAAGTTAGAAGCACAAAGCATTATGAAACCACAGAGAAATAAGGAATTAATTACATCAAGGTTTGTTTAGTTTCACAGAGGGCAGTAGATGAGCATCTTCTTAAAATGTAGGCTAGAAAAAAACTTTTCAGTGTGTTGTTTTTTCTGGTTATTAAGGTAATATACTCAGGAATTTTGTTAAGCAGAGGAGACACTATAAAATGAATAGAAAACAACTATCCCAAATCTCAAGATCTAGAAATGACAATATTATTTTAATATATTTCCTTTTAGTCTTCTAAATATTTTTACATGGTTAAGATCATATTATTTATATGTGATTTTCTATCCTGCTATTTCATTTGACATGTATCTTAAACATTTCTTCTTATTGTTAAACACTCTGTTAACATCCTTTAAATGGCTAACCAATAATGTATTTTATGTATGAATCATGATTTTTAATATACTCTTCTAACTTTGGGTTCTTGGGTATTTTCCAGATTCCTTCCTCCCTCCCTTCCTCTCTGCTCCTCCCTTCCTTCTTCCTTCCTTCCTTCTCTTTCTTTTCTTCCTCCCTCCCTCCCTTCTTTCCTTCATTTCTTCCTTCTTTCTTTTTATTGTAAACATGCTATTGTGTATTAAAAAATTTAATTGCTCTGATTATTTCCAAAACTTATATGTATAATGATTGGATTAAGTATATGAAATAACATTAACGGTCTTGACACACATACTACCAAAGTCCTTCTGAACAGATTGTTAGAACAAT
Organism: Solenodon paradoxus; assembly: GCA_004363575.1. Taxonomy (NCBI): domain Eukaryota; kingdom Metazoa; phylum Chordata; class Mammalia; order Eulipotyphla; family Solenodontidae; genus Solenodon; species Solenodon paradoxus. The sequence continues at coordinate 162,714 of RJWH01000279.1, read as the reverse complement.
ATAGATTTGAAGAGTTAAAAGAAAGGATGATAGGTGAGCCAGAGGACACAGGTTGAAAGACATTATCTGTAGTCAATAGAAGGAAATAGTTGGATTTTAGCATAAAGCGTGAGTAATGGATGGGTGAAAGCAGACTAAAATGTTAGTTAGAACCAGGTCATGGAAAATCTCAAATGCCAAACTATTGCCATGAATCTTTATTATTCAAGGACTTGTGAGCCATGGAAGACTTCTGAGTAGGAGAATGCCGTGACTTTAGAACTTTCTTTCAGTTAATTAGAGTTTATTAAATGTCTGAACTTTTGTATCATGCCCGAACAATATTTAAGGTCATCAGCTATCAAAATCTGAATGTCTAGAAATAAACTATGCCATTGGCTCATCATGTTTAAAGATATCATTGACATTTACCTTATTGAACATAAATTGATTTTTACACACTTCTGTCAGTGACTGCATAAAGCACCTGAAAGGTAAAAAGTGCTAGGTCAACTTTATGTCATGGAAACCTTTTAATGTGTACTCTGGTGATAGAAAGAACTGGAGCGTTATAAAGATTTATTGAGGATTTAACATGTTTCTAGGACCTTCTCGTTTAATGATATGCCCTATAACCATTCCTGACTCAGAGCAGACTACAAGAGCAAAAAAGCTCTAAAAAAACAGTCAGTTCAGGTACATATAGTCTATAGTCAGGGTACAATGCACTCTTTTTCTCCAAATGCTTCTGTTTCTCTTTAATAGTAAATATTTATATGAAAATTTAAAAGAATTATTCAAACATCTTGATTTATTTTACATCTTCCAGGCAGAATAGGGTGATATTATTTATTCCCATCACACAGGAGCAAGTATAGACTCAGATTAATATTCCTTAGTCTGGTCAGTGGAGATTGTCTCTTTCTGAAGAAGAGATGGGATCTATTAACTTCTTTTATAAGGGTGCCCACAAAAAGGAAGACAGGACTAATGTCTGACTCTGATGATCATACGATTTTTAGTATGGCTGTTTTCCTGGTGTTATGTCACGTACATTCTGGGGCTGGAAGAATGCAAGCTTCCAAATTTGGAATCTATTTAAACACTGAAGGCTCTGAGTTTCAAATTCAACTTGATCTTTTCAGCCTTTGGATTCTGTCTCCTGCTGTCATAACATCACTTCTCGATTCAAAGCGGAAAAAAGAAGATTCATACCACCTCAAATAGAGAATCTCTGGCAAGGATGTGAGTCAAGTGTAAATGAATCAGAATACTGAACATTAACTTTTACTTGAAACAGATAGGACTTTAAAAAGTCTGTGTTGATAGTTCTAAATAACTATTCAAGTATTTTATGGCACCTACGCCAAACGTGCTTGGCTAAGAGCATGAGGCACTCCTTCCACGTTTCAGTGGTCATTGGAGAGATTTTGTTAAATATAAAATGTAAATAGACCTCTCCCTTTTATACTATGTTTGACTCTGACATTAATGCTGTATTATTTATGTGACAAAAAGTATATTTCTGTCTAAGCTTTCTAATTTTATCATAAAAGTTTGCCCAGGATGAATTTTTGCTTAAAATTCCAACCATTTAATACATTTTTATTTTGGCCAGTTTATAGCAAATAAATCAGGTCAGTTCTTTTTATGACACAAAAGGGAAAGATGATAAGTTTTCTTACCTCAGACTCCTTTATTTTAAAATTTCTATAACTGAAATGTCTCTTTTCACCTTTAAGTACAAGCTGACAGGTCATTAATCCTTAATGTGGATATATGTACTTCTGGGTATTTTGGGGAGAATACTCATTAAAATTCTTTTGTTTTATATGTGACTGCCCTAATAGAAATTTTAAATACATATTTAAGAATTTATTAAAATGAATAGAAATCATAGAAATATTTTTTAAAGAGTTGAAGTATACTAAATTACTTCTACCTGTAGTCAAGCCGTTGCTCTATTCTTGAATGATGGGGGCTTACTTTTCTACGGAAAGAATGTAAGTTTTATATGCTCCATATTTTCCGTTTAAATATATTTATCCATTTGCATTATCTAGGAAGGTCTTATGCACTTAATGTAAATTTCTGTAATGCTTTCTTATACTTTTAAAAAATATTATTTATTATTATTTAATTCTACTAAAAGGTGAGGTGCTGATCAATAATCCTGCTTTTCTTTTTAAGGAAATAGGTTTTTATTTGGTGAAGATTGGCTAGTAATGGTTTATCTGTAGGCAGTAGAGAATATATGATTGATATTGGTTTATCTGTCCTGCATTGTATTACCATGTCATGTTTTCCTCTTAATTCCTCTTTCTCCCTTTTCCTTTCTCTTTTATTGAATGCTTGAAGTCTTTCTAAATGGAAAAGACTACCATCAACAAATTTACATTCAAGCTTGTCTAGAAAGATTTTGTTACATGTAAAATCTCCCAAATAAATTGTCCAAAGTAACTTTTATTCCTTTCTACTCAGTTATTAATAGTAATGAAAGAATCCATCAAGGGAGACATTCTCCTTTAGCGTTTTACTTTCTTTTTCTTGAACAAGTGCACCACATTTTTCCACATTTTAAGCAACATTCTAGGTATGCATTTGAAATTTTCTTTTATTCAATCCATCAATATATAGTGAGCAACGGTTCTGTATTGAACATAATGCTGAGACTGGAAGTACAATATTGAGCATAGTAGTTGCTCTCAGTGCCCTTGGAATAACTGTAGGGAGAAAGGGGAAAATAATGAATTAATACAGTTTAATTTATCTCATGAGGGTGAAAATTACAATTGTGCTAGAGTTACCAAGGAGATACATAGCGTTTTAAAGTATAATAGGCAGAACTAATTTCCACTGAGACCCTTCCACTAAGGGGAGACTTCCTTTAAGAAATGACTTTTAAGAAAGGATATAATGATAAATACTCCAAGCCAGGCAGCCCACAAAGAAGGTGTTAAGAGTTTGTATTCTAGGACTGAAAGAAGGTGAGGGTACAGAGTATGAGGAGGGGATCTTGTCAGGTAAATTGTCAAACCAAATCATAAATCATATATGTCTCCCTAGCTCATTTTAACAATTTTTATCTTTAGTCTACATTCAAGATATAAAAAGTCGTAGAGAACTCTTGAGAAGAGGAGATGCATGATAGATCTCTCACTCTCTCTCTTTTTATGGTAAGTTTGGCCATTAATGGTGTTACAGATTAGTCATTAGACTATGTTTGTTGAAATTTGCTATGGTATTACAGCACTAATCCTGAGTTGTGGTAGCAGAAGGTAATGGATATAGGGAATATTGACAGATTAGATAAGGGAGGTACATGAGAGGACGATGTCCAGGACAATTACTAGGTTTCTGACTTGCTTCCTATGTAGATGGTGGTTGTTCTTTATTGAAATATAATACTATTCTTGGGTTCATTAGCTCATAAACCCCTATAGGGTCAAAGCTGTGTTTCTAGAGTGAACTAATAAGCTTGAATATTAAAGCAATAAATTCTGGTCTGCAATGTTCCCTTCTTACTTGTAATGGCCTTTATAGCTTCATGGTCATAATTTATAAATATTTGCTAAAGTATTTAGAAATTCTTTCCAAAAACTGTGTCAATATACAAATGATGTGATTAGAACTTTGAAATGATAATTACAGTAATGCTTATAGTAGTCATGTATTCTAAAATCTTTTATCCCCCTTGTATTGTTTAGTATATTTGCATAAAATTTATGAGGTTAGCTAAATTACGAATTTCCATAATAAGGATAATGCATAAAAGCTGGAAGTTAGTAAGACTATTATTGACTTTTTATGTAAAAGTCCATTTATCTGTACATTTTTGATCTAGGAGAAAGGATTAATAGGAAGAATTCTCAAATTTGAGAATTACTCCAGGGGCAAATGTCATCTTCCACTATCACTACCTCCTCTTTTGTATTCCTTTCCCAAACTAGTAGCTACAATCTTTGCTGAGGTGGTTGGGGAGTATATGTGTTTAGTGTCATTAATTGCTTCAGTATATCTCTGATTTTTCCATTGCTGGTAGAAGAAGCTATGTAACATAAACTTCTTGTCCCATCTATTCATAATTTCAGCAATAGATCCCATTAAACATTCATTTCTGAGATTGTACTATGCCTGAAGCACTGTGCTAGTGACTTTGGACAGAAAAAAATCGGTGGAAACCACCTTGATGGCTCCCAATATTCCTTGCCTCCTGATATTCTCATTCTTATATAGTCATCTGACAGTGAATCAGGGCTTGTCTGTGTGACTAATCAAATATGACAGAGGTAATGTACAATTTATAAGACTGCTTTTTAAAGTGCATTGTGTCTTCCATCTTGTTTCTTTGGCTCCCTTGGTCAGAGGGAAACATTTGCCATGTTGTGAGGGGACTTAAGCAGTTCTACGGAGACCCATGTTGGAAGGGACTCAGACATTCTGCTGGTACCAACTTGTCAGTCTTGTGAATGAGTTACCTTGCAAGTGACTCTCTTAGCCCTATTAAACCTGCACATAACTGCAGTCCTAGCTGACATCATATTGCAACCTCAGGAGGGGCCCTGACCCAGAAACAGCAACCAAGTTTCTCCCAAATTAATTTTCTCTAAACCTTTGTGAGACAATAGATGTTACCTGTGATTCTATGCTACAGGTTTTGGGGTAATTTTTATACTGCAAAAGATTCCAATACGGGTCTTTGCTTTCATATTGTACATCCTTCTATAGCAGGAGAGGGTAATGTTCACATCTCAGATATATCCCAATCAATAATAATGAAAACTCAACCATAGCTTTAGTACATAGAGGTTTGAGTTTTTTGGACTTTGAAACATACGTAGATAATAGTAATGACATATTTTTATAGCAATGTGTAGTTTACTTTTACACTTCATAAACTGTTTTTACACAATTATTGTACCTATAGCCTTCTGAAAGTAGAGCAGACTTTACAGATGGAGTTAGTTATTAAATCTGTATTGAGTATCTACCATAATCCAGTCAGTGAGCTAGGTACTGGGGTCATAGAAGAGACCATGGCAGACAAAAATCTCTGTTTTTAGTGAAGAGGGAAGAAATACTTCAGTAATTATAAGTCATGCTTACGTCCAAGGTTCAAGTACAAGTTGCTATGGAAGCATAAAGTAAAGGGAAGTCCAAGTAAAATAAGGGTCAAGAAAAGCTTCTCTGGAAATGTTATAGTTCATTTAATTCTTGTAAGTTCGAGAAACCTTATCTAAGGGAAAAAGTGTGATAGGTGAAGATGAGGCCAAATACTCAACTATAAAAAGACCTGAGTTAGGGTAAATCATGCTCTGTTTGAAAAACTGAGTCAGGTATGGCTGACTTAGGACAAAAAAAGGGGTGAATGTTGATAGATGATGCTAGAGAAGTAGGCAGGGGCACCTATTCTCTTAGACTAGGTAAGAGTTAAGAGTTAAGGAGAATCACTTTGAATGAAGTACAATATTGTATGGGACTGAACTAGAGTTTGAATTTATATTTTCTGTCTTATCTTCATTTTATAACACTTACTATTTCTTTATTATAGCATTTTGACAGCAAGAAACCAAGTACCTTTCAAGACCTCTTTTTAAAAGAGAAAAAAGAAACCAAGGCAAGAACAAGACTTCCCTAAAATTATAACTCTTCTGTGGTAGAACTAGGAACTCGAATGCTTGTCTAATGTTCATGGGATTCAGGTTATATGACTTACAAATCAATACTTATTTAATTGCATTTACTTGATTTCATTTCATCCACCTGATTGTACCACTTGATTGCCAGAAGCATCTGCAATGTGTGTTACAGATAATAGACATTAGGGAGACTATCTTGTTCAATTATAACAGTTCTACCAGCCCTGATGGAGGCTCCTAGAGACTATCTGGAAGGGAGTCAGTCATTTGTCATATTTGAATTCTTATGGCATTATCACCTAAAGAGAGTGAAAATTAAGTCTTTACATCAAAAAGGACATGTATTTGTCATAAGGGGGAGTAAATAGAAAGTCTGGGAAGAGTCTATGCTATTCCATAACCTCTTGGCCAAGAACTGAAAAGCGTGAAATGTGTGAGATTGCTAGTTAAGGAGTACAGATTACTGAGTTCCTGTGACCTTCTGCATTGGGGCGAAGGAACATCAGAACATGAACTGCGCTTATAACTTTCCACATAGGAGAACAGAAAGAAGGTGCAGGAGCGTTCTCCAGCACTGCTAGCGAATGGAGATGGATGTAAGCGCTGACTGAATATGGAGGTTAGAGGAGATGGTCATAGACTGATATTATTGACAGTTGTACTTTCACTGTTTATGACACTTTGAAAGATTGACATGACTGAGAATGAGAAAAAGAGGGGGGTTTACATTGGTGGCTTGCATTTAACTAACATCCACCTATTTATTCTTGGCAGAAAAAGATTAGGAGACCAAGGATTCTTGAATTTCTAACCAGAGACTGCTTTCCTAGAAAAGGAGAAGCTATTACTTCCTTGGAGATTAGGGGACTGACAGGAGGATATGGGTTGATCCTTGGAAAATTGCAAAGCTGCTGAAGAGGTGGCAGCTGAACATATTTTCCTTTTATTTTTGAATGTTGCGATGTCTGAAGAAAAAGTTATCAGTCATAGTACTGACTGGCAGTGATCCACCAAAACCTCTGGATAGCTCAGAATTCTGGTGATTGGCATTTGAGTGAAGTTCCCTGACATCCACACTGAAACTGCTCTATTCATGTAGGCAGACTGTGTTGGCCAAATTTTTTCTTCTGGTGGGGAGGGAGTAAAGTAGTTATGCATTATATGAAGCCCTGTTAGGTTCCTCAACAAATTAAATTCCTTCCAGACCACTTGGGGAACCTCCTTCCTTCCCTTCTGCTCTTCTATCAGTGAATTTTTTTAAATTATGGAATTAGAAGATGGAATTGTTCTTTTTCTTAATATTTTCCTTCATATTTGGAGATTTTTCTTATTTAACTGAATCATTAATCTATTCAATCTTCTGGGGTTTCTGAATTTATCTCTATCCCTGAGAAATGCTAAAGGTCCTGAACAGGAAAAGGAGTTGTCTTCAAGGACCAAATGGGAATCCATTATTGATCTTCCATCTCTACAGTTTTGAAAGTTGATATTTGAAAATCTTAGAATGCTCCAGATTTATTGAAATTTTTCTCGAGAATGGGAGAAGAGAAGCAAATTATTTTACATTTCTCCTTTCTTCCTATCTTATTTCCTTTAGTAGATATCTATTAAAGACACATATGCATCAAGCATTGATAGAAATCATTATAAGTATGACATGCTGGAGTTCTCAAAGAGCTTATAGTCTGGAAGACACATGGCTGGGAAACATGCCTTTGCTCTCAAGTGTGTTAAGGAAATTGTTGGGAGCTAGAGGACCAAGCAGTGACACTCAACTTAATTAAGAGGAAGAGAGAGAGTCAAAGCAGATTCCCCAGAAAAATGTCTTTTAAACTAAAAGTAGTGAGTCAGGCAAAATGGAGTTAGGCTGAGTGTTCGAAACAGAGAGAATGGAAAGTTGAAAAGATCCAGAATAGAGACTGGTGGGATCACAATATATTTAAGATACTGAAAGAAGTTCAGGTAAAGTTTGATGATCGTGATCTTGGGAGAGGGCATTACTAAGGATGGGGATGAAATTGAGGATAAATGATACTGCAGATATAAGCAGGGCTAATCCATGAAGAAGGTGAAAGTCGTGTCTAGGAATCTATTCTAGTAGAGGTTAAAGGAATACTTACAAAAATTTAATGAGGACTTTCACAGACTTCTGTATTGTCTTTCAGTATCTAGATTCATTATGACCTACTATATTACCAGGCATTGTGTGGTGGTTTCTAAGCTCTGGAATCAGAATGCCTGAATATGAATCCTAGCACTGCCATTTATTAGCTATATGGTCTTAGACAAGTTACATGACCTTTCTGTGCTTTGTTTCCTTTGTCTATAAAGTTCAGATTTTAATCATACCTATATCATAAGATTGTGTGAATTTCAAATGAAACAAGGTCAGTGCCCAATAGATTCTCAGCATTCAATATCTGTATGCTACTACTGTTATTACTGTAATTATTACCGCCCCCCATTTTACAATTGGAGGGATTGGGTTGCAAAGGACTTAAGTTGTGCATGTGTAATACTTAGCAAAAGAACTGAAGTTTTTATGGCACTGACGAAGGTTCTGCACTTTCCTTTTCCAGAGAACGGTGCAGACATTGAACCAAGGAGTAGGAGAGCAAGTTTCTGAGGGGCCCAGAGCAACAAAGACAGTGGCAGTGGTTCACAGACTTTTGTCAGATGGTCAGGACTTGAGATCTGACAAGGTTAAAAGGAGGAAACCCATTCCATTCCCTATTTATCTCCTGTTGGAACTTCTCTAAGAGGCAGGGGAGAGGAAGTTATTCGTTCATGCTACATAACCTGGTCATGGAATTCTTATGCAGAAATGGGAAGATACAAAAAAAGATATTAAAGATTCCAGTTGCTAATGACTTATAGCAGAATGCAATTATCTGTATGGTCTTGGAATTTAGCATATCTGAGCTTCCCAGATCCTTAAAACTGCTGAGCCAACTTTTCTTCAGCTATTACTCTATATCAGATCATGTTCTATACACTTTACATGTATTAAATCAATAAATATTCATAACAAGTATGTGAGGTAGACACTATTATTATTCAAATTTTTTGTATGATTAAACTTAAGGACACATGCAAAAAAACTTACTCAAGCTCGTACAACTAAGAAGTGGAACCAGAATTTGGCCTTGCACATTATACCTCTATACTTAGAATCTTTATAGTTGTGAAGATTAAAAGACACTGTTGACAAGAGTTTAATTTATACTTCAACAATAGCAACAACAAAAAAATTAACCCACCAAAATGGAGCAGATAACCTGAGTAGATAACTTGGTAGAAATGACACACATATGGCCTATAGACAATGAAAATATGCTCTACATCATTCACCATAATAAAAATGCAAATGAAAACCACAATGGGATATTACCTCACACCAGAGAGAATTGCCTAAATCAAAAAGACTAGAAACAATAAGTGTTGGAGACTGTTGTTGGGAATGTAAATTAGTGTAAACTCTTTGGAAAGCAGTATGGGACTCCTCAAATCGATAAAGATGGATCTACTATTTGGTCCAACAAAATCCCCCTTCTAGACATATACCCAGAAAATACAAAAATAGAAAATCAGAAAAAAAAATTATGCTCCCCTGTATTCATAGCAGCACACTTCACAATAGCCAAAACAAAACATGGAAACAACCTAAATACCTGTCAACAGATGACTTAATGAAGAAGCTGTGGTATATATATTCAGTTGAACTCTATACCATTGTTAAAAAAAAAAAAAAAGATGAAATCATACCCTTTGCAACAACCTGGGTGGAACGGGAGGGGATCATGTCAAGCACAGTAAGCCAGAAGGAAAAAGTGAAGTACAGGATGAATTCACTCATTTATGGAACATAAAGAAACAAAGCAAATATACAGACAAATCTCAACAAAAGTCACAGAATGCAAGACCTTTGCTTCCACGGGGTGGGAGGGTGAGGAAAGAAAGGAGATAACAAATGGCAAAGACACTAGAACTCTAGTGGTGGGTGTGATCTAAAACACACAAAGACTGAGGTAGATTTAAGCATCCTAAAATGCATATAGCAATATAAAAAAATAATAAAACAGTAAAAACATATAATTGAAGTATCAATAATATTTTTCCCTAATCACTCTTGGAAATCAGAATAGATTAGTTTCCCTTCTATCCCTTTATACTTTCTTTCTCTGCAAGGCAAAACTGTTTTTGTCCCGATTTAACAAATATTTAACAAAAATTCGTATTTTTCTTATGTGTAAGTTAATTTAGATGTAATTGGACAAAATTTTTCACAAGAGGATAAGATCAAGGGAACTAAGCAGTCATGCAGTGAGATACACACACACACACACACACACACACACACACACACATACACACAGAGAAAGAGAGAGAGAGAGAGAAATATAACCCAACACAAAATTACTTGTTATCCTAGAGGAATAGAGTGACATAGAAATATGATCAGTATTATGGGTTCTGAGAACTTATTTAAAAGTATTAGACTTACTAACTCCTTAACCACTAATTCCAAGTGGAATGTGGGATCAGAAGGAAGACTGTTCTTAAGATTTGAGACTATTTGTGTCTATCTTTTAAATGTCTAGTTTATTTCACAATCTACTGTAGCCAAAGTAGTCAATTTCTAATTGTTATTTCTTTTTGACCTATTCCTATTATCCATAATCTTTTATTTCTTTGCATTGGATATCTTGAAATATTTCTCCGACTCATTTTATTCTCTTTAAACTGACCGTATACAAATTGCCTAAGTAATCAATATGATCAGTATTGTCTTATATGTAAATAAAAATGGTATGAGCCTGGTCTACAGTGTAAGAAATGTTATTTTTGCATTTTGATGATTTTCTATATCAGAGATGTCAGTGGTGTTCAAAGTCTGGAGAATAGCCTTGAACACAGGGTGTTTTATGGACCCCTTCCATAAGAGATGACAAAACTTTGTGGGAATTTCTCTACCATTGTTCTATTTCTGCAATGTCTTATAAGATGCAATACTTTATCAGACTGCTTATACAAATCTTTTTTGTGCATGTATTTTTAAAATATAAAGAGATGTATGCCTCTTCATTTTATTGGTGCTTTTTTATAAGGAATTCAACTTGCTGATAGGTGCCCATATCTACTTGATCCTCTAAGTGAGTCAGGCTTGCTCTCTCTGGGGATGGAGAGTACACTTGGTTTTGTGCTTCTACTATAAAAACGTCTTTAGGGATCTTGAGCTGGGGCTTTCCTGTAACACAGTATTTCTTATAGAGTAACAAAAATATTTCAGTAAAACTTTATTTGCTATTCCATGGGCAAATAATAGACGGTGTTGCTGATGGCACAGTCAAGTTTATTAGCGAAAGTCTTGGGAACAAAGAGGTCATGTCCCCATTTTGCCACTCTTACATCTAAGTGTCTCGTATCTAAAAAACCTTACATCTTAAAAATAAATGGTGTGAATCTATGTTCATTCTAGTCTCAATCTAGCAATTTTGTTATGATTTGACTGGATCATATATTTCAAGAAGACTCATGTTTTAAAAATAAAAGATTGAGTATGCATCACATATGTTGGAGCATTTGCAATTAGCTGATGTTACTCTCCTAGGTGACTGGGCAGAGAAGGCAGACTGCCAGGCTTGGCAATCTTTTAAGATTCTTTTCATGCCAACTTGCAATTTGTGACAGTTCCAGGTTTTTATCAGGAGGCTTTATTGAACTTTGAAAATGACTACTTCTTGACCTGACTAGGTGAATTCTTGGCTAGTGTCATAAAATAGATCTTTCTTTAAATATTTTCTCATGGTAATACCTGGAATAATAATTCTGGAAGCTAAATGTACAATAGAAACGTCCCTTTACCATTACTAAGGAGGGATTTGAAATAGAGTTTGCTGTAGAGATGGAAAAATAGTGACAGAAAATCTGAATGATCTCATCATGAATGTACCATATCTTAGTTGAGTGGATAAGAATGGAGTACAAAAATGGAAGGAAAGTAGAGGAAGATTGTGATACAAATTGGATTAAGAATTGAGTTTTGACCTTAAAGAATAGTTTCGCTTGGATTTCAGGACTGAATCATAGAAATGTCATTAACAGGATCTTATATCATATAACAAGGCCCAGTTATATTGCTGGAATGCAAGCAAGGACTGTGAGTGGAAGTGAAGTCCTTGATCGCTGAGACCGTCAGAGAAGATCCCAAGGAGATATGAGTTTTGTTTATTCTTTAAGATAACTTGTACTAGTTTCATTTGCTTATAATACTGTATTTATGAAGAATAGATACATATCTCAATCAAAGTATAAAGGTAGAGGAAAATCAAAAAAGGTGGAAAATGGTTAAAGGAAGGGCATTACCAAAAATTCCAAGGGTAGGAATGGTTAGTAAGATAAAAATGGAAGAGTTATACAGTGAACAAAGCTTTAAATTCTCTAAATTGGAGATTTATCTTAGAATAAATAATTGTTCTCAAATTTTTTTTATCTTCATGTATTCCTTTTGGGGCAACACCACAGTCTTTCTTTGTGTTGGTTTTTCTCCCATGCTTTTATGTTTTTATATTGAAATCATATCTGATAAATATGGGATTATGTCTTTTAGTTAATTTGAGTTGACAATTTCATTCCTAAGATTATAAAGGAAAATGTAAAACACGTTTTATAGCTTTTAGGAAAAAGACCATTGTTGACATTAGGTAAATATTCTAGGTAGTGCTCTACAAAAATATAAAGATGAATGGGATAGTTCATATGTAATCAGAAATAATTTTATAAAAATGGGATCATACTACACATGCTTTAAAAGCTCTATTCTTTATTATTTTTGGTGATAAATTCAATATTAAACATATATATTTCAGAAATTCAGAATAACATTTCTTTTTATTGCCTAGTTATATCTCAGGTACCATGTTTTTCATAAACTTTAATATGTATGTGACATTTACTTGAGTATATTGCTGTGAGAGTCTTCATTTACAAATTTCTGGGTTTGTGTATATAATTCCAAATCTTGGTGTTTCATTGGTAGATTTATTTGTTTTTTCTCAGTTTGGACCTACTTATTTCTAGTTATTTGTTTTTGTTCACACAGTTATTTTTTAGTGTAATCATAGGTAAATTTTACTATTGCTAAAATCTTTTGTTTTTTTTTCCTTGTTACTTTTTGCTGGGCTACTTTTTTAAAGTTGTGTATGTATTTTTTTCAGAATAAACACCTGGAAATAAACTTTTTTGGTCCTTACATTTAGAATAATAATAATAATTATTATTATTATTATTTCTATTATTACTATTATTACTATTGAGGAGTTTCCAAGACATAACCCTAACTTTCTAAGATTAGGTCACAATGAGGTCTTAACTTACATAGGAAAAAAATGTCATTTAAAAATGATCAGGGGTTGTTAACAGTAACTCGTTGAGCAAAATCTCAGTCTTCTATTCTCTTTTCATACTAACCCATAATTTCACTTACCATAATCACTTTATTTTCTTTCTTAAAGGAACCTTGTTTAATCCAAAATAGTGAGAATAAAGAAAATTGAAATATTATTAATTTCAATATATTGTTAATATACTTTCCCTCCTTTTATTCTTGTCAGATATGCATTACATAAAATGTGCCATTTTATTTTAATTTTTCTATATTGTGATTATTATGTATGGATGTATAATTAATGTAATTTTATGATTGTGATTTAATAAATGCAGGGGGATCATCACTCACCATTAAGGAAAGCTATAAAAATAATTGATGAGACACAACTCTTCCATTTTTTAATTTTCATTATTTTAGTTTTTGTATTTTTTACATTAAAATATTGTATTGTTGCCACTCTTGGATTCAAATGGCAGAAACATAACTTGAACTGATTCCAAAAAGATGGAATTAACTGTAAATGTACTGGAACATCTAATGCACAGAGGGAAATGAGGGAAAACATCTTTGCTGCTCTCAACATGTTGCTCTTCCCTGGCACAATAGATAATTATACTGACATGGCTGGGAATAAGTTTTCTCAAGCTTCCAAGCCTGCTGTCTCATAGCTCTCTCAAGAGCTGACTCTCTTCCCTTTGTTACAGCTTGAAAGGTTTGGAGGAAAGACTGGTTTGGCTTGAGTCAGGTGTACAATTTTGACTGGATCTCCTGGCACATGTATAGTCATTGGAAGTCCATTCCTGTACATCTGTTGTGTTCCAAGATGAAGGGACTGAATGCTACCCTCCTCTAATTGCTGTCAAATATATTTATAAAATTACATATAGAGAAATCGGGGAAGAGCAATTAAAATAACTACCATAAAATCATAAAAATTTAGAGTAGTCTAGTGCTTCATTGTTTGCAGTTACAGAACAGGGTAGATAAGTGTAGAATAAAGTTAGATGCATGGTATCATCTTTCTTTTTATCCCTTTAGATAATAGCATTATATAGAAATTCATGGGGAAAATATCTAGGCTGTTCAAGTTTATAATTTTAAGAATAAAGCAGTGTATTGTTATCAGTGTGGAAAAAAGATTCAAAACAGTTTTCTGGTGGAATAAAGTTTGCCTGTTTTCACACCTGGATAACTGACCTTTAGAAACATAAAATTTAGCTTCTAAAATATTTTTCCTCTGCTCCAGGCTATGGAAAGCAGACTAAAGAGGAATAATCTAAAAGGGAGATGAATCTTAAAAGTATAAGTTGAAAATAGACACCTAAAATAGAATCTGGAATCAGAGAATTAGAGGTGGAGCTGAACTATCTTTGTTTGGCAGGTCTGGCCATTTCTATTAAGTCACAGGATATAAAGTTTAAGTTCAGGAATACTGAAAATTATCATTTTTATGGGTACAATTTTGTTTCCTCAAGTATTATTATTTAGAGGGAGAAAACCGCTAGGCTTATCAGTAGCCAGGAGAAGACAACTGAAGACTCTGTAGCTGAAATTCTGCTAAAGGCAGAGGGGAAGAGGTGTTTCTGAGGGACTGCACACCAGAGAGGACCAGGATCATCCCATACCCATCCACTTTGTATGTGGGCCTCGGTGGTCAGGAGGCGTCGCACAAATGGACTGGTCAGCAAGTCAGAAAAAGCAAAAAAGGTAACTTGAAAAGAAGCTGATGAATAAATATTAAATCTTGAATCAAATATGAAACTGAGGCCTGCTGGTGACCGTTAGAGAAAATGTTCAGGGAATGGATAAACAAATCACATAATCAGGGCTATCGTTCCAGCCACATTTTCCAATAAGTAGTCATTATGTGTGTCTATTGCCGTTTACTCAAATGAGGTAAAATAAAATTTCACTTTTTGTTTCCTTGCCACATTTCAAATGTCCTATAGCCACATGGGGCTAGAGGCAATTATATCAGATGGTGAGTGCAGCTATAGATCATAGCAGAAGGTTCTCTTGGATAGCACTGAGAGGCTCTGGCAGTGAGCCTGAAGTGGCACTGAATTTGACCCAAATCATGACTTCATTTTTAATTTCATAGGTATTGGAAGTTGACTGTATTATGAAATCCACTTGGATTTTAACACTAATATGACATTTGGCAATTGAGACTTGGTATCTAGCATCACTAGAGAGAAGTGCTGGGGTGGGTTTAGATATATAACTCTGTATCTAGAGTTCTCCACTTCATCCTTCCAAAAAAATCAACACCTTTATAGACTACCAGGCAAAGATTTGTATTAGTTGTGCTTAGCCACACCCTGGAGCAAGTTTCTGTGCTTCCAGTTAAATCTACACCTAATTCATGTAAGACAGTTGACTAACCAAACCATTTTTAGATGTTGCCCCACTTTCCAAAAGAAAATCGTTCTATCTCTGGGGTTTAGTGGTAAAGTGAAATCCTTTCCATCTCAGGTAGACACCTTCCTAAGTCTCTTTCCACATGCAGACAGCTCCTGTCCTATTTTAAGAATAGAGTAGTTTAAAATTCTGAATCTAAAATCATGTATTTTCTTACAAACACTTATTCTGTTAATGTGGAAAAAATGGTGTTAAAAATGACATCAGGATTTTCTTATTTAGAAACATTAATTCTTTGACTTAGATGTATTTATTTTAGCTCATATCTTCTTTGCCCTCATCACTGATTCTTTCTAGGAATATAAACCTCTTTTTGCAGTAATTGACTTCAATTTTGTGGAACTGGTGAGCAATTTAGATTTGTATGCTTATTTACTTATTTGCTCTAGCAAAAATTAAATAGAATAAAGAGCAGAAAAATAAAAATAAAGAGCCAAGTCTTTTTGCTCCTTCTTATAGGGTGTTGAGGAAAAATGTCAGGGCAACTCATGAAATCTCATTTTCCCTCTCCCTGAACTGTTCCTATTTTTAACTCGACAATTTTTTTTTTTTTTTAAATTGTAGCAGCTTTTTGAGACTATTAGGCTACTATTCAATTAGGTTTGCTTCTGTGTACACAATGGTACCCCAAGAGCTTTAAAGTGCTCCTGCAGTTTCAGAAATGTTTAATTTGCTACCAGGGAATAGTTTAGTTCAGAATAGCATGAGCAAAGTAGAAAGGAGAAAACAGGATACTATTTGTCACACCTCTGGGTTCTAAGGGAAGATAATAAAAACAATGAAAGCTAACATTTATTGTGCTCTTACCATAAGTTAAGCATTGTATTTTATTTGACCTTCACAGAATGATTTGAGCTGGATAATATTATTATTCCCATTTTGCTGATGAGGAAACTCAGGCTTGTAGGGAGAAATTTACCCATTGAAGCCAAGCTAGTAAGTCGTGATTTAGGATTTGTACTCAAACTGTTTGATTTGAGAAACCATGTTTTCAATCACCATTTTCCCTGAGTCGACTAAGATGGTTGTTTACAGAACATTTTCCTGCTTTCCTAAGTGTGTCTTTTCTCAACCTGGAGTGGGAAGAATTCACTAGTGTTGCCTTTTAAAGTTCTCCCATGCTTTCAGATCCAGATTAAATTTCAACTCTTCCAAGAAGACATTCTATATCTCTATAGACAGAATTAACACTTTTCCCCTCTCTTAATCCTATAACCTTTGCGCTTCCATTATCATAACTTTTAATACCTGCTTTGTATTAGAATTTCACATCTATCCTGTGAGCTTCTGAGATTAGGCATGTTTGCTTATCCAAGTTATTTCCCCCGGTGCCTAGAATAGTGTCTTCTTGTAGAGTATTCAAAATATTTTTGTTGTTGATGGTTTTGAATGCTAACAACAGACATTGTCTTTTTTGGATGCTGGGTTGAAAGAAAGCGTGAAAAGTTTGAGTTTTACATTCTGAAAATCTCTAGATGTAATTCACTATGTTTGAAGATAAATTGACCTTTAAAGGTGACCTCCAAGGGTTACAAGCACTTATTTAACAGATACTAATTGTCACATATCGTTCTACTAGGATATGGGCATGTAATCGTAGAGACAGATTTTATCACTCATCTCTTATATGTGGAAGTCTAATGGGAAGACCTATCATCATAAGAAAGTTGCCACCTAAATCTGTATTTACAACCCTAAATATATTCTTACAAATGTGCTATAAAGGAAACAAAGAAGATACTACGACGGAATAAATGAGGAAGTGATATTTAAGTAGAAGACTTCAAGGGTGGGAGGGAAAGAGCACTGGGGAGAGCAGAGAAAGAGTGTACTTAGAAGAGAAGACATGTGTGAACATCTTGATGGAAAAGAGATGGAAGAATTTAGTCACCATTAACTTAAATATCATAGAATTGATAATACAGCAATGATTACTTTCTGGCGGTCAGTTCTCTGTGTTCATGCATGGCAGACTGTATGTTATTGCATAGTTATAGATTAGATCATGCCAATATTTTTTTTATATTTTAGGCGTCTTAATGCCCATTTACTTAAAAGGTAAGTCATGCCTTTTGTAGTCTTGCTTACCTATGAATTTGTACATTTGGTTCAAATGATAGCTTCTTACAAAACAATTATAATAGTTACCATTTATGAATACTTTCATGCCAGGTTCTGTGTTAACTATTTTATTATTTCTTTTAATTTTAACAACAATGGTCTCAGCAAATTTATAGGCCATATGTCCCGTAAATTTAGATTTTTTAACACAATGCAACTATAATATATAAATAAGTAAGTATAGCTGTGTTCTAACAAAACTTTATTTCTGGACATTGAAATTAGAATCTATGTAAGTTTTAATTATTATGAAATTGTCTTCTTTTTTAATTATTGATTTAACCATTAAAAAATGTAAAAACCATTCTTGGCTTACAGGTCATATACAAATAGGCTTTGGGGATGATTTGGCCCATAGGTTGTAGTTTGCCTATCCCTGCTCTTTTGTGTTCTGCCCACCAGAGTCCTGTGTGTATGTATGTGTACATGTGTATGTTTGTGTTTGTGTGTATGTGTATTTCCCCTTAAGAGTCCAACAAGAAACTCTGACACCATTTGGACATCTACAATTTGTTGTAATTCCAACACTATCTGCCTGAAAATAGTGTCAGATCCCACCCCACTGATTAAGGGCTCTTTTCTGCAAGGTTGTCCCCATTCCCCAACTTCTGAAGCCTTTGCTTCCAACATAGAGCTAGATCAGATATTTCAATGACCCCTTTCATGGGATTGGTTTGCTAGAGTGGCTCACCCAACTCAGGAAAGCAGTTTACTTACTAGATTACCAGTTTATTGTAAAAGAATATATAACTCAGGAGCAAACAGATGGGAAAGACCCACTGGACAAGGTATTGGAAGAGGATACAGAGCTTCCATTTTTTTCTCCAGGTGCACAATTCTCCCTGTGCTCACCAGCTAGGAAGCTCACTGAACCCTTCCCTTTGGATTTTCTTGGACTTTTTATTACATAGTCATGATTAATCAAATCATTGGCCTTTGATGATTAACTCAACCTCTCTCCTCCCTGAGATTGGTGGGGAGGTGGCATAGGACTGAAATTTTCAACCCTCTATTCACAAGTTTGGTTCTCCTGGCAACTGGCCCTCATTAATACACTGGGTTCAAAAGTCACCTCATTAACATAACAACTAACACCTCTGTAACACTCTTAGAAAGTTTCTAGGGGTTTAAAAGTGCTGAGCCAGAAATTCATATGAAAATCAAATGTATATTTCTTACTGTAAACCACAAAATCATACCTGCCCTCCTCATTGTCCATATTCAATGGAAAAGGAAGCTGGGGTCATTGAGAAATAACTTATAGCTAGAAGTAAAACTCAGGTCTAGTAGATTCTGAGGTCCATGGTTAACTCAACTGCCTCATGTTATTAACAATACTTGAGTTGGGTTCATGGAATGATTTCCTAACAGTACCCATCGTATAGATACTATTCTTAACCAGATTCCATGTTTCTCTGAGGAAGAGACTCTTATATGTGTCTTGCCCCCTCTCCCCACTCCCTGAGCAATGATGGACTTACAGAAGGCATTCAACAGTAACTTAACTATTCTTTGAATGGTTTCTATGAAAATGATTCCAAACTGTAGGATTTTGGAGAATACATGGCAACTACATTTCTATTGCTAACTTAATTCAGGCTCCTAAAATGTGGCCTGATTAAAGACTGATCAGGCATATGATTAAAATTCTAGATGCAACTTTCATGTCACATTTGTAGAATTAGTGTCATATCAGTTTTTACATGCAAATCTCATAAAACACTAAAAAGTTGACTTCTCTTCCTTTGTGGAATGAATTGCCCTCTAGTCCTCTAAACCATAGGGAATTCTTTAATTTCCTGGTTTAAAATTGTGCCTGTGGAGTCAATTAAAGGTGAATGTAAGAGCTTTTAAAACTTAAAAAATAAATGGAAACTGCTTGAACAGCTTCATAATCATGAAAAATTTTGTAGAATCTATTTCTCTGTCTTGCTCACTCTTTCAATTCCCCCAGTTATATTAAAACTAAAATTCAGATGTGACAAAGTTGTCACAGGGAGGTATTAACATCTAGAAAGTGACGGATTGTTTTAACAATGAAAACTATCTTTATTATGGCAGATCTTTCCTGTAAACTTAAATACCTAAAATATATAGTGCTGAAGTTCTGATTAAAAGTATATTTAAAGCAGATGTATAATATGTCACATACTAGAATACGTTTCTTTGACAAACATTTTAGCTTATGATAAAATTTTAAGAAGTAAACTTAAAAATTTGTGAGTAGTTAAATACAGTGTTTTGAAATTCTTCTGGAGGATATGATAATAACAAATTTAAAAAAAACACTGATTTAGGGGATTTCTTTTTAAATGGTTTCTCTGAAATCTGTACTTCTTCAAGATTCCTGATAAGCCTTTGGATGGTATGCTTTACTGGAACAAACTACTGCACCCTCACATTTGCTTGAATGATAAATGTATGCACAGGAGGATGGATATGAAATAACATGCACACAAACTATAGATCACTTTTACTTTCCAGTATATGTTGATGTTTGTTCTTGATAGGAATATAAAAGAACTATTTTGAAGTTTCACTTATTTCTGACATACAGTAGTATGTTACTGTTGAATATGGTAAACAGCTGGAGAAGATAACTCCCTTGAACAGCTCAAGAAGGGAGTTAACATTACCTGGTTTACAAGTCTGGAAGCAGAAAGTCTATTTTTTTAACTACAGTACAGATCAGCAGCATAGATATATAGTCTACATGCTTATGAAACAGTCATTCAAGCTTGAAATATTCTACTCTCTGCTTGTTGGTGGGACAGGGCTATGAAAAAATAAAAAGTGAGAAGGTTCTGACCTCAGCAGCTGCTTTTCTCAAATGGTAGCAAAGGCTGAGGAGAAGAGAAATGAGGTTTGTCTAGCCTCAGTGGCATCTTCTCATGGGAGAACTGGTAGCAAGTTATGTTTCTTTGGAAGTCAACTTAACTTTACTGTGGTTCAGTGGAGGATTGTACTTAATAGAGCCCTGGTGTCTCGAAAGAATCAATGCTATTTCCAATTGGCACTTTCAAATTTAAACAATTATTGTCTTGTGGAGGCTCAGCCTTTTCATTAGGTTTTCATGGGGAATAAACTTCCTGCATTTGCTGCAGGCTGAGACTGTATTTTTATTAATTAGACATACAGGAAGCAAAGAAATCAAAAGATGAGCCAGCCTAGGAGAGGCTCAAGACTTCTGAAACTTGACTAAAAGCTATCTAGGTTGACAAAAGTGATGCTATAATTTCTCTATCTTTAAGTAGAAACCCAGGGTTACACTGTTGAATTGTTTGGCCTTAATTTTATTTCCATAATCATCACAATCATTCTGGGGGGGAAATATTTTTATCTGTATTTTTAAAAGTGAAGCTAAGAAATATTTTTTAAAGTAATTTTTTATTAAAGTAGCATTGTTTTACTTTATTATATAAGATTTAGGGTGTATATCAATGTAAGTCAACAGATGTTTATACTGCATTACTTTTGGCACAAATGGTCTGGTGAAGGATGGATTAAGCATCTGACTTTAATAACTAGGTTATCATATTTTGAGTAACCACATTATTAGAAAATATGAAATGAAGACAAGTATGCATTCAGATAAGTGCTGAAACAAATTTTAGTACAATTAAAATATGAGTAGATATAGAAATAATTTATTTTTGACTTAAGAGAAAATGAATGTTAAAGTGATGTTTCCAAACAGAGAAGCTGAAGACTGACAACCATTTAGAAATCATTTCATGAGACTGTCTAAAATTAAAATAAGTTGGAATTAAAAAATTTAATCTGTACTGTATAAATGCATTAAAATATATGGCAATATGATATAATAATGTATAAATTGATAATTTTGCATAAGATATTGAGTGAATGTGCTAGGTATTTGGGGAATGTTTGATAAAATTCAATTTCCTTTTGTTTTTTAATTAAAATTCAGTCTCTAACAGCACAATTTCTCATAATTCATCAATGCATAACTTTTAAAGATTCTAAAGTGTTCTGTTTTTATCTTAATTGAACTTACCATTTTTTATTTTTTTATGTGGGTTTTTGTGGATTGTTTTTCTTAAAAATTTTCAAGCCTCATATTCTAGTGAGAAGATAATTGAATAAAGATCATCACTTTTAATGGATCATATACCCATTTCTGGCTCAATTTTACCATGTGTTAGCTATTTTTAATGGTTATTATGAGGGCAGAAAAATAATAGATTTAATGATTTTTAAACTACTCAAGTGAATTAATTAATAAATATTGTATTAATACTCAAAACACCCAAAGACAGAATAAAAGTTTTACATGTCTATGCTGTACATGTCAGAGGAAAGACAAATGGTATGTGTATTCACTTATGCATTACATCTTTTTTTCTAGGGATCTTGCACAATTTTACTACAATTATATAAGATTAGGTAAGGTTATAGATTGGTGAAACTGCTTTTTCCAAGGTGAACTGTGAAGCTGAGGCTGGGAAGTCATTGCCTGCTAAGTAAGTGAGCACATAAACTCATTAGCTCTTTCTGACTTACCTGGGCAAGTTCTGTTCAGGACGAGAATTGTAGTATTGGTCCACAAATAAAAACCTTAGAAAGGATGATTGTGTTTGAAAATCAAAGCTTGAAAAGACACAGAATAGCATTACCAGAAGGAGTTAATGAAGACATTTGGGTATTAGGGTTCTTGGAAGAATGTGTCCTGCTAAATGGTCCACAAAATCTAACATCAACTACTGCCAGAATGATTCTGTTGGAATACACTTCACCATTATTTCCTTCCTTATATCAGATTACACAATCCAGTTCAATTATTGTGTCTAGATCTTTATCACTGTCCACTGGAAATTAAATATAGATGCTATCAACTCTAATCTGATAAATGACATTCATTAAGCATTACTATGCTTTTTCAGAAATCACATATTCTAATCCCCACAATGACTCTCTAAGGTATACATTATCATGATCTTCATTTTACATTTGAGGACACTGAGTCACAAAGAGGTAAGGTAACTTGTCCCTGGTCACATAGTAAGAAGTGAGGCCATTTTTTGAAATTAGAGAGTCCACCTTCTGCATCACTGTTGTACTTCAGGACAGGCACTTTAAAGGCTCAACACCAAGTTGAAATGAGCAGAAAACACATGATTTTAATATGGTAGGATAGATCATTTAAGAACTAGGCACAAGATACAGCAACACTATCAAAAAGGGACTATTGTCTCTCAGAACCAATGTGCATGGTCAGTGATAAGCAGGCAAAGATTTAGGGATAAAGGGAAGCTTTCCAAATAGACAAACTGGGGATGGCTATTCATGGTTGAGGGAAGAGCATATGCAAACTCAGCAGACTTGCCACTACAACAAAAGTTTGTATAACTACAAATATTTCAGTAATGATAAATGTTAAATAAGGTAGGAGGATATGGTGTCCAGGAGGTGAAAATAAAGAGATTGCAACACCAGAAGGGTTGGGCCTTTTTAGTTGGAATGAGGGGCTTTAGCTTTTAAAAGGTCGGGTTTATGAATTTGCTAGAGTGCTTTGGTGAACTTATTTGTGGTGGGCAAATGGGATGGGTCGGAGACCAATTAGGGGACCTGTGCATGATCTAATGGAGGGCAATACCAGCTTTGGGGTGAGCAAGCAGGTGGATGATGGAGCCTCCGTATTTGAGAATCTCAGAACAGGGTTGGGGAAGACAGTGAACTTGAATTGAGGTTATACAATTGCTGCATGAGTCGCTTGGTAATATTTTGTATTTCCCTTTTGTCTGGAATTTCCTTTAATGCAAGTATGAATATGCAGGTGTTCTAAATATTGACTCTGAATCATCTACTTTGTGCAGATAGATACTCAGGAGAGCTAGTGTTAAAAACCAAACAGCCTCTCTCTGTGTGCTTATCCAGACTTCAGAGTTGTCTGTAGAATTCAAAGGCTGTGAATGAATGCCTTAGGCTCTGTTTATAGTCAGGATTCAAGATAAGACAGAAGGGACAGGGAAAGGTGAGCAGCAGCTATAACCTTTATATTTGGCAACATGCCTTTCTACTATGAAGACCAGTTGTCTTCAGCTGCCGTTAATGCTGATTATACAGAAAATTGCACAACACTTCACTTTAATTTGGCCCATTGAAATGCCCTTTTAGGAAACAAGTGGCATTACCAAATTGGTCAATTCCTGGATCAATGCAAATCCCCGAGTTCTTTTGCTGCAGACAGTAGTCCTATCATTTCAGTGTAGTCAATTAGCAGAGGTGATATGAAAGCCTCTAGCTTTGCTGTAGAAAGCAAATAGGCTTTCGATGATTATTAAGCAGCTTTCTCATGCGCTCCTTTCTTGTTGGAGTTAAAGGCATTAGGATTTGAATCCTGCCCATGCTCACTGTATAGAGCATATGTCATTCTCTCCATCTTTATTGCTATTCATATTGAGGTCAATTATGAAGCTGCTGCTTAATGTCACCATGAAATTGTTCAATTATTTTCTCTCAGCATCTAAGCAGCTATCCTCCAAGGGATTTAGGAGAAATGGTATTCATACTGAGGGATTCTTAGGAAACTGGTAGCCCTAAATGGTTTTCCTTTTGTATTTCACCCCCTCTCAATTAAGAGATCCAAAATGCCCGCTAAGTTGTTATGCATAACTAGTATCCAATCTTCTCTTTGGTTAATATTGGGGAAAACAGACGTAATTCCTTTCCTTAGTGGTGGAGCCGTAATTTAAAAAGAGAAGCTTTTATCTTTGCCACCCCCTCCCTCTCTCTTATAACTAGATTCTTCTGGAGTCCTAAGGGCTTGTGTTTATTCCTAACTAAGTAACCATTAGGGCGAGTTTCTCGTTCCATTTTAATGTTGAGATGGAGTGTGATAGGGAGATGTAAAAATACTCATTTTTAATCACAAGTATCTTTGTACAATGCTAGTATTTATTTTTTGTAGTTTACAAATAAAATGCCCTTGGATTTCTATTATTATAGTCATGACTTGCAAAGAGATGCAGAAAAATATTTCTATAAAGAAGCAAATGTCACTACTCACCTAGAAGTTTCTCATGTTCCAGTTACTCCCTTTTTTTTTTTCCTCTGAAGCTTGGTGTGTGTCTTCTGAAGTCTAATTGCTCCTCATCATTTTATGACTGCTCTTGACTCTGAAATTTGGTCATCTCTATAACAATGAAAAATCAACAGTGTTTCTTTGAGGCATTTCAATTCCCTCATTTATTATCCCAAATATTATGCTCAAGGTACTGATCTAGATATTCTTGGATAAAGGGAATGAATCAGTCAAGAGCCCTGTTTAAAGAAGTTTGTGGCATAATAGAGGCAGTACATTTGTTAACAGATACCTTTAATACAAGCCATAATGAACTCAATGTTATAAGAGAACCAAGAAAAAGGGCGTGGGAGAGTAGACAAAGAAGCATTTCTCAGAGACAACTTTTGGGTGAGGAAACACTTGAACTGAACCTTGAGAAAGAGAAGGATTTTTCTAGGCAGCGTGTGGTTGGGTTTACAGAGAATGTGCTAGCAGTCACAAATTCCATTACATTCTGTGATTTCATCCCATTAACCATTTCCCGTTAACTGCTTTGATCCTAGCCTTCATAATTCTTCTCTTTCCTGTTACTGTACTCATCCTCTAGTCCCATTCATTTTTATCTCATAAAAAATATTCTGTATATTGTAAGCCTTGAAAATTGCCACTTTGTCCTGTTGTCCCTGCTTTGTAAGTACTATAGTATTTCTTTTCTCCTAATAAAGACTGAGATTCTTGTTTTGGTGTGAGACCTGCCATGATCTGGTAGATACCAAAATGTCAGCCATTTTATGTCTTTGTGCATTCTAGCTCAGGATTATCTTTTTGGCAAACACACACTTCACTTTAATTTGGCCCATTGAAATGCCCTTTTAGGAAACAAGTGGCATTACCAAATTGGTCAATTCCTGGATCAATGCAAATCCCCAAGTTCTTTTGCTGCCTACTTGTCTTTCTGCCTTTAATGCTTTCCTTTTCCATCTGGCTGTCAAACACTGAGTTTATCACTTCTATAGTTAGCTATCAAGACCTGTTTTACTCAGTACTGCAGGTCGCATGAATGGAGCTCCTTAGCAGGTTGTTATCTAATTAATCTTATTCATATCTAATTGTGTCCATGTTACCCTCATATGGAAGGGATTCTCTTTCTGAGGGACGAGACTATTGGTGTTAGTTTATTAGTAAATATAATTTTCAGCTTCACTGATTATTCATATATCTTTCAGTCATGAAAATTATACAGATACTAGAATAGGTTAATTTTGAAGAAAGGTCTTAAGAAATGCAAGAAAAAAAGGGACTAAGAAATATCTGAGGGGGATGTTAATAGCTGAAGAGGTGATGGTATGGTGAAGGGTGTTTTTCAACATCTACAAATCCTTTAATAGAAGAATATATGTTTGTATGTGTACACACATGCACACACATACACACATAAACTTAGTCATCACTTGAAAAGTTGGATTCATTCAATAATTATTGATAGAAGATCAACTCTAAGATATAGGGCCTTTGCATATATTCTTTTTTTTTTTTTTTGCCCCTGTGTTGATTGTTTCAATGGACCTTGGTAAACTCATGCCAGTGATTGAGAAGAACCACATAAAAAGCTAGTTTAGAAACCTAGAATCCAGTTCACGGGATTTTGCAAGTCTCAGGATTTTTTCTTTATGCTTCAGCTCACTCAGTGCTTGACCCACTTGGCTTCTTCTGGCATTGGCTCTCTTTTCTGATCTTTTTAGTCTTGGTTACTCACCTTCAGGTCATATACCCATACCATTCACTTAACGGGTGGGAGGTTTACTGTTCTGACTTACAGACTCTGCTATCTAGGCTCTGTCTACACAGGGTGAGATGGGAGGAATCAGACACAGATGTCTAGTGCAAACTTACGCGTTTTGAAATTTGACGAGTCAGTCTTCAGTCCTGAACTTTAAGCTGCTTACCTTCATTGAACTTTTTTTTCTACCCTACTAACAGTCATCTTTGGTTTGAAAATAATATTTAAATATTGTAGCCATCTATAAATGGACTGCTTTATTCTATTCAGGAGACTCCATGATATTTATTCTATTCAAGCTCCCCATTTGTTAAAGGAAGTGTACCCACATGCACGTGCACACACATACACCCATAGATATTTTTTTTCTATGTGGTAATCATAGACTTTGATTTCTTGAAGTTTATCTAATTCATTGTCATCATTCCTAATATCTGAGTTTTTAAAATCATTTTAGAAAGTAAAGTTAAATTTTAGGATATGAATTTTAATCTATTATGGTGTTGTCACAGGTGAACCAGACAAAGGAAATGAAAGATAATTATTTTTCTTTTAAAATCATTTCTTAATACATTAAAGAAAGAGAATAAAACATGGTGCTAACAAACTGGTGTTATTAGTGACCTTGAAGTAAGTTCTCAGTGTGTTATACCCATTTTTACAGGGTGGTATCTCCCAGAAGTCCCTTCATTATTTTTATTTTCTCTTCCACGTAGAGAATAAATAATATTGTACTAGGAGAGGTAAATGATGCTAATCCTTGTCCTTACATATGTAATACCTTTTATTAAAAATAGAGACTGAGACTTTAATAGGTACATCTAGTCACCCAGGAATATATCATGTCAGGATTTCATTCCCTGAAACACAGGAAGTCACTATGCCCTTGTGCTTATTTAGTGCCTTCCTGCTCT
Organism: Solenodon paradoxus; assembly: GCA_004363575.1. Taxonomy (NCBI): domain Eukaryota; kingdom Metazoa; phylum Chordata; class Mammalia; order Eulipotyphla; family Solenodontidae; genus Solenodon; species Solenodon paradoxus. The sequence continues at coordinate 135,443 of RJWH01000279.1, read as the reverse complement.
GATGAGAAACTCCTTCACTTCCCAGATCTGTGATCCAACTGGTTCTTCTTCCTGTAATTAAAGCAGTCACAGTGCTATTCTAGGACCGGAATGCAGGATATTCAGGAAAGTACCTTTATTTACTGGCTGCTGTAAATATTTGGCTGTAAATCATTTTCAGTAAAAGTCCTGACCAAAGACCAATGGCTGCATTTTGGCTTAATCAATACTGAAAGTTAAATACTTGTATGACTATAGATTTTTTTCGCTTCCAACCATTTGTATTTATGTAATAGTCCTAATAGTGTATTTACTATTGATAAATATAATCTATTAAAAAGTACACAATCTATTTTTAAAAACACAAATGCCATTTGTGTCCATTGTAAAATATTTAGAAAATATCATAAGCAAAGAGAAAAGACCCATTATCCTTCAAAATACCACTTTAAAATAATTGAATGCAGGTTCTTTTAGTTGTTTCTCTCTCTATTGAAAATAGCTTTGTAAATGGTATGCAAATATTTACCAAATTTTCTTTCTGAACCAGAGACCTGTCACACTAATTCATAACTGAAAGTATTTTACTTTTCTTCCCTTGTATAGATTAAACTCAGGTTTGTTCGTTCAACTTTTTAAGTTCCTTATGACTTTTTGAAGGTTCCCCTTAAATCTTCTGATTCATCTTCTGGCCTCTGTCATTTGAATATTTGCTGCTTTGAATACTTGGTCCCTTTGTCTCAAATGCTTTTCTTACATCGTTATCATATTGCTAAGCTTTTTCAAGCTCTCCTCTCAGAATGTTCTCAGTTATTATGAATGCCCTGCTTCACTCTGTAGCACAACTCATTTCTATCAATCATACCTCTCAGTTAGACTTATCTTACCTCTGCGTTTGCTTGGATGCTTTCTCCACTGGATTTTAAGTCTGGAAGGAGGGGATTATTCTTATAATATGTTGTGATGACTTATTTAATGTCATTCATCTCACTTTCTTATAATCCCAACAAATACAGGGGTCACCTTCATAGATCCAACATCATGTTGGTTGAGAATATAATGATGTACACTCAGTAATATCTGAGTTTCCCTACTGTGTTATTTGAAGCTCCTGGTATAGTGTCTGTACCTGGTAATGCCATCTCTTAGGCAAGTGATATTGGTTGAAATGAATTATTTGTTATTGACCTCAAATAAGAAACATGCATGGGTTCAACACAAAAGAACTTATCAAAATTCTTTGGAACATTTTCAAAGAAAAGAATTCATTACTTGGAAACTTACATAAGGGAATGGAGCATTTTAAACAGAAATACAGAAAGTAAATATTCTAGGCAGCAGTGAGAATTACAGTGTTCTTAGTGACCTTAATCGTCTGAAAACTTTGGAGAATTTTTGTTTAACTGGTTTCATCATTCAGATTGGATCAATAATTGTGTCATCAGCTAAATTTGAGGTAGAGTACCACTCCTTTACTTAGGAAGACCACTCAATTCTCTTTTCATTATTTTGGGTTTTATTAGTCATTGTTATCATTTGTTTAGCTCTTCTTCAGTTCATAGTACTTTTTCAGGTTTTGCCTATTATGGTTAGAATTATGTTTCTAAATCTACTTTGGGATACATAATGATCTTACCTTTTATTGGTTACTCTCTAAGTGACATTAAAAGGTACCTACTCTTCTCGCTCTCTCTAGGATCCTCGTAGGAAATAGCACCTTTTATTTTCTCTCACATTATGCATTATCCTCAGTTCATAATCATTCCTCTTTTAATTAAAAAAATCACACCTGGTTATGTTTTTTCTTTATTTTTCTATCCTCATTTACTTTCTTGCAAATTCATTGAAAAAAAAGTTAGTTGTTAGTTGTGTCTGGAACTACATCCCAATTCTTAACTGAAATCTCATCTTTTGCATTTTTAAAAAACAAATGCCCCAAATCACTGTTTTTTCATGAGACAAATGCAATGGCAATAGAGTATTCGCAACAGTGCATTTAACAGAAAAAAACTTGAAAAAAGTGTAGGTGGTTCTAATTCTCTAAAGACTTAACTGACAGCTGCCTTCAATGTTAGTGTTATTTTTTTGGTCAGGATCAGGTACTGCTTGATAAAATCTAAACTCTATATTGTTAAAAATATCTGTTGATTCAACATTGTCTACTACCATTTCTAATGTGGTTGGCTCCTTAAATTTCCAGTTATCATCTATAAGTGTTTCTTGAGTACTTACAATATACTCAAAACTGAAGTGGACTCTCTCCTGAGGGGTACACATGTAGTATAAGACGTTATAATTAGATAAAACTACATTTTTATCTATATTTTCTTTTTTAGTTACTCTTTTCCAGTTTTCTTACTATCTGATTTACTTCTTCTTTTCTATAGTAGATTGATATTTTACCAATTTTTGCTTAAAATTGACTTATGTAAGAAGGGTATTTGAAGCCAACAATATTGGAAAAATATAATTTTTATCAAAAATTTAAGCTTCATGATTATACTTTTTTCATTCTGGAGTCTCTGATATTTATTATTATACACATATACACAATACCTTATTTCTGATTTGGAATTTATATTGAATCCTTTTCTAAAATAAGATGTTATTGTATTAGGTTCTAGTAGGGTAATAGGCTACTGCTCACAATACCATAACAAACATCAGTCTTTGGACTTGGCAATACAAATTGCTTACAAATTTGTGACTGATCAGCTTGCTGAAATTCTGATTAATTGAAGGTCCCAACCTTACCCATTTCATATAAGAGATATATTGAATGCTTCAAAATAATTTACATGGCATGGAAATGATAGCATGCTTGTCATTTTTTACTGGTTTAGATTGATACTTAAATGTCATACCATTATATATCACTGCTAATTCTTAGAACCGTGTAACATATGCCATATTTATTTCTAAGATTTTATTCTTGTACTTTAAGATTTGAAAAAGCATCAAGTGAGTTCATTCAGATTTATTCTTAATTACTAGCTACTAATAGGATTGTATAAGGAATGCCTTATCTTTGGAGTACTGGATATGAAAGGTGATATCAAAATGCAGCATTGTGGGGTAGCTTCTGTGTAATTTTGGCTCACTAGAATGCCAGTTGGGAAATGGCAAAGGCTAATACTCAACAGATGGCAGAGTCCTAAAACCTATAATAATGGTTGCAGTTATTTTCATTACTGTCATTTGATGACACATACAATAGTGTGAAAAGGCTTGAACTGGGTAATCACAGTAAATATACTCAAAGGGACCAGATGCATTTCAAACAATCAAAACAGTGATGGATATTCAGGCTGAGTGCCACTTCTGCACATATTCTAGGTACATTTATTGCTAGGATTTAGAAGCAACATTACTTGTCACAGAGAGTAGCTCCATTTCCCCTTTTAGTAATAACAAGCAACAAAAATTGACATCTGTTGTAACACAGACAGATTATTTCACATCCTTTATGATTGTGTGTGATTATCATGCATATAAATTTAGTTTGCAGATGTTCAACGTCAGAGATCAAAATACCAATTTTGCCTACAAAGGAGTTTCAATGGATACTGAAAACCTAAGCACTTTTGAAAATAGAAAGTTAAATCTTTTAGAGTGGGGACAATAAAAATCAAATGAGATTAGTAAGAAAGCATCAGAAGGCATCAGAGAAGGATGTGGGATGTTTCAGAAGATATTAATATTTTTATCATCAGTTTTGTAAAAGCACTCATTCTTGATTTTAATTTCCAGGGACTATAGTTTGGTATGTCTTTATTATTTTCTTCAATTCAATGAATAAAATGAGGCGCATATCCTTTCCTTGAAAGACAGAATCTGTCATTCTAGAACATTAATTAGATTATATTTGAATCATTATAATTATTTATATGTCTAATATGTAAAAAGAATACTTGGTAATTTTCTGTGGGAGGCTGTCTAGCAATGACCTTCAATGATGTTATTAAGCAAAATACAACCTTTAGAGGTATTGAATGCTCATTTTAAGATCATTGTTCTATGTATATTTTACTTTATTAATTTTAGTAAACATGGATATATGATAGAGAGAAATTATTTATTTTGTTGTACAATATAAAACACCTAAACATACAAAGTCAGATTATCTTATGCAAAACACTTCTCCCTTTCTCCACCTCCAAGCAACCCCAAATCACAAACAACTTCAAAGGAAAGAAACACAAGTCACTTATTTCAACAATCTTGTGCCTGCTTCAAAGTCACTATTAACAATGTGGATATATTTCACATTTTCTTCTGGGGATTTACCACTCAACATTAAAGCACTTCTGTCACTTTTTAAAACACTGTATCTTCCCTCTGCTAACAATGTATTGGTGATCGAGAATACAGTTTGGAACAAGCACAACATAAAATCCTTAAAAAGTACTGGAATCTAAAGGAAAGTTTTTGACCCTCCCTTTGTAATGGGCAAAAGTATCACATTTTGCCTTTGCAAAAGCTTATTAAAGAATTGGGTATATATTTGAAACATAACTTTTAAATATTTGCACAGGACCATTAGTTTTAATCTAATTACATACCCCATAAGATCAGGGAATATGTATAGAATAAAACATAATAAAATAAGAAAAAATAAGAAGTGATATTGATAACAATATTGATTTGCCTAAAAGGGCATAGAGTTTGTAGGAAGCTGTGATTCAGCAAGATAATAACATAGCTTATTGGACTACTGAAAAAGATCTGCTTTCTTTTTTCTTATATGTATTTACTCCTTGAGAAGTAGAATACTAAGTGGCTTAATGGTTATGTATTTTCTGGTGCTCTTTGGATATAATTTATTCTTGGTAAATTTGATTATTAGGGTATATATTATATTGAGCATTTTTTGCTTGGGGCTTTGATTCTAGAGCCAAGAATTTAAGGATATAGTAAATATTAATAAAATTAAAGAAGTTTAAACCTAAGCAGTATGAAATCATATTAGATTATTTTAAATTTAGTTACAATAATTTCCCTGTTCATAATTAATAGAGTACTTGTATTATTGCTTAAATAGGTATTTAAATCTTACATCCTCTGGATAATTTTAACTTAATTGAGTTAAAAGCACAATTTAATTAAGTCCAATGGAATGGTAAAAGAATGCATTTTGCTCATACTTTGCCTAATGGTGTCTCTCTATACAGTACTCATTTACCAGTGGCAAATAAAAAAGTCAATAAATCCCTATTTTCATCAACTAGACTTGTGAACTTCATTACTTGATCATGTTATCAGTATAATTACTCCAGACTACATTTTGCCCTTGGTTATTAATGCAGTGGACTTCTGCAACTTATTCTTGGAAGAACTGCCTAAAAAGAGCAGAATTCATTTTAGCTCTAGAAATGACCTTGGCTTTTCTCATTCTAAAATCAGTAGTAAATCCTCATGGAAAAGTAGTCCATACACCCAGATGGTATTGTTTTGAGAATATTTTGCTGAACATTTTTGTTGTTGCTGTCATAGTGTTATAGTTAGCAGTGCTTTTATGGGCTATTATTGTGGACTGAATTATCTTCCCCAAAGGATATCTTGAAGTCCTAACCCCTGGAATCTGTGAATGTGAGTGACCACATTGGGAAATAGGATGCTTACAGGTGTAAACCAAGATAAGCCATGCTAGAGTACGCTGGACCCATAATCCTATTAGAGTCTTTAGAAGACACAGGGAGAATGCTATGTGCTGACGGAAGTAGAGATTGGAGTAATACAACTGCAGATCAAGAAATACCAGTGATTGCAAGAAGTAGGAAGAGGGAAGGAAGGATTCTATTCAGAGTCTCAGAGGGACCATGACTCTGCCAACCCTTTATTGTGTACTTTGACCCTCCATGACTGTGAGAGAATAATTTCTGTTGTTTTAGCCATTCAGATTGTGATATTTTGTTAGAGCAGCCCGAAGAAACTAACACAGATTCCTTAAATGAATTGTTTAACAGAATAGGTTAACTACTTAGCTCTTAAGGAGGATAGGATCAGTTACACTCAGGAAAAAAGGGAGGCTAAGATTTTTAACAAAGGGTTAGGAATGGGAATGGCGGCAAGGAAGGGATAAAAGAGAAAGGAGAGGGAAAGGGACAGGGATAGGGAGACAGAAGTATAATATTGAAAACTGAGTAAGTCACCCAAATGAAAGAGCCTTTTTAAAGGTTTTAACATATGGAGATATGGTCTTTTTTGATGTTCCACTTTGAAAACTTTGAAGTCTTTGATGCATTACATGATAAAGTTTTTAATGACAGAAACTAACTCACCAATACTATAACAAACCAGATAAAGTGAACCCCAAAGGAAAATCTGTGTTTGATGTGATATGAATGACAAATAATTAAAAATAATTTTAATAATTTATGTATAAATGCAATACATTGTATTGTATGTTATATTGTGGAGTTTCAGATCACATTTAAAATAACTTATAAATGTAGATCTAGCATTAAAATATTAGAATTATATGTAAATATATTGACTCATTTTAATATGTATTATCTGTAAAATATGTATTACATATATAATTTGACCATATATTAGGTCCAAAGATATATTTCAAACCTTCTTCTCTTTCTATGTACGATTATTTTTTACCAGCTATGTTAACTAAGTCAAGGAAAACTTAGAAACTCAGTATATTTGAACAACTGAAAGAACCTGCATTTTTAACGATTTTTCAACCTTTTTCTCCCAAATTATAGCATTTTATAGATAACTCTATTTTGAAAATCAACACCTGTAATACACTAAGTTCACCACTAGCATTCCAGTTTTTCATTTACTCTTAAAACTCCATGATCTTATGATAAAATATTTCTTCATAAAATTGATATAAAAAATAAAATAACTCGGTACAAATTATATTAAAATTGATAATTATTTTTTGGCAATTATCCTTTAACTAACATTGCAAAGGAAAACACTCTCTATGTAATCTTTCATCGTGTACCTGCCTTTTAATGGTATCATAATTTTATGAAAGTTAAAAATCTCAACATGATGCAGTTTACATACACACACACACACACACACAGAGTTAAGTTCAAAAAGCTATTTTTTCTATTAATTTTATATCAGCAGAAACTATAGTTTTCTGATTTTGCAGTTTTAAGGGAGAACCATCTTTGCTTCTCATTTTATGCTAGATGAGAAAAACAATTTTTTTATTGTTAAAATAAAGAAGGATCATTATTTTGTCATTCAGACTTTCAAATTTCTTGATGAAAAAGCTATTGCATTATTAAAATTTACTTGTTTGGTTTAGAAGTACTTATGTTGGACATGGTATGAGTTTTGAACTTTAATTTTGATTTATTTGCTTGCTAGAGTGACAGCTACGCAGAATTTATAACGTTATTTTAAAGTTTGAATTGCTAACAGAAATAACTGCACTTCATAGTTTTTTATGAGACAGTTTGGTTGTAATTACACATGTGGCTATCAACATTAAGAGAGACGATTCCAATGAAAGGAAGAAGCAAATACGTTCCTTTGAACTGTGTACCTTTCTAAGAACCAAAGCGTAATTTGGCATATACAGCTATATGTAATCCAAGCACTCTTCCTAGCACAGCAAAAGTTTGAACATTTCAATGCGATTTTATACACTTACCAACATGCCCCCCATTTGTTTTCAATTCATTGCTATTTCCAGTTGTCTTTCTCATGATTATATTATGCATGTTAAAAGGAATAAAGGAAACTATCGTTTATGACTTTTTACTTGAAGTCCTGGCAGCTATTTACGTGATATATTTGATAGATTTGTGCGGTGCCTCTTACCCCAAATTTCTCCTTACCAGTTAGCTGGCATTTGCAGTTATCCCCACATTCCTTTTAATTGAATTATTGTGTCTTCAAAAAGTATCTTAGAAAATTAATGTATCACACCAGAAGAAAAATTATTCTGCACATATTCTCTGCCAGAGGTCAAACCTTTGAAGAAATGGGCCTAAAACAACAATCATGACAGAGGAAAGAAGAATAGTTTGAGTTGTTGACCACTATTCATAGCAATCAGGGGAAGCAATTGCGATAGAGGATTCTGAGCCATTGGGATTCAGTGTGAAAATACTAAATGCTTGGTGTGAATTTGTGATCCCAAAAAAGGGAGAGGAAAGTTAAGAATATCTTCTGTGCAGAAAATTCTTGTGTACATTTAACAACTGTTTTCAATAATTCTAGTGCTCTCAATATATTGTATAATTTTACTGAATATTTTTTTTTAAAGGAAAGGTGCAGGCAGGAATGAAGGTAAGCAGAGGCAAGAAGGTAGAGATAGGAAGAAGCATTTTATTTATTTCATTATTTGTTCATCTTGTTTGTTCCTGCTGGCCCCAGGACAGGAACTCAGGACCTTGGAATGCATGTGAACTCATCCAACCACTACCACTCCACTAGGGCATGCCTGATTTTGCTGAATTTGAATCAAGTCTGTGGTGAAGTGGTTATGGGAGCCTTGGTTAGCTGTAAGATGCAGCCAGCTGAGGTCTCAGCATTCATTTCTCAACAAAGATTTATTGTTTGTTATCTGTATTACTAAGTCCATAGTAGCATCGTTATGTTAAAATGATCTCATCAGAGAAACTTTAGGCAGTTATTTGTGGTGACAGAAAGTTCCCAGGTACCTATAACTCTAGAAGGAAATGTGATTTCAGGACAAATCCAGATTTGTTCTAAACATTCCAAAATTGTGAATTTCTTGAAGTTTTCAAGATAATAAAAAATATAGAGAAATGAGTTCCTGGGAATCCAGAATCCATGGTGTTACAAAATGAGTATGTAAGGTTTATTTTATAGGCATGTTCAGTATTTAAATTTCTTTTCCCTTCTACTCCCTCCTCATCCCTCCTTTTCTTTTTCTTTTCTTCTCTTTTTTTTTTCTTCTTAATTTTTTTATAGTCAACCAGTACAGGGAATTTGGATACAGTAGCAAATTTTTATAGAATCTTTCTTTCTTCTCCTCTTTTTCTATCAAAAACATTTGTGTAGATGAGATTGCATAAGGAGTAGTAAGGAACACTAAAATCAAACTTGACTTACCTTTATATTTTATAGACATGCCAATGCTATCACATTGAATCTCTAAAAGTATTGACTTGGTTAATTTTGCCAAGAGTGACTTGATAGGTGTTTATATCTCTAAGGTTCTAAAAGAATCTAATAAGTCCTGCAACCTTCTCGTGCCTCTTGGCTTACACTTCTGCAACAGCTCAAAGTGAATGTTTAAAATTCTATGTTAACATTCTGATTTTTGATATTAGATAATCGCTTATTTTGTTAGCATTTTGTATATACAATAGGTCTCATTTATTCTTCAAATCCTTTACCAGCTTGATTTTGTTAACCAGGCTTTGTAGATAAAAACACACAGAGGTCAGTGGTCTTGGCAAGTCTTTTGTCCACTTATCACTGTTGCTGATATTAGATAAAAATATTGAAAAAGTTCACCTTAATTTATTTGTTTTGTATAAAGTGAGGTCTCAATTATATATCACAGGATTAGGTGCTTCGGTGAAATTGTATAAGCTGAAGAAAGCATAATCAAGAAATTACAAATGACATATTGTCAAGTTACAGATACATAACTGTGTTTTGACTTTAGGTAGAAAAATGTGTGTCCACATTTATATATTCACTTGTTTATGTTCTCATGCCACTGTTAACTTCTCTATTTTCGGGTAGTTAAGGACAGATCATCTCGGGTCTTAGTGTAGAGGATTCAGAAGTTTTTTCATTAGCCCCATTACTTTTTTAATAGACATTTTAAAGAACTATAGTCCATGTGTTAAGATATGTGCACATTTTCCCCTAGCCGAATAAGCTTCATTTTCAATACTAACAAACTCCATAGCTCAAAGGCTTTCAAATATAATCTATTGTCCAGGGCTTTCATGGTGCATTTCAACAAAGAAAAGCTCTGTGCTCACTCAATCTGCAAACATCTGGAGGAAAATAATGTGATAATTAGGAGGCAACATTGGTTCATCAAAAACAAATCATGCCAAACTAACTTAATTTCTTTCTTTGATTTCTTAACAAGATGAGTGGGAACACAGTGGGTATTTTTATTAAGATGACACTTGAAGCTTCTGAACATTCTTAAAAGAGAAAAAATGCAGATTAGGCACAATGACTGGCTAATGCAGGTTATATTTGTGAAAAGGAATAAGGAACCATTATCTACCTTTGGTAAATATATACTAAGAGAGATTGTTGGAAGAGTTTTATTTTATGAACTTTATCTTCATTATATACCTTAAGCTTTTGAATTTAGTTATATTTTATATCTTAAAGTTTTATTTTAAAGGTAATTGGGTGGAAGATTCAATTTTTAGAAATTAGCATTGGTAGTTTTCTTTCTAGAAATAAACAGTCTTTGACCAATTTTTTTCAATGGAAAATAGTGGACATCACATACATACATAACACATATCTATACATACATATCATATCACAGACATTATAAATGCATATGTATGTTGGGAGCATATATACATATAGAATATGGAAATTGGAAATGTGGAATATATTATTATATATTTAATGTTTTATATTATATATATATCCCCAAATTCTTGTTTTCATGTACAGCTAATATTACTTTGATAGATGTTCTTTTAAACTTATTTCTGTCCATAATATGTTTGTTTTTGCAAAAGGTAAACATGGTTTACTATTTTTAAACTATTTGTTTTCATTTAATAATATGCTGTTAAATAGAGTCCCTTGTCAACAAATGTAATCCTACAGCATTATTTCTAATGATTGCATAGTATTTGGTTATTTGGATGTGTCATAATTTATTGACTAGCAGCTCTTTTTTTTTTTTTTTTTTTTTTTTTTAAGGAACGGTTCAGGCAAGAATGAAGGTGAGTGAATGGCAAGCAGACAGAAAGAGAGAGGGAGTAGAAGCATCTCCATTTTATTGTTTTTTTAGTTTTTCATGCCGGTTGTTTCCCCCCAGGTCCGAGGCTCAAACCTAGGGCTATGTGACTTACTCCTTTCGGAGGCCATTGGCTTAACAGCTGCTTCACCAAAGCTCACCAACCTTATAAGAATTTTAGAAGTGCTCCCTAATTGCCTTCCAAAAGGTTGACCCAGCTTACATTCCTGCTTCCTCCTATGATAGAAAACACACACATCTACAGCTGTAGACATGTATCTATGATTCCATCTCTAGACATACATCTCTAAATATGTATGTATGTATACAAACACACATGCAAACACATACATATACTTTTTTAAGAGAAAAGGAAAACTTGAAAAGATGAAAATCACTGGAAATACTTAAATAATAAAAGTTTCCATAAATAATTTAGAAACTGCATGTTTTATTATGCAGCTGTGATGATATAATTCCAAAGTATAGCCTTAAATTGACGTTTCTTCTATTTCTCACTAAAGATTTATTAAGAAGGAAAGACTTATTTTTTTGTGGCAGTTGTTATTCTTATTGAACATCCTGAGATGAGTTATTCTATGCTTCAAAGTAGCATTAAATTATATTCTTTGTTGACATATTAAACAAACCAAAGTCCTTTAAATGGTGTTTGAGATGAAAGCTTCTGTTTTGTGCTTGAATACTATAGCAAATACAGTTTCTTCAATTGGAGTGTTAGGTGGCTCTGATTTTCTGTTCTCTTCCTCTTACTCATTGTGCCTCATTAAAATTTCAAATGAAACTGTATGACACTGATTAGAATTGTTTCTGTTAGAGGGAAATGTACACACTAGATGTGCAGCAGAAATTCATCTGCATTTGAACCCTGCTATTTGTTTGACACGATGGATTTTCAGAAATGGGAGTGTGGGAGCTAAATCTTTGATAAAAATGTTTTCACTGTCCCTGCAGGAGGTAGTGTGCATGGCAACTAAACATGAAGGTTAGAACCCTCAGGTCTGCATCCTCTTGGCTGTGTAAGTAACCTTTCTAAGTGCATTTGCTCATCTGAAAAATGTAGTAATACAAGCTCCTTAAGTCTGTTGAGAGGATTCAACAATATAATTTAAATAGAGTACCTGGGACCTAGTAAGCTCACTATATGTTAACTCTTACTGATATCTCCTGGTGATCCACACTTCTCTTGGATGGTAGAGCATAACCCATCCCTCTTATTTTGCAAAGAACTCTTATTGTGCTTGCCCTAGGTTATTCTATCATTCTGGAGCAATTATGCCACAATCAGTAAAATACTTCTGTCAATATTTTCTCTCCTTCCTTTTCATCCTTCCTCCTTCCTCTCCTTCTTTCTCTTCCATGTATTTGTCTTTATTTTTCAATTAAAAAATTTTATGGTAGTATTTATTATTTCTTTAACTCACATTGCTTAGTTCCATTTAGGATGTTGAAATCACATCTCAGTTTATATTTCACGCACCTATCACCAGAGTTTCAGTGTCCCTTAGCACCATCTATTCTTCTCATCCCCTTTCTCTCTCTCATAACCAATCCTGAGTTCTGCTATTTTTGTTCAAAATTATGTATTCATTTGTTTCATTTCATTATACTCCACATACTCTATTTGACTTTTTCTTTCTGACTTTTTTCACTCAGGATGATCCCCTTCATTTCCATCCAAGATTGTAGCAAAGGGCACAATTCCATTTTTATTTTTAATAGCAGCATAGAATTCAATTGAGTATATGTACTATAGCTTCTTTATCCAGTAATCTGTTGATGGGCATTTAGATTGTTTTCATGTCTTAGCTATGGTGAACTGTGCTGCTATGAACATTGGGTTACAGATGTTTTTCCTGATTAGCATATCCTCTGGGCATATGCCTAGGAGTCAGATTGATGAATCAAATGGTAAATCCATCTTTATTTGTTTGAGGAATCATCATACTGTTTTCCAAAAAGTTTGCACTAATTTGCATTTCCACCAACTGTGTGTGTAATTTCCTTTTCTCCACACCCCCTCTAACACGTGCTATTTCTAGTTTTTTCGATATAGGCCATTCTCATCTCACTTATGTGAGATAGTATCTCATTGTAGTTTTTATTTGTATTTCTCGGTGATGAATGATATAGAGCACTTTTCAGGTGTCTGTTAGCCTAGCATGTCTTCTTTAGAGAAGTCTCTATTCAACTCTTTTGCCCATTTTTTGAGTGGGTAATTTGCTTTTTTATTACTACAATAAGTGGGCTCTGTGTTTATTTTAAAGATTAAACTTTTATCTGATGTATGTTGTGTGAATATCTTCTCCAATTCCAAAGGGTTGTCTATTTGTTTGAGTGGTGGTTTCTTTTGCTGAAAATTTTCAGTTTGATATAATCCCAATTATTTAGCTTGGCTTTGATTTCTTTTGCTGTTACTGTTCCTCCCCCAAAGACTTCTTTGAGGTTAAGGTCATGGAGTGTTTTTCCCACATTTTCTTCCAGGTCTTTGATCCATTTTAATTGACTTTTGTATTTGGCGATATAAAGTCTACTTTATTTTTCATTCAGATGTCTTTCTAGTTTTCCCAACACCATTTATTGAATAGACTTTCATTTCTCCATTGTTTTACTCTTGGCACCTTTTTCATAGACTAACTGTCCATATATAGGTGTGGTTTTATTTCTGGGCTCTCTATTTGATTCCACTGATCACTGTGTCTGTTTTTGCTCCAGTACCATACAGTTTTGATGACAATTGCTCTGTAGTTTAGTTTGAAGTCTGAATTTATATATTTTATATTATTATTATTAGTGGTAGTATATTTTTACAGTTGAAAGTGTGATTCCTCCACTATTCCTTTTTTCTTATGGAATAACTTTGACTATTTCAGGCCTTTGTGGTTCCATACATACTTCAGTATTATTTGCTCGATTTCCTTGAAAAATACCCATGGGACTGTGATGGGATAGCCTATCATTTCAGAGCAATTATACCACTATCTATAAATAACTCCTGTCAATATTTTCTCTCCTTACTTTTCCTCTTCTCTCCCTCCCTTCTCTCCTTCTTTCTCTTCCCTGTACTTATTGTATGATAATAGTGTTCTATACTTTTCTAGACATTGGAGATGAAACAAGTGATGGGATGCTTTTTCTGAAGGAACTCATAGACCAGTGATAGACATACATATCAATCAGATAATCACACAAATAAGTATAAAAATGCAGTGACGCCAATACATTACATGAATAACAGATTGCACAAATTATAAGAACAGGAGATTAGAAAGACCTTCCCAAGGAAATGAAACAGGAACATAAAGAAAGTATGAGTTAAACTGGTAACATAGGAGACATCTAGCTCATCTCCCTATTTCTGTGATTGCCTCTTACAGTCCAGTTTCCACTAGAAGCCAGAGTCACCCTGTGAAAATGAAAGTCAGATTATGTTAGACCTCTACTCAAATCTCTCATCAACATTTTCCATCTCACTCAGAGTAAATCTCATACTCCTAATTTCAGTTTATAAAATACTGCATTATTGTCTTGTTGCTACCTATCTGACTTCACTTTCTTCACTCTCTTCTTACATACTCCTCTCCAGCCACACTGGCCTCCTCATTGTTCCCTGAATATATAGGTAAACTCTGCCTCAGAATCTGAATTTGTTGCTCTCTTTGCTTAAAATACTATTACCTAGATGACCCCTCATCTTATCAGTGAGCTCTTCCCTGATAACCCAAATAAAATAGAAACTCTATGTCCGTCAACACTCCATATCACCCTTACACTGTGTTTTCTGCCATGTCAATATTTTATAAATTTTCTTATTTGTTTACTCTTTTGTCTTCATCCCCATTTCTACTCAATGTATTGAAAATTCCATGATGTCAGGGCTTTGTGTTTTAGTTCTGAAGTCTCCACTCCCAGAAAAGCGCATAGAAGTGCATTAATTCAGTACTTGAGGATTGAATGATGAAAACATGGAAGTCCGAGCACTTAGGATAGAGGGAGAAATATGTGCAAAGACCCAAGGCAGATGGAAGCTTGCCAGCTATCAGGAGCTGTAGGAAGGACAGTGCTGTTATTGAACAGATTGAACAAAAGAGATTGTGGAATAACAGAGGCTAAAAAGGTAGGAAAGGACTGGATCAGGCAACTGTTAAGAATTTTTTCCTAAGAGCAAATGGAAACTGCTGAAGTGTTTTAAGCAGGTGATGAAGTGACCTGATCAAATTTATATTTTAAAAACCCTCACTCTGGCAACAATGTGATATAAAATTGGAGGAGGGCAGAGTGAATGTGATGTGTCTACTCAAGCTAGTGGCTTCAGTGGATCAGAAGAGTTGTGGGTGGTTTGTGATCAGTGGTTCTCAAATGATGCAATTTTTCTTCCCCAGAATACCTGGCAATGTTCAGAGAAATATTTCTGTTGTCTTCATTGGGTGGTTGGCAGAGGAGAAAGTTCCTAATAATATCTTATAAGCAGAGACCAGGGATTCTACAAAACATACAACAATGCACAGGGCAGCCTCTGCAGCAAAAAATTAACTATTCGGCCCAAGTCATTGGTGCTGATGATAAATTGTATTTTAGAGGTCCATAAGGTAAAAACTCACAATTTGATGTTGCAATGGATATGGGGGTTATGGAAGGGAAGTATTACAGGTAACTCCTAGATTTGAGGGATACAAAACTGGAAGAATTACACTAAAACTAAGTTCTTGTACTCATAAGGAATCTTTGATTTTTTTTCTTTTTTTGTCTTCTCTTTAATAGTAACATTACCAACTGAAAAATGTAAAATAGTAATGTTCGTATTTTGTAATTGTATGCTGGCATTTTGGTATTGATTTTATGGTAATGATATGGAGGTTAGAAACAACAATGTTTGATCTGATAGTATATTCAAGTAAATGATGTGACCAAGTTACTGACTATATTCCACACATGTATGTATATTCCACACATACATATTCCAATATGTATGACAATGATTCTCAGATAATACTTGATCTTCTGTGTGTTTTTCTATTTGTTTGAATTTATGTTAAGTATACTATGCAGAATTCTTGTAATATCTAATTGTGTTGACCTCAGTTGGAGTGATTTGGAGCTCAGTTCCTTCTCTTTCCCCACTGCATATTTCACAATGGGAATCTGATAGAAGAAGAACATTATAAAATTCAAATAATTTCATTTTATATTTTGCTATTTTTAAGCAAATAGTTTAGTATGAACAAAATCGGGATCAATGAAATCTTGTGGAATCAGTTGGTTATTTTATCTCATTGTAAAAGAATTTAAGAATTTAATGATCTTGATTTTAGGATTGTGTCTGTCTACACTGGTCATGTGTGGCATAGTTGTGGGATGCTATACATTTTGTAGGACATTAATTTCTTTTGGGAAGCAATCAGACCTTCTGCCTCAGTACTCAATCTCTTGTCTCCTTGTCCAGATTGTTCTTTAAATCTTCTATCGGCTCCGCCATCCCCACCCCTCAACCTCATCCCTGTTCACTTCTGTAATTTGCTTCTATGCTCTTTTTAACATTTGCTCCTGTTTAGGGGATAATGCTTATAATTATATATCTATTATGAATCATTTTATGGTTTTGGTTAATTGTGATTTATGTTTGTTTTCTTGGATAAATGTTAGTACTCTTAACGGTTATTTTATTAAAGCAATGGAATCCAAAATTTAAGCTTTAATAAATGCCTATATGCTAAATGAACCCATTCTATTAACATGTGTCTATGGTGCTAGTTTACAAAATATACTGATATGCATTATTTTATTATTTTTCCAACAATTCTGTGTGTTAGGCTGGGCAGGCATTATTAGCCATGTTTTATCAATGAGGAAACAAAATACAGATAAATTGAAATTTGCTTCAACTATTTATAGGACATAAGCCAGGACCTAAGGAGGTAATATTATGTTACCTCCTGACAATTTCCCCATTCATGTGCTACTATACTGTACTGTGTTGAGAAACTGACTCTTTCATCACTTACAGTGGCTGGGACAGTTGTTGACCTACAGCTGTAAGTAATCTTACTTCAGTGGACACAGAACTACTATATTTTCCTGCATACACTAACATTTAAAAAGTGTGAAAGTACAGTCCTAATATATGATGAAAAAGTAACTGAATGAGTTTATTAAAAGATTATTACATGTTAGTCTGTGAGTCCTGGAAATGTTTCCCTAGTATGTATTTACCTATTCTCTGATATCTGTGTCCATTTCCCAGTAAGGAACCACCACTCCTGACTCTTTGCCAGTGTGGTTTCAGAAAAATAGCTAACAATACCTTTGACAAAGTTGTAAATCTCAGTAGGTGTGTATGCTGTCTCCTCTTATTATAGTGATTAACCTAAGGGTAGTCATTGAATTCAACTGGAGTTAATTGGATTGCATGACTTTTTTTTTCTCTGTGACTTTTGGGAAAGAGCGTTCTGGAACTTCTGCCACTAGCGTGCTTCTTCAGAAGTCATTGCTAGAACACAGGGAAGCACAGAGAGAAACTGAGACCTGAAAATATTTTATGATATCTAGCTGAATACAAAATCTAAAATTAATCTGTACTTTTGAGTTATAGAACCAATAAATCCACACTTTCCTTAAAATAATTGGATTAGGTTGCTGCCATTTTAAGTCTAAAGACTCTATTTCTGGTCAAGCAAAAAAAATTGATTTGAACTCTTTCACAAGTGGTAAAAATTCTGATTTGTTACTGTAAAGGTCTTTTGGAGATAGGAGAGATTTAGAAAGGAAATGTTCCAATTTGATTTGATCTCTTCCAGCTTAAATGTGTTTTGCTTCTTTCTTTGAATAGATGATTCATAGTCTATTAATAAAAAGTTTTATACAATCTATGAGTTTCCAGAAGATATTTTTGTCATGGTCTGTTACATATATTAATTCAATAAATTATTATTATTATGGTGCTGTGGTAGGTTAAAGAATCAGAGAGCCTTTCCCTCATATCTTTATAATTAGTTTGTAGAAAAGATAAATTATTATGAGAGAATAGTAAATATAAGTCAATATATGTAACTTATTTTCACTTAGGTGTCACTGGGGAGGACAAAGATTGAAAGGTGACCATCTCCATGAAGCGTTATATCTTTAGGTTTAGACAGTGAAATGGAAGAAGTGCCTTTTGATGCTGGAGCAATAGCACAAGCAAGAATGCAGAGACAGGAAAGAATGGTGACTGAGGAAAATAGTGAATCAATAGGATGGGTTGTAAATAGTGGAGGGTAGGGTGAGGAAAATATAGCTTGGAAATTTCTGTTACTTTTGTGAGAGTTTTAGAACAAAACTCTTTACTTAGGGGTTGTATTGAGAAACAATAGCATAGTAATCGCCTATGAAGCACTTACTATATCTGAAGTGTTAGAATACACACTGAGATTAATCTCAATAACATATCTTTGAGGTAGATAGTATCATTATCTACATCTTATACAAAGTTTCACATATTTACTAAACCTATAAGTGGTTGAAATAGAACTAACTTATGTCAGTCTGCCCTTAATTATTAATATATTAATAATAATTAATATATTAAAAACAATATTTATTGAGTATTTATTATTAGATGAAATGATGCATGGGTATGCAATTGCTCTGATAATGAAATTCCCTTCTCTTTTCTAAGAGGAATTTTACACGAGCAGATTAATGATAGTGCTCTTCATCGTTCAATAAGTATTCGTATTTTTGGCAAATTTAAAATTCAGAATTAATACCTGAAAATTCTTAGAATGATTGAATTTTAAGCATTTAAAATTTCTCTTTTAGTATAAGATTTACTGTTGTTTTTTCTAGACTTCAGGTAAGAGAGTGAAATTTCATAAATTATATTCAATTCAATTCAATTATATTCATTATTGAGAACATCACAATAGCTAGGGATTGAGTTAACGTGCTTGCATTATTATTTCATTTGCCACTCAACAGACTGAATAGGTAAGTGTCATTATTCCCATGTATAGAGGATAAAACTGAGATATAAAAGTACTTAGGTAGTTTGTCGAAGGGCATATAGTTAGTTATCAACAGATCTACTCTACAAATATTCAGAGTTACTATTGACTATTATTAGTAAGTGTTTGACAGAGGTTAAGCCTCTTTCAAACTTGAAGTTTGGGTGTCTCATTTGTCTGGTTAATTTTTCTATAATCTATCAATAACTCAGATCCAATGTTTAATGAGTATTTATTATTAGGTGAAATGATGCATCAATGTAAATAGAACTTTGTATGAATACTTCTCTAATGGAACTTAAAATTTGGGTCAGGGACAAGGTGAAAAGTTATATAAAAATATGTGAAAACTGCATTTATACAACTGATGAGGAATCTATGAGAGAATATCAAATAACTGAGGCAGTGTATAACTAATTGCCAAATGAATGAATAAGGACTCTGAATAAGAGGAAGAAATTAATTGCAGGTTCTGGAGTTGTCTGGAGAAGCTTCATGAAGGAAGTCTTTGAACTAAGTCTTGAAGATAGGAATTAACAGGGTGAGAGTATCCTAAAATCAGAAAGAACAAAAACAGAGGTAAAGAAGTGCCTGGTGTACCCTAAGGAGAAATTTGTCAGAACAGGGCAGTTACAGATAAAATCACAGAAATACGTCAGGGCCAGCTTGAGGAGGTCTTAAAGAATCTAAGGGGGCTAGATTTTAAAGTGCAGGATGACTGGTGGTAGTAGGGGTTGGTGCAAGAGGGTAGGAGCAGGGAGATTTAAAACATGAAGAAGAACAGAGATAATATTCATTTGGTATATAAATATTGGAAAAATTAGATAAAAGAGGGCCAATTAGGAAGTGTTTGGAATAGGTCAAAAATTTGCAAGTTATAGAGGAAAGAGGAAAAAAGACAAATGGCATTTCCAGAAAATAATTAGATAAATTCATTATGTGATATTCTTTTAGACAAAATAAAATGCCATAAAAATAAAGAGAAGACAAGAAGATAAAATGGAGAGCAAAGAAATAGAATTAAAAACAACTACAACATATGAACTATGACATAATCATAGCTACAAGAACAGCTATAATATGAGTTGGATTTTAGAAAGTATTAGTGGTTTACAAATTTTTGGTTGTGATGATATTGTAGTAATTTTAGAGAAAATTCTTATTAAGTGATATGTGATATATTCTGGAAAATCTCCTGTTATTTGTCCCTACTTTCAAATTGCTTAGAAAAATACATGTATATGGTTATCTGTATTTGTGTCTGTATTGTATCTGTATCTATATCTACATCTGTATTTATATATTATATGTCTATGTCTATATTTATATCTGTAGACATACCTATTCTCATCTCTATCTCTTATCCTGTAACTATAGCTAGATCCATATATACATATATACACACACATATATAAAGAAAACAGAATAATAAAGATTATTGAATCTAGTTTGTGGGTATGCAGATGAGCACTATGCAGTTATTTCAGTTTTGAAGATTTTTATAATAATAATTGAACCAGAGGGAAGGGGAAAAAATAAGGTCAGGCCTTGGAACCTAAAGCAGAAGCAGTATGAGTAGAAAAGAAGGAGCAGATGTGCAGGGATAATTGGCAGTACTGGGTGATTTGTTTAACCCAAAGCATCAGAGGACTCCCTTAAGCATGCATCTTGGCATTAAGGCCTTCTTGATTGGATGTGGTCACATTTTATATCAAGACAGGAAAGTCTTCAGGGAAGCAAATTTGGTGGGAGGAGTATGCATCAAATTTCAGAAGAACTTAATTTCAAGTGACTCTGAGTTTTCCAGATGAGTGCTTGCTAGAAGAAGATGGTCCGAGCTCTTAGGAGATCTGGGCTAGAGATGTCACTTTGTCATTTAGTCACAAAGATGATGACAAAAACCATGGAATTAGGTGACAGCTTTGAGTAAAGAAGTATACGAGAGAAAAAGTGAGAAAAAACTTGAGAAATATTCATCTTGAGGAATTGGGAAGAAAAAATATGGTGCCCACAAAGCAGGCAGACCAAGACAGAGCAGAGCAAGTCAGAGAAAAATAGATTTGAATATATGGAGAAATCAAGGAAGGACATGGCACATGGTAGTCACTACAGTAATCTTTTTGAACAAATAAATGGAGTGAAGATCATTCAAGTAATAAGATATAGAACTGTCAAGAAAACTGAAGATTAAAAAAAGGCATTTGTGATTGGTAGTTCAGAGGTTTAAGAGGTTATTTTTAGCTCAGACCAGACATTTATGAGAGGATTTTGCCATGGCCCATTGGAGGAAGCACAAGTCAGAATCAGAAAAAAATGAAATAGAGTTGAAGGGTTCTCATGTGGCTTGGAGATAGAAAGAACTGGATTCATCATGGCTCTTAATTGGTCAAAGAGGTCCCTGGACTTCACTATTTATTTCCCTAAAAATGTGGTTTCAATAAGTGATATCCAGTACTTCTTCCAATGCTTACACTCTATTGACCCTTATATATGTTTAAAAAGCATATTTATTTCACTTAACATGATTTCTTCCAATTCCATCCAAATTGTTGTAAAGGGCACAATTTCATTTTTTTTAAGTCAGAAAGAAAAAGAGAAATATGGGATGACTTCACTCATTTGTGGAATATAATGAAGTGAAACAAATGAACAGATAAACCCCAGCATAAGCTCTCAGGACACAAGATGATGGCTCCATGGGGGTGGGAAGTGGGAGGAGGGGAAAGGTGTGGCAAAGGGCACTGAACTCTAGTGGAGGTTGTGGTGTGAAATACAGATTGAGATACTATGTCAGTATTCAAACATGAATGTAGCATTGTAAACAAAAGATTTAGTAAATATCAGTAATTTTTAAAAAGTCACAATAAAAAAAGCATATTTAGATTGGACTAGTCTAAGTTCTACGAGTGTAATTTTGAGAATCCTGTGTGTCACAATTGTGTTGCTTATTAAGACCATATGAAGAATTAGAAACATTTTGCTCTCTCTCTTTGCAGCCTTATTGATACATAATCATTTATTAGAATGGTGAATAAATATAGTCATACAATCTTTTTAATAAAACAAACAGAAGGTGACTTGATCCAATAGCAAAATTATCTTTTAATTTTATTTCTAAGATCAAAAATTTTTGTTAAGAACTGAGAAATGATCATAATAGGTTGTTATGAATTAATAGCAATTTCTAGTAAAAAGTTAGAGAGAACCCCTACTCAAAACTCTGCACCTTTTTCCTACTCTGTTATAAACTTTTCTACATCCTATTAAATCCAAATATGCAGAAAAGAATTATGCAGATGGTATTATTCTGCTTAAATGACAAACCTGTAATGATAAATTCCTTCCCTGGTCAATTAACCTCTGCCAGAGCTCTCAGTGACTAAAGAAACGCTGTGGAACACAGTCTCAAGTAGACTATAAAATATATGACTTACAGATTTTCTGAGGAGAATAGCATTGCATTAGAAACCTACCAGATCCTTTTAACTCTATGGTTCCCTATTTCTCAGAACATTTACGAGAGGCATGAGCTAAAACTGCCTCATCACCAGTTTTCTTAACAAAGCTTTCAGATCTTTGTTATCGCAGAAAGAGATAAAAAGTCCAGAATTCGCCTTATGATCCAGGCTTCATCTGTTATCCTAGATCAGTGTCAAACTAAGGGTTTTTGAGAAAGATTTTCGCAAAGTGCGTTTGTAGATTAACGTTCAATATTCCATTAGATAAGTGACATAATGGGAGGATTTTAAAACAATGAGTCAGAGGCCTCGTCTCTGATCTTGAGATGTCTGATTTTCTCTATGACCTTCAGTTAGTTAGATAATCTCTTGGTCTGTGAATCTGTTATCTTATCTGTGATAGATGAACACTATTTTTTCCTGCTTGTTGGTTTGTGAGTATAGGAAATACAAAGTGTTGTTATTTCATGTGGATTGGACAGATTCGTTCTTTGTTCCATTTCTGCTAAGGGACATCTATTTCTCTTCACACTTACCAGAATTTCACTGGCAAACACAGAATGTGTTAACCTGATGAGGAAAGTCAATCTTGAAAATAGGGAGAAACTTTCGATAAGGAGTGCTGATACCCACATCATAATATGTGTGGTGCAGCACAGTTGTATGTGCATAATGGCTTACATGGGCATCTTTGGGTCTTAGTCTCTCTTGTGACCTACAACTTTGTTGAGTTTCACAGACCATCAATATGATTATTTCAAAAGGATGTAATCATTGTCATACAGTTACTATTTTACTACTTCTAAAACTTTTCCTATCCCAGATCCCTCTTTCCTTTGAGGATAATTTGCCACTCAGATTAAAATACCTAGAACATTTGCAAAACCCCAGGAGAACTCATGACAAGAAATCTTGAGTTTTCTTTTACATAATTTTTTACAATGACTGATAGTGATAGGTTTCATTGGCTTACTTTTCCAGTACTTTTACCACACTCAAGTTGGAAACTTCAGGTCTTACAATTTCAAAATGTTCTTTAATTATCCATTTTGCAAGTTTAAAATGCTCCCTATGACACTTTTTGATCTGGCTTAAGATAATGTATTACATTTTTCATACTCCACTGTGGCATACTCCACTAAGATTTTATGCACTAATTATTGAAAACTAGTAATTCCTCAGATGCCATGTGGTGTTTATTATTTATAGGTCATTATTCATGCTTCTCTTATTCTTAGAATGCTTTTTTCCTATATTCTGCCTACTTAACTCCTACTCATTCTTTATAACTCTACTTAGATCTTCTCTTTCCCAGTTTATGTTTTCTGATTTCCTCATTCCCTTCTTCAACTGGGCTAATGGCCTATCTGTACATTTTATTAAATCCTATAATCTCTCCGACTATACACTGCCCTTATTTATATTTCTGTTTATGTGAGATGTCTCCATTAGACAATGATCTCCTTGAAAACAAGACTAAGATTATCTTTATTGCTGTGTTCCACTACTAAGGAGTGTTTAGTATACTAGTAAATTATTTATACATGTTTAGATGAATTGGCCTACTTAGAAGGAGGAATAAAATTGCAAATTCATTCAAATTTTTATGTATGCTGAGTGCTCCAACAACTATTCTTTGGGTAGTTGTGGACTCTCATGTGTGATTTTGGGAAAGGTAGTCAGGAAATGTTCACTGGATAAATGACACAGTTAAGAATCTTCTTGTTAGTCTCAAAATAAAGGCCATTTGTAGATAGACAAGTCTATATGGGAGGGGAAATATAGTCAAGGGAAGTTGGCAATGAAATAAGTTTCTTAACTATGCAATATACATTCTTCATCTAATATCTTATTTAAAACAAAGAAAAGACTTCCAGGTCTTCAATGCCCCAAATTACCATGGCAGCAGCACCATCATTCTTGGCTCCTTGAGAAGTAGATTACTGGGAAGAATGATTTGACACTAGTAGGCAGATTGCCAAGGGGCTTGGAGAGGTTACTGAGGCATTTTATTACTGACACTGAAGAAATGATTATAGATCTTGAAGCAAGAGAACCTATCATACCATGGCAATGAGATTCATTGGTTTCCAGAGAGTTGCATTTTGACTTTTAAAAGAAGATTTTTAAAAATGACGGTCAAATACACTTCAATAGATTAAAAAGAATAACCATTTTAAAAAGCTACAGGGTAGAAACTGCTAGAGAGTGTATTCAAATCCATGCTTCTTAGTAACCAGACCGGATTTTACCCATAAAAGAAAAAGAAAACTAGAGCTACAAAAAAAAAAAAAAAAAAAAAAAAGGGAGCCTCTTTGGTTCTCTAGCGAATATAAAGGCATATTAGAGAAAAAGAGAAAAAGAACCACTTTGAGATCTTTAGATGAAAGGCACAGTATGAGTGTAAAGTATTTTTATAAAAAGAGAACACAGAAGTGATGTCTAGACTGGATAGATTATCTTGGGCATGTATGAGAACAATTGCTAAAGTTCAAAATAAGAGAATATGATGACAACTAAAATCATTAGAGTGTTCAGAAGTTGTTACTATGTTTTATCATAATGGATACAATTTCTTTTTCCAAATCAAAGTAAGGAAAATGTAAAGAGAAAAATAAGTGGATGACTTGGCAACTTGAGAATATTTCCTCCAAAGATTTTCACAGTGAAGAGAGATGAAAAGGTGCAAATAAAAACATCGCTAATGTGTTACAGAGTAAGATGTCATCTATCTTCAGACAAACTTTCAGTAAATTCTGCACAAGTACTTGATTCTTAGTGATTCAAACAGGTGGGGAAACATAGAAGCATTCATGCATTGTTCTTTGATAATCTAAAGTCAGAAGATTCATTATAAACAAAACAGAAAACCAAAAAAGAAAAGAAAAAGAAAACTAATTTTTTCTCAAATTCAAAAGCAAATAAACATTAAAGAAAAGAAAATCAGTGGCAAGAATACTATTCCTGGTGATAGGATTGAAAAACTAATTTTACTAGTGAAACTAGAACCTATTTCCTTTGAAATAAATAATGCCTTTTTTGTGGATGTGTAATACATATGGGTGTGAGAAAATGATTCTATTCATTTACCAAAAACAATGCCTAGAGTATCCTTAGGAAGATTCAAGTATACTCCTGAGTGGAATACAAAAAAGATTGATGTATTTGAAAGAAAAGAAATGCAAATCAATGCTTTCTGGATAAACAAAGAACCTAAATTTGGAGCTAGAATGTGTAAATTTAGCAGAGATTAGGTGCCTTGGTTTGAACAGACTGTGATGCAGTTGTTATCTGCATAGGCTATTTTATGATGGCTGCATTTTCCCTGGAGCCAGACCCCATATGGGATGGAATGATGAAAGCCTCATATATCTCACTATCATTAGGCTAATGAGACTGGTCAAGGCCACATGCATTCTAATTCTTGGCAAAATTTAAGATAAACCTAGCAAACTTTTCTAATAGCTTTGTGCTGTTTTGGAAAGAAGGAATAACAGAACTAAGGAATGAATAAAAACAAATCTTCAAGTAATAGGATTCTATTTCAGAAATATTGTTTCATTATCAAAATGATTCAGTGAAAATTGTTTTTTAATCCACACATTAGAATTTTATGATCCAGAAAAAATTTTAATCACATATTTAAAAAATCTAGTATAGAAACATGAAACATTATACAGTATTTGTTTCTTAAGCATTCTTTTTATACACAAATATTTTCACATTTTAAATTCAAGAGTTTTGAAAATTATGCTGCTTGGAAATTAAAAGGGTACCCTTAATTCTGGAAAGTTTGTTCTTGAACTCAGATCAATTTTTGAAATTATAGCCAATTTATAATTGCTAAAAAATAAAATTGGTAGGATCCATAAAGAATGTTTTTTGGTAAAACTGATTTCTGTGCAATTGGGAGAGATAGTATTTCATTTAAAATCTTTGGATAGGTTTTCATACTTAGTTAAAAATAATGCAAACTCATTTAACTTTAGTGTGCTAAAATAATATTGCATGCTGTTATGAGAATAATTCATTGAAATTATTGAAATTGATCTTTATATTGGTTGGTAATGACTATATAGCATTGTCTATAAAGTACAGATCCCCGCTGAAAAATGTTCAGATTACTGTCCAAAGACTGAAGTTATGATATAGTGCAGAGCAGCACTCAGTAATAAATGGTAGGACCATCAGCAGTATATTATAAAGGAGTCAATTTAAAGCCATGTGTGAGTCTCTCTAAATACAATTGTAGTTACACAGATAAAATAGATAGTTTAGAAATTATCCGATATATTTATCTGCTTAGGTAGTCTCTGTGGGCAATTTAAGTCCTACAATCCTTCTCTTTCTGAGAATTCAGTATTCTTGGTCTGAATATTCTATATAATGACTTTAAATATATTAACCTCTTTCCCTGATTTGGATGTATTGTGCTAAACATTCAAATGGGTAGGGTTGGTGAATATTTAACCTCTAAGTAATAGAAAAAAATATGCTATTAACTTTGCCAAAAACTCCCATATCTTTCTAGGCTTACTGATGGTAGTTCAGTAGCATTACATTGACATAATATTAGCATAATAGATTCAATTAGAAAGTGACATTATTGTATCATTAAAAAACTTTACATAGAAAATCCTTTCTACTAATAATTTTTAAAAAATTATAAGTGTTGTGTTCAATTCAGTCCAAATCTCCATGGAAATCCAATTGAAACATTGCTTATGTAATGTTTTGAGACATTTTGATACTAGTCTTGAGATGTTTAATGTTATATTTTATACCTAGCACTGGATATGCTCCAAAGCACTACATCTCCATGTATGTGCCAAGATTTGACAAAATCAAAAAACAAACAAGCCAGCAAACAAATATTTTGAGAAAGTATTGGAAACAGAACTAGACATTTGGGTATTATATTTATAAAAGTGTTTCATATGAGTAAAAAAGAAAAATAGCAAGTTAGCGTTCTCAGTGATTTGTCATTTTGCAAGTAAAAGAAATATGCCCAATCTAATTAAAGTTTATGAAATATTTTTTATAAATTAAATTTTCCAATTCTTTCTTTGCCTGTGATTTAGTGAAACAAAGACAGATTATTGAAGACAATGCATAATTTGACTCCATTTTATTGTTTAAAAGTACAAATGCATTGATTTTTTTGTCAAGCATGTCATTATTAATACAATTAGCATTATTGCAAATTTAACTTTGAACTCTTTGTTTTGATATGCTGTTTTGCTAGTAGTGGGTTCATGAAATTAGCACTCCCACTTATTTTAAGAATTTTTCATCATCCCAATGTTAAGTTACAAGGACTGAGGTGAATACTTACAGACTTGTGGATTATAGGGGATAGATAATTTAGTATTAATTCACTTTAGTTCTATTCCATTCTTTTTCAGCATCCTCTTAATAGAACCAAGTTAGACCTTGTAACAATTGTCAGGACAATGAAGTTTAACATGTCTTCATTTTATTTTAAATATATTTGATCAAGATGGGTATCACATGTTTCACAGTACAAATGTTCTCATTCCCCTGATCTGACAGAGCAGATAGTTATATACATGTAGGTTATTAGATGCTCATTAGTGCACACTGAGATAGCTACCAAACATACTGATAAAGAGCTAGAAACTCATGGAAGTCATGATACTTTACTTTTGTCATTCAGGGAGCTGCCATCAGATGGCTATGGTAACTTGGAAATTGCCTTGTATTTCCTTTTTTCTGGGACTGGTGGCTGGGGAGCAGGGTTTTATTCATAATTGAAATTTTCTGTCTTCTAAGTGATCTCTTTATTTTAAAAAGCAATGAATTAGACAAAATTGTAATGACTAAGCAAGAAATTCTAGCTTGAAGCAAGCTTTAAGACATAAAACATATCTAGTCTCACCCAATAGTATTTTTTCCTTAGTATTTTATCTATTTTTACTTCTGTGTTTGTGTTCTTGATTCTGTCAGTCAACTATTTACATGTAAGACTACATCTCTGTATTGTGGGTCTTTTTCTCTAGAAGCCTTTCTTTTGGCTATGCTGAGGCTTGACAAAGGTAAGTGGGACATCACTTCAGGCGTGGGCCTTTTGACATATACTTAGTGATGTGTCTCCCTGTTTCCCAAACATAGAAGTTCAAAGAGTGCCCGGGGCATGGAATCTCTGCATTCTTAGCTCCTCAGGATTTTTCTGAACCAAGAAGTGCTCTACTCAAAGATGGAAATTGTGTGACTAACCATTTTGGTGTAAACCAACATGAATTCAGCTCAACCCACTGGAGTCTTTCTTCCCAGCACAAGAAGGATTTCCATGGTGTAGAACTATACTTATAAAGTATGACTCTGAAAGGTCTTAGAAATCTTTTATTTTGTTAAAAGATTGTTAATATAGCTTTATAGAATTTTTTGAGATGTAGTCTATTTAGATGATCATTCTAGTAGATCAAATAGCTAGTGATGAAAAGGAAAAATGGCAAATACATGTTTGGAAAGGTTATATACATTATTTCTCTGTGCAATATATCACTTTATCCACGGAAGTATGGATGATTATTTTTCAAATTTCAACAAATTCATTTTTCCAGTATGTGGATGATTAGTTAATAGCATTTTGCAGATATTATCAATAATGAATCTATGCACTTCCCCATGCAACTGAAGAACTGAGACTCAACTAATAATGATGACATGAATATAACCATAATGTTCTATTAAAATAACAAGTAAAGTTGTAGTCAACTCAAGGCATCTCTGTTGATGATCTATTGACAAAGCATTCTTCCCTAAAAGTGTGGAGTTCTCCTGGTGGAGAGGAAGTTGGATAAATCACCTCCGCTGGAGTGCGGGCTACATACTCCTAGATTTGAGCCCTGGGTCCAGGGAAAAACAACCAGTGTGAAAGACTAACTAAAAGCAAAATCAAATGCTTCCTCCTCTCTCTTCCTGCCTTCCTGCCTGCTCACCTTCATTCCTGCCTGAAACTTTCCTTAAAAAACAAAAAAAAAATTGGTAATGTGGCAGCACTCACATATCCTCCATCAGTGCTGTGGAACACCAAATTACTTTAACAGAGTACTTAATTTCACCATCAATAGGGTCTATTAATGTGCCAGCTTTTGATTATGAAACAGTTTAGAAACTTTAGAAACAGTTAATAAAACATTTGATATTTGTTTTTGTGTTTTTCAGGAAAGACACAGGTAGAAATAAAAGGTAGGCCAGTCAAGCAGAGGGAGAGAGAGAAGAAGAAAATTTTATTTGTTTTATTTAGTTGAACATCCTGGTTATTCTCCTTGGTCTGGGACACAAAACTAGGTCCTCATTGTTCTCTGGCCAGAGGCAGTTGACCAAACCACTACTCCATCAGGGCAATAGGGTATATGTAGCCTTCATTAATTTGTAAAAAGAAGTATCAGTTTCCCATAATAACAATAAAATTGTAATTTTTATGTAGTGTAACTTATCAAGCTGATCCTATATGAACTGACAAGAATGCACATTTTAGAATAATCATTATTTTAGTTGAGCCCTTTTTTCGAAGGTGAAAAAATTAGGTCTGCAGAAGGAAATGTCTTGTCAGGTTGTACTACAGTTAAATACTTTTCTTTTCTTTTATGAAGTATTTTCTTAAAAGCATGAACTCCTAAGCCATTTAATTTGTCCAGTTTCCTTGTTTATTAAAAAGACTTTGCTTGAGGGGCTGTATAAATACAACTTTCTCTCCCTATCAGAAGTCCTTTGTCCATTGTTGAACAATTCTGATTGTTTAAAAATTGAGTTTGATATTAGGCTGCAATCTGTATCACAGTAATTTCTATTATTTTTTCATTTCCTGGAGAGTTGGTTTTGTCTTGTTATGACCTTTGTCCAAGTGTTTAAGGAACATGATATGGCCACACCTGCATTTACTTATACAATATGGAATGGAATTCTTCAGAATAAATAATTTTTCTGCATTATAGAGATTATTCAAAGGATTTCTTTTCAGAGAGCTTTCTCCACTTCACTATGTGATTTGCTCTGAGATGGAAATGACCCCATCCAAATTATAGGGTTATATTTATTTGATTATGTACTCAAAAGACAGCAGACACAAAGAGTTTATCTCTGGCCCAAATGTGTGATAATTTTCCCAATAGTGTGTATTGAGAACTTGAGAATTCAAATTCTTTTCTTCCACTAGTCAGTTTTCAAGTACTTAGTTAATCATTTTGATATACATTTCTCCTGTAATAGAAATGACTCTTTTGTTTTCTACCATCAATATATTACTGGAAGCACAAACCATACTTTGGGGATGTAGTTATATATTGGAAATTAAAGTAGTGATCTATAATCATTTTTGTCAAAAGCAGTCTGGAAGTCTTAACTATCTGAAGCAGTAAACTGGTAGGCAATTTTAAAGAAGAGAAAAAAGTGCTGAATAAGACTTGCAAATAGAAAAAAAAAAAAAAAAGCTATGTTACTGAGATAGAGGTAAACTTGGAGCCTAAGTGCTATTTCTTCAAAGGTTAGGGGAATGACAGCTATTAGCAAAATGAAGGTACAATTCTTTAAGAACTACTACACAGCAGTCTTTGCTGCCTTTTGCCCTAAAATCTCGTATCACATTCTATTTAGTAAGACAGCTATTGAACCCAAAAGAACTTCAGAGTTTCTTTTAAGTTTCTTTTTCTGTCTTTCGCTTTTTGGTGTTACAAATACATTGAGTCTCTGGGGCACCATTTGAAATATTCTATTAAATTCTATAAGATTTCAGTAATTGATTTTGGTACTTTCTTCATTATCAAAAACCGCTGCTAAATCTTAAGGGCAATGCATGGTCATAGAAAAAGGAATATAAATATTTATCAAATAGATAATTTAGATGAGAAGCTAGTGCTCAATTATTCATTGGAGTGTTGGAGAGCGACTGTGGCAATATTAGGGGGTTTAAATGCATTTGTCATATTTGTAGTATTTAAATAAGTAAAATAAAAAAAATACCCTGTGGAAATCATATTTCATTCTACACTATTGTTTTGAGGAAGTATTTGTATTGTATTTTAACTACAGAATGATGTTTTTATAATAAAAAAGATTAGTTCGGCCTAATTTAAAATACATATACTTTCAGTTGAATAGGGTTCCCAATTGTTTCAATTAAATAATAGTTTTAAAACATGATTAATCAATTTAACCTCTTCTTTGTTAGAGATGTGTTACTCTTTGATAGAGAATTCAGTGAATATGATGCTTAAAAGTAATACTTTTTACTTACATCAGTGAAGGTCACTTTATCCAAGGGTAAGTCTTTCTTTCTCTTTTATTTTTTATTGAAGTTGGATTGCAGCCTGCATAGACTTTCTTTTTCCTTTAAAGATATCGTTTTCTGCCTAATTGTGCCCAGCTTCATTTACACCCTGAAAAGGATTGTGTTTGAGCTTATAGACTCAAGAGACTCTTTCACTCAATAGCCAAACTCCAACCATAGCCCTTCGGGATATTTGAGTAAATGTAAGTGAAAACTCCCTGTGTTTGTCTCTGTGTTCCCTTTAAACAAAAGTTTAACTCAGGACACTATGAGAATATTTAAAGAAATTTATCTGTAAAACTTGTCTTCCAGATAAGATCCGAAAAATTCTTTTTGGCTTGCCAAAGCGTTCATCAGTCAGCAGAAATTCCAACAGCACCTCTGATATTTTCAAGTCACCCTCTCTTCTTATTAATAGGTAAAGGAACTACATCTGCCTGCAGCAGATAATGACATTCCTTTAAAATCATCCATAAAAACTTAACAAGAAAGGATTAAAAATGATAGGACAAATCAAGGATAGCAAATTGACTTCATTTCCTATGGAATGCCAATTCCAATCAATTAGTGATTGTGGTATTATGTACAAACTAAAGGAGATAAAAATTGTATTTGAATTTAGTGGAAAAGCACACTTTGATTGATTTTTGATATTTTCTATGAGAATGGGAGAGCAGATTCCATATTTGAACGTGTATTCAATATTGACATAGTCCACCTCTAGCTTAAATCTTCATGATCAGGTTTGTGCTGACCTGCATTTATAGTGACCTGTTTTATTTTCTGATTTACAGCAATCATCTTTTCTTTACTGGAATTTCTAGGCTCAACCAAAGGTCTCAATCAAATTCAAAAATCATTTGACTCCTTACTAGAAATGCTAGAATCTGAGTCATAATTAAAGATTTAATAGAAATTCAGTTTAGAACTTGGTTCTCAAGTTTTAAAACTAGGGGCATGGCTTTGATTTTATGATTATAATCTGTAAATTTCTGTTATAGTTCTAAGTTACTTCTACTCCCTTGGAACCCCCTTTGGTACCCCAACACTTTTAAGTACCAATGTGGTCTACTTTCTCCTTCCAGAGGGTAGAATCTTGGTGCAGACTTCAGACATGTGGTCAGTTTTATACACACACCAAGAAACTTCCAGGATCTCTGCTTTTGTGTAACTACAATTCCTTCAAACCATGTCCGTTGCACTTCATTGTCCCTCATCTTGCCTTCTGCTGGACCTGACTCTTCTGTCCCAATCTGGCCGATGAGGCTAGACTGTTACTGTTTTTCTGGTTTTACCACAGAGAGATCTGCTGTTCTGACAGCCCCTTTTGTTCGATACTGTGCTTGTTCTCTCTGAGGTTCTGAATTATTGTAGCCTTTATTAATCTGTGGGATGAACTCACGGTGCTTTACTTGCTCTTCACCTTCAATGAATTTTTGCTAAAATAGAAGCTGGTATGTCTATTTGATATGTGGTTTAAGACAGAAAAGGAGTACGTTCTCCACCTAGGTAAACATATTATTAATAAGAGGGACTCCAGTGACATGATAGAAGGCAAATCAACAGAATTAATTTTAACCGTGGTACTGGGCTAAAAACATGCATTGAGTAAACTCAACTCATGTCTGGAACAGAAATCCCATTCTAGACTATTAAATTAAATAAGATAAACTTCTCCTCCAAAATGAAAAGCCTGCCGAAGAAAATTGGAGAATTGAATACAAAAATGGATAAGGTGCAGGTGGCCATTACTTTGAAAAGAAAATACTCCAACTTGTAGTGATGGAGATGAAGAACCTGGGGAGAAGAATGCTGATCTAGTGAAGCAGATGGTCCAAACAAACACGAGCTAGGAAAACAAAGCAGAAAATCTGGGAGGAGAGCCAACAGCTACAATGGACTAATAAAAGCAAACAAACACCTCGGTAACCATGTCAGACAGCTAGGAACCCAAATTGGCACTACTCAGCTCATTGTCTTGGACATATCAGAAAAAGCAGAGGGACCACCTGTCTGTAGAGGCTCCCATTCACTGTGGACCAGCAATCACTGGAGAGAATTAGTGTCCTCCTGATGTCAGGAAAGCTCTTGAGGTTTGCATATTAGTGATTGCTGGTGCTATTTTTATTTCAGTAAATAAACCAGGGAATTACATAAGTTATTCAATTGTAATCCACAGAAGGAAACCTTAAAGAAGGAGAATTGCAGATAATGAATGTATGCCTTATTTAGGGATTGATTGTTATATAATATTTTTCATAAAGCTATGTTTGGAGGCATAATGAGTACTTTAAGGGGAACTTAAGAGGGAGCAAGAAGAACATATTAAAAACTCCCTTGCTCTGTTTGTACACCTCTGCACATATAAGGTCAATGAATAGTTTGTTGTTGTTTTTAGTGTGTCACCTGCCTGTATTCTGTGGCACTGGCTATAAGGCACAGTCTATATAAAACTTTTGACTTGTGTTCAAGACCTGGGGTGGGGAAAGGACAGGAAAAAAGTTTTAATTGTGCAATTTTAGCAATGAATCCTTTAATTCTGTGATAAAAATTCCAAATATAATCCATCTTGACCACATTATTCTTTGTAATGTTATTCCACAGTTTTATAATGGTCAGAAGTTTGGTATATTTGGAGGAAGTCAGATCTGAGCTTGAATTACCTCCTAATTTGTTGTGTGACCTTTGTCAAGTTATTTATCTTCTCTAACCCTTATCTCCGAACTGAGAGTAAATAATATGTCATCAATGCATTTGAAGTTTAAATGGAATGTACATAACAAGTGCTTAATATAGTTTTTGGAATGGAATAAGCATCAACAGCTGATAGCTATTAACATTGTTTTCTGTTAGTGCTAAATATATATAAAATAACCACATAATTGTTAAAAATACTGTATATAAGCTAAAAATAAAACTCATGACTAAATAACAGTGGAATCATTTTTTTTAATTATGACTTTCCTGCTATTGTATCAAATTTAGAACAGCCTAAAACTGATTTAATTTGGAAAAAGAGTAGTCTGATATCTGCATCTATATGGGCAAGTAAAAGTAGAGGAAATACCTGGTGAATTAGACTTCTATATAGTCAAATAGACCTAGTACCGGCATGCTCTAGTGAAGTAGTGGTTTGGTCATCTGCCTTTGGCTGGTACAGTGCACCTACATCCCAAGGATCTCTGTTCGAGTCCCAGGGCTGACAGAACAAACAAGATGTACAACTGCCTGTCTGCCTCTGCTCAACTTCATTCCTGCCTATTGCAGTCCTTTAAAAAATCAGACTTATTGTAAGCATTAAGGGGGAAAAAAAGACTTTATAGGTCATTAAGTTTTGTCAAATTGGTAGCTAAAATGTATCTTTTTATTGTTTTCGCTGACTTTTTAAAAATGTTTAGTGACGCTAGGACGCTTTTTATAGGTTATTGGCTATTTACTCAACTTCTGTGACATGTTTGATCTTATCCCTTGACTACTTTTGTGTTTAATTTTATATTATTCTCATTTATTTATAGGAGCTCTTTTTATATAGCTGTTGACTCATAATGTATTCCTTTTTTCCCGATGTTATTTGCCTTTCTGATTCTATTATAATCTAATCCATAGAAATTATTACTTGTTTTTGTCAATATAATCTTTTTCTTTGAGGTCTGTGGGTTTTGTGTCTAACTTAAGATCTTCTCAACTCTGAATTTTAAGAAAAGTTGTTTGTATATTTATTTATTTTAAGGGAAAATAAAATTTATCTTATTTTTTAATTTAGTTGTTCACACTGGTTGTTTCCCTATTAGACCCAGGACACAAACTTAGGGGCATGTGGCCTGTATTTCTTCAGAAGGGATTGACCTAACTGCTACTCCACCAGGGCATGCCCAGAAAAATATGTATTTGAGTGTTTTTGGTTTTTAAAATATGTAGATTTTTGTCTAAAATTTGTTTTTTAATATATATGAAGTGGAAATCTAAATTAACACTTAATGTATTCCCTAGAGTATTATCCAGTTATCTTTGTTTTATTTTTGAGTAGTCCATTTTCTCATTGATTTCATACTATTCTTAATAGTTTTATATATGTAAGTAAATAAACATATGTGTGTGTGTTTGTATGTACATTACACAATAAACAAATTAGAGAGTAATTAAATTCTAGGTCTGCCTGTCTCCAAAGATCCCATAGTCTTTGTTATTTTATAATTTTTATTATTTGAGAATGGGGTTTTTTAATTATATTTATTATATTAGTTTATGTCAACTAATCTATTTAAGTATGTATTATTTCATAAGTATTAAATGTACAGAGTTTTAACATCAAATAATAAAAAATGGCAATCCTTGGATCTAGAACACTAATGTGGGGGAACCAATTTGTGTGGGTATCATCCCAACTCTGTTCAGGGATGATAATATTGATAGTTCTACACTGGCTATGGAGGAATTGACACATGCTGATGGTTTTGTTTTTTCGGAGAGCAAATTTTAAACCTTTACCATCCTATTACTGTATCAACACTACTCCATTCCAATTCTTACCCCCAGAAACAATAATTTTCAACATTTTAGCAATTTCTTCAACTATGTATATCTATTTCTAAATATTATTCTTTACCCATAGTTTTCTCCTTTTATTTTTTAGAAATAGTTTATGGTATTTGTTTCCTATCCTAGGTGATGAAAATTTCACTGTCTTACACAATCCCTTACCTTTCTGCCTCAATATAGTTAGTTATACCATATATTAAGTTAATGTATTATATAGCACATTTTGACTCTGCTAATATTTTTTCACATGTTATATTATATACTATTATCTTATTTCCATTATTTTACAATTCTTTGTCCTTATTCAAGTTAATAATTACCTTATTCTTCTCTGCCTAGTTTTCTATAAATCTCCTAACAAACAAACCGGTATGTGAAATTTCTCTCCATAAAGTCAAATGTATCTAATCGTTACTTGGTTTTATTTCTTCCTTCCTGGAGTCATTCCTTCTGGAGTCTTCCAATTCCCAGTTCTGCTCTTCTGTCTAGTTCTACAATGCAACTCTCCTCCTTGGGCTTTCCATTACCATGGTTCTGGAAATTCCTTCTACTTCTGCCAGCTAGGATTTCTTTTTCTTTTTTTATTAAATATTATTCTGTTATAGCTTCCAATGTTGCTAAAGAATCTGATATCATTCTCATTTTGACAATATATTTAGATTTTCATTTAATGCTTTTGGTCTTATATTAGTATATCTTTTCTGGTAATAACCATCTGTGTTCATAGAAAGCTTTCTTTGGAATTCGTGGGCAACCAAGCTGAAGTCTTTGATCTAGTGGTAGAACATTTTGGATTGTTTCACTTCTAGACTGCATATAGCACTTATGGTTACTCCCTGCCCTTTGTGAAAGTTTGGTTTGCTTTTTCACTCTGGTCTGGCTATGTAGGCTAACCTCTTAGAGAAGATTCTCTTTTATTTGGAAAGTATTTCTTAAGGTTTTTATCCAGAGAAGCAAATGCCAGCATTTCTAGCAGTTTTGTTTTTTTTTTTTGTCTTAGAGCTGGAGGGCCAACACTGGCACAGCAATTGCTTTGTGACTGATGGTCTTTTAATTAATTGTCCCAACGAGTGTCCTGCTCTTTGAATTTGCTGACTCTAAGCTTGGAATTTCTCTGAAGCTCCTTTGGGAAAGAAAGCGTCTCACCTTGGCAAAGGCCTTCTCTCAGACCATTGGATTAAAGTTTTCTCACTGTGGTTTCCCTTAGTTTGATTCACTTTTATTCTCTCTCCTAGAACTCTTTCTTAATTCTGGCTTGTTTATGCATTCTCTTTTCTTGATAATCATCAAGGCAGGCGAGATGATTATTGTTGAATTCATTCCTTAGGATCTATTGTTTCTGTCATGTTGGCATTTGCAAAAATATTTAAGCTCAATCTGCTGTCTTGAATTTATCTTGCTATGTTTTAAAAAGAATAAGTGGGATTTTTATTAATGAATATAAGATATCTAGCATTTCTAAAAGTAACAAATAATATAATATCCACCCAAGTAAAGAATCTGAAGTTATAATGGCCATTGGATCTTATTGTGTATTATTGCTACTTCTCTCTAAGCAGTAACTTCCATCCAAAATTATTTGCAAATTGTACCCTTGCCTTAATTTTATTCTATGTTTATATCTCTAAATGCTATGTCTAGTTTTACCTAATTTTGTACTTTACAGAAATGGAATGTCTTCTTTGGAAATTTATGCTTTTGGTTAACAAATTATAAGTTTCATCCTTTTTGATAAATATAATTCTAATGCATTTGTCATTTTTACAGATGTAGAGAATTCCACTGACTAAGATGGTGCTTATTTTCTTGTTGGTCAACATCTGGTTTCTAGATCTTTTTTTATAATTAGAGATCTTACTGCTGTTATTGTATCACTTGTTTCCTCATATATGTGTGGGAGAATTC
This sequence comes from Solenodon paradoxus, assembly GCA_004363575.1. Lineage (NCBI taxonomy): Eukaryota > Metazoa > Chordata > Mammalia > Eulipotyphla > Solenodontidae > Solenodon > Solenodon paradoxus. Next base: position 97,367 of record RJWH01000279.1, on the reverse strand, counting down.
TTATTCTTTGTATTTGTATAGGTAGGTTTAGAATGTGTGGGTAATGAGATATGTAATTTTAATTTTTTTACAAGTTTCCCCCAAAATGTTGCACCTATTACATTCTCATGGGTCCTATATAAGAGTTTGCAAAACTCCACACTTTAAAATTTCATAAAATGTTGTATATAAAGTTGTTTTTCATTTTCAGTTTCTTGAGTACCAGTGACCTTGAGCATCTTTTCGTATGTTATGGATATTCGAACTCCTTCTTCTGTGAAATCCTTTTTTAAAATTTAATATTTTTGAGGTAACTTTGATTTACAAAATAATGTAAACCCATATGTGCAGGTTCCCCATTCCTCAAACATATGACAACACACCCTGCCCACAGCCAAATGACCAAAAGTTCTTCAGCATTGTCAGTTGAACCCTTACCACCACTTGGCCCAGTCCTGCTCCTTGTTCCCTACTGGTAACTTCAGTTCTATTATTAATGTCTGAGGGTTGTTTTTGTTTTTTTTTTTGGTCTGTTCATTTGCTTTGTTCCTTTGTATTATACATATGAGTGAGATCATCCAGTATTTGTCTTTCTCCTCCTGACTAATTTCACTTAACATAATCCTCTCTAGTTCCATTCATTTTTGTCTCAATTGACAGGGTTTCATACTTTTTTAGGGTTGTGTAGTATTTAATTGTGTATACATACCATGTCTTCTTTATTTATTCATCTGACAATAGACACTTAGGTAGTTTCCAATTCTTGTCTATTATAAATAATGCTTCAGTAAACATGGGTGCATATATCTCTGCAAATTAGTGTTTTTATGTTTTTTGGGTAAATACCCAGAAGGGTATGAGGAGATCATGGACTTTCCATTACCAATATTTTGAAAAATCTCCATACTGCTTTTCATAAAGGTGGTTATGCTAATTTACACACCCATCAACTGAAATGCTTCTTATAATTTGTGTATTTTGTTGATTTTTATGTCTTTCTATTTCACTTGTAGGAATTTATTCAAATAAGTTTTAAATATCAGTTCTTCCTTGATGAATACTTTATGTTTATTACTAATATCTTACCTTTGAGTTTGGGTTTATCCTTTTCTTTCTTCTTTTTCCTCATGGTTTGTGCTGTTTGTGTCTTTTAATGGAAATATTTCTTTATCTGGATGTATTAAAGTTATTCTATGCTTTCTTATACAAGTTTTATCTTATATTTGCATGTTTAATCCATTTATAATTGATATTTATGTATATTATAAGGTAGTTATACATATTTATGGATTTTTTTCATATGAAATTCTCAGCATCATAATTTCCCCACTGATCAATAATTTCACCTATTATTTCAAGTTTGCATGTATCTGTGGGTCCAGTTCTTTATGTTTTGTTTCTCTCTTTGCTATAATTCTTTTTTTTGTCAATTCCATTTTCTTTTCATTATTGTGTAAATTAATCTATTAAGATGATCATATCATATTGTTATCATTTTATTAGATGTGTGAATGTTCAAACGAATTAATACATTTGTACTTCATAAAATCAAACACAGTTTGACCATAATTATACACACACACTCACACATGCACACATATACACCACATGCACACATACACATACAGTTATTGGACTTGAAGTAGTTTGTTTGGGTTTTTGTGTCATATCATGAGTGAATTAATTTGTATTTTGTATTTTTTAAATGTTTTTGTCTGTTTTGATATCTCTAAATGATTTGGTGAGTGGTCTCTATTTTTCAGTCTTTAGCGCCTTTTATATAATAGGTGTTTCTTCAACTTTAGTAAAACTTTCCTTTAGGCCTCATGTTATTCTTATGTGAGAATTTTTTGCTGATTTCATATCCTTAATTATTCAGATTTCTTTTTCTTGTTACATGAATTTTGGTAAATTACATCTTCTGTGCTATTCTCTGTACAGGTACAAAGGGCTGGAATTTAGAACAGACAGTGAAACCGTGACACGTGGTGACTGAACTAGTTATAGGACAGTAATACTTAGTGAAACTTTTCCACCTGAGGATCTGTCTCCATTAATCAGAAGCTATGTTGCTGATATTTATTGACATTTATGCAAATAGAAATCAGTAGACAATTATTTTAATTTCTTTTGGTTTAAAGAAAAATATACAGTCTGTGAACATGTAGAGAAATTCTGACTCAGTGTATTTTGTTTTAATGCTTTATCAGCAAGATTTAACATTAAAATAAATTGGAAACTTTATGAAGTTGCCTTTATTCCTTTTGCCTAATGGAATTATTAGCTGAAAATATGACAAATTAAAAGATTGCTTAATGAAGATTTAAAGGCCTACTAGGTGACTTTCATCTACCTAGAAAAAACAGATTCAGTAAATTAAAACTCTACCATATGTGATTTCTATAAAATTTAGAAGGATGTCTTGTGATCTAAAGATATAGTTTCCAAGCATCAATCAGAAGTCAGGCAGTCTGAGTTTTAATGTTTTGGTCACTGATGGAAGGAGCAGTAAGTTTCTGTGTTTCAGGTTTGTTTTCTACTAATGCCTTCTTAACCTGTCTCCAAGACATGGTAGAATACTATGGGGTTCCTGTAGCTTCTTCTTTCTCAGTGTAACTCCCCTTCCCTAGACAGATAATATATTCTCTTTGCCATTGAATAAATATTTCTCATTGCCACCTGACAATATTCCTTACCTGCCATTAGTTGTTTTTTTAAGGAAAGATACAGACAGGAATGAAGGCAAGCAGAGAAAGGCAGTCAGAAAGAGAGAGGAGGAGGAGAAAGCAGTGTGTTTTAGTTGTTCATGTGGTTGTTCATGTATCCCCTCTTCCTCTCCCTACCCGCTACCTCCACCGTCAGGTTCTTGGGATGTATGTGTACTGTGTCCAGTCTACTTGGCCATGAAGCCACCAGGGTGCACCAATTAGTTTAATTTTGGTAGCATGTCTATCATTATTCAGTAGTGTATAGGTAATGGGTAAGGGGTAATGACAACGTCGTTGCAACATATGTGGAAGTCATTACGATGGACTGAACGGCAAGTATTTAGATATGAATTGTACTGATTATGAGTTCAATTGTGGAGAAAATAAGCAAAATCAAACTGAATGGATGAAATGCTGGAAAGATAGCATTGAAGATCAACCCAAAACATGGGGTTTAATTGGAGATACTATAATTTCAAGTTGGCAAATAGAACTCCTCTGTACCTGCAAATATTTTAGATGACTGACTTTAGAACAGCTAACTTTGGTTCACATTGCAAGTTTACATTTTGCTTTATCACATGCTATGGTTCTTGAAGGAAAATGTTTCAGAACCATTCCAAACAGTTTGTCATCAACTCTGATCATTATCAGCATGCTAAATATATTTTTTGGAAATGGTTATGATGGAATATTCATGATTAAAATTTTTATCTCATCCTAGTTTTTGTGTAGCTTATACATTATTAAAAACAAGTATTATGTTCTTTTGGAGATATTCTCTCTACTTTGATTTTATATATTTTTCTGTCACACGGAACAATACCAGGTCTTTCATTCCCACAACAAACCCCCATTTCCTGCTTTTATTCTATTTAAATCCCAAAAGGATTATTAATTCTTTGTATAGTTTTTTAAGTATTCACTAATATTATGGTTAATTATATCACTTTCTGGATATCTTAGCTTCTGTCTCAACCTTCCTTGACCATATCCACCTTCTATGTAGACATACCTTGGGTCAAATTTCCTTTTAAATATAATTTATAAATTCCACAAGGAACACATTACTACTATAGAGCATAGTCCGTGAGAAAAAGCCATAACAAAATCTATGTCTCTACTATCCAGAAATAACCAATGCTACATTGTGGTATATGCTGCCCCAAATATTTATATGTATAGGCATTATTTTATTTATCTTATATACAGAAATAAATGAAATCATCCTTGACTTACTGTGGTTTTATAATCTCCATTCATCATGGAGAACAACCTGTATACTGAGTTTTTTTTTCATACCAATAAATATACATCTAAAACATATTTATATCTCCCAAATTCAATTCCCAAATTCCCATAGATGTATTTATGACTCACTCAACTAATAATTATTGGAAATGCTGGGCCATCAATACATTATAAAAACATATTTTGATCACCTACTATGTATCAGCCCCTATTCTAAGTACTGAAGTTTATCAGTGAACAAGACAATAAGTTTCTGCCCATATGGAATTTGTTTCTGGAGAGTAGCATGCATTAACTTTCTCTTCTTGGTCGATCTATTCTCCCTATGCTCACGTAGGATCCTTACTTTGCTGTCTACAAATGATCTTTGTACAGCTCAAGAGAAAATTATGTTTTAAGTAACTCCCCATCACTTTACCCCCTAATTATATGAGTAATTCTTAGGTTTCTGTGTTTTTGATTGGAATTTTTGATGATGCAGAAAAATGATTGTTTTTGTAGAAATATGATAGTATGTCCAGAATTATTAGTATTTATTGACTTCAGAGTAATCATTTTATGTTACTCATAAAAAGAAATGCTTCTAACTGAACATATTTCAGTATATATGATTTAAAATATAATTTTATCTGACTCTTATAGGCTGTGTACATTTTAGTAGTTGTTTTGTTGGTGGAATTTAAAAAAGTCACTCTGTAGTATTACTCTATATAGCACTGCTTTATATTTTCCAACATAAAATAAGGAGTGTGACTAGATATCTACAGAGCATGTTAGCTCTGGACAGAAAGGCATTACATTATGATAAAATAGCAAGCGTTCTTCAGACTGGATCAAATTACTTCAAACCTTTTTGGTATATGCATATCCATGCAAGATCTCTGCTTTCTTTTAAGGATGGAAGAGCCAGGAATGAAGGCAAGTAGGCAGGCAGGCAAGAAGTGACAGAGAGAAGTAAGAAGCTGATATCATTTGTTTTTTAATTTATTTATTTATCTATCTATTTATTCATTAGGTTTTCCCCCTGGTCATAGGTCATGAACTGAAGTCCTTGGACTTCAAGAGGACTTTGCTGGAGATGCAGACTTAATACTTGAGCCACCAGAGCACATCTTTGGGGGATTTTCTTGACTGTTAAGTTGGCTAATAGCTGGCAGAACTTTTCAGAGGTCTTTTTATTTTATCAGACAAATGTCTATTATTGGACATAATTCAGTTTATTGTTCTCATTTATACTAATACATAGGTGAACAGTTTTCTTTCTCTATATACTTTAACATGGCCAGGGGTAAGTATTATCACTAGAAAAACATATTAAAAGTGGTACTATTAACAAAGTATTTGGTTAACCTTATTTGGATTTAATGTGTGGAAGTTCAGACATAGAGAACTAATTGAACTGTCATTGTTTTTTTACCTTTTTAATCTTTTTTGATATATAAATCTAGTTTTAGAGGATGGACAATTGTTAGGATAGTAAAAATTAAGGATCTCTGTAGCTTTTAACTCAGCAAATTCTCAAGTTGCTTTTAGATATCCTCAATTTCTTCTGCTGTTTCTTCTGGGGAAATTCAGCATTAATATTCACGATTTTTTTTTCTTTTTGCCAAAAAAAAAACTCCATTAGTTTCTTTTAAGTGAGTCATTTACTTTGGATTTCATAAGGTCAGATTCCAACTAGGATTTACATTTTCAGTTGGCATTCAGAAAGGTATCTTAGCTGGAATCAAAGATAGGATAAGCATTTATAATAGTTCAACTGTTCTAAAATGATCTAATTTTTAAAAGGCCACAAATGAATATGATTATCTAATTATTTCTAATCTGAATATATACCATTAGAACATGATTAGTTAAAGGAACATGTAATACAAATTAATTATTATTTGGTCAAGTTGAGGTATTCAGGTGCAAAGAGAAGACTTACCCTTTGAAAAAATCAATTTGTTCTCAGAAATTGATAGAAGGATTGCCTGGCTGTTCTTCGTGTGGCCCATAAAACGCATCCCATGAAGCATGTGGCAATAACCATAGTAATGGTGTTTTCATCTTTTCCAAACTTTTCATTCCTTTTCAGTGACCTCTTTGCTTTTAGTTATGAACTTTATGTTTGGGGAGAGATGTTCTAGCTATAATACCTCTGCTCCAAGTCATTCCTACTGATCTCCACGGAAGGTTCATTGTGTTTCTTGAGCTGGAGAGTAGTGTTTAGGGCAAAACAGGAAAGAAGAGGTTTGGGCAAACATTAGTGTAACTCTTTTGGCAGATTCTTCCTGAGGGGCAAGCTATAGGTGGATCTAATAATCCAAGGTAAATAAAATGCAAAGGGAACTGTATGGACCATCTGAGGAAACCATAATTATCCATATAGTTTATTGCATTTTGAGGAAAATTGAGCTGTCCATGAAGACAAGACTCACACTTGGTTTTTGTCTTTTGACCAGTTTCTAAGTATATGAAAAAAAATGTAGGAGATAATAGTATCTGCTTTGTTATCATTCAAAGGTTTTCTTTGGAAAATGCTACCACTTTATTGAAATATCTAAATGTCCAGAGAGGAGGCCTGCAGGCAGTTCAAGAAAAAAGTATGTTTACATGGCAACCATATAGATCATGCTCTCTGTTCAGACTTTCTTCTTTGCCTAGAATTCTCTCTACACCTTCTGCACATGGAAAACATGACTCACTCTTTGAGAACTCTTTCAGATGTTAGCTAGTGCAAAATTCTTCAGTCACTGCAATATGCATTCTTGGCATTTTTTACATACCCTGATTATAAACACAATTGTATTTTATGATATATTCTGTAGTTAGTGAACCTTTCTCCCCAGCTGCGTTAAACTATATATGGCTAAGAACTCATTTAATGTTGTGTCTCTAGTGCATAGCAATTTGCTGGCACAAATTAGATGCAAGATAATATTTTATTGAATAAATGCTCTTCATTTGAATGATATATGTATTGCTGACTTCAGTTTGGGTTTACATCTTGGTTGTTTGTAAGGCAGGAAATATGCAGGAAATGTAGCTAAGGCAGACTCTTTTAGTTTACTCTTGATAATATAAATTTAGAGAATCTAAATATTTTCTTTTGTATTACAAAACAAATAGTAGATCCTTAGTAATAATTGTAGAATAAATGACTAATCATTAAAAATTATATTTCTTGAACAATGAATATGTGCTAGATATTAAGTAAATTACTTCATTTATAATATTTCTTTTTACTTTTGTTGCTCTGTAAGTTATCATAATCTCGACTATAAAGATGAGAAAATAGACTCAGAGAAATTATCTTTACTAAGATCAGATAGTTGTAAGCTATGGAGCCTGAGCAGAAATCTGTTTTATTTAGTTTTTCACTATGTTCTTAACTACATGTTGCTCATAATTTATAGTTTTTCATTAGTGACCCTTAAAATTCTAGTCTCATTCTAATTATGTATAACAGAATAAGTGGTAAGTTTACACCGTTGGTGCCTCTTTAATTCAATAAACATTCATTGAACTTTTATGTACATTATGTTGTCCTAGCTTCTACAGGATATACAGTCTTAGCTACTTAAGGTATTTCTCAGTCTCCTAGTGTCTCCCTAGTACAGTAGTTTACTTGGAAAAGCATGCAAACATTTAATATGCAATTCCAAATTAGAAGAGCAAAAAATAGTACCATAAATTCTACAAGGTAGTATAAATGTCAAGAAATGTTATAAGCAAAATGAAATATGGGTTTAGAAGTGAGAGAAATCATTTCAGGCAGGACAGTTGATTTTGATAACTTTGTGAGATATTTTTAAACTTTCTCACTTATGTTGTTTGGGGTCATTTTTATCTGCTTTCTATGAGTAATTTGCAGGATGCTTCCTTTCATGTGATATATACTCTTGTCTTGAAAACAAAAAAGGTAGTGGGTAGAAGCAGAGTGGGATGTATTGGGGTGAGGACCAATGTCAAATCAGAAATGAGTTTATGGAAGTAGAAAGGGAAGCAGACAACAATCTGGAGTGTATGATTTCATTATCATTTATAATCAGCAGTTGAAGAGTAAGAGATAAGAAATAGAACTAATATAATCAACTTCAGAAATAGAAAGTTTCTTGGCCTCAGTAAGAATGGGAATGTTGGACAAGCATTGGGAATTTTTGTAGAAATAAATTCTGTAAAATGAAATAATTCAAAATTTATTTCACATCACACTACTGTTATCAGATCATTATTTGATGACTTTAGAAATGGAATATTTCTAATAAAAGCATTCATGTATATTTTCTACATAGATTTTTAATCAAATTAGTCCTAATAGTTATATGAACATACATTATCTAAATGCCTAAATTGTTAGTTTCTAATGCTATGTTTTATTAATATTTTTATCTTTGGTACTTACCATAGTGTCTCATTTATACTAAGAGCCAAATGAACATTTGACTAATGAACAAATTTCTATTAAGTATATTAGCAGTGTTAAGTACTTGATAAAGGACATCTTTCTTGAGTTTCAATATTCTTATCATATGCAAACACATGAAACTGCAGCTGCAGTAAGTCTGGCCCCTACATCACCACTTATTTATAATAATAATACCCAGTTATCACTAAAAATTCTATTATTTTGCAGTATATCATAGGGTCCTTCTCTCCAGATGTTCATACTTCAGTAGGAAAAAAGATCAAACAACTAAGTTTATTTTGGAGGAAATAAAATAATATATAAAGAATATCATAGCTATAGAATAGTGTGATCTAGGATAGTTTGAATTATATGGGAATATTTTAGTGGAAGATAGATTAGTTTTGAATAACATAAAAGAAGTGATTAGTTATATGGGCAAGATTTGTATCACATCTTTAATATGACATAATGAAGAATGATAATGGGAAAGTTGGCATGATGATAATATTTATATTGACTAAAATCGAGAAGTTTGAACTGGATAAATGGAAATATGGGTTTGTTTTTGGTTTGGAGCCAAATGACAGGTGGCTTCATATGGCTACAATTTTGAACCCCACTTGTTGGGCTGTTGAAATTTTAAAGAGTGTTAAACATAGTTTAAAAAAAAGGAGTGCTACTGACAAGAATAAGAACTGAGGAGAAATAAAAATGGAACTGAAACAGATTTATTAGTCCAAAAATTATTTAGTATTCAGGAACTTTCGCTGACTCTAGTACTAAGTATTATTGTTTCTTAGACTCTCTGTAAGAACTATCAAAAGGAAGCAGGCTTTAAGAGGAATGGAAGGTTGTATTTTAGTGATAAATGCATTAGTTCCATTAGTTCAATTAGTTCAAAATTATTGTTTATTTTATAGTTACCTGAAGATGCACAGCATACCAGATTCTCTCAACCTTGATGAAATTCACCTTCAGTGCTAGGGATGTGTGAATGGTTGCACAGACAAGCAATTAGGGAAAATTATTCCACAATGCAGAAAGAGATACTGGCATGGGATTGGTGTAGGATTTTTGAGAAATGCACAGGAAAGGGATCATTTTGTTTGGATAAAAAAAAAAAAACGTGATTGTGACTTTCTTCCTCTTGCAATACTACTTTAACTTTGAATTGCTATTAATATGGTGATGATAATGGCAGAACATGTATCTGTTATCCTATTTCATGCCAACCCCTGTGATAGTGTTTTATATGCGTTATCTCATTTCAACTCTCAAAATTGCTCTATCAGATAAGCACCAGTTTGTTTTGTTGTTGTTATTGTTGCTATTTTGCAGATAAGTAAAATGAAACTTGAGAAGTTTGGGTATCTGTCTGATGATCACATAACTACTTAGGAGTAGAAATGAGGCTCAAGCTATAAACACTTGTGTGAAACTTCTGAACTGAGAAGCTAAGCAGGCACCTAGAGTGATTGTAGCTTAACACAACTACTGCTCAAAATTAAGCCCTCCCTCATTTAAGTAGTTTTTTTTTTTTATTACAACACGAGCTTGTTGAATTTTTAAGTCAATGAAGCTCATATTTAAATCTCACTCTTTGGCTCTGAGGATGGGAAATGTAAATTTAAATGAATTAGATAGCACTGAAGTCACTCACTGGAATAGATATCCTTTTCAGTGATAACAATTGAAGTCTTTCTTGGCACAAGAATAATTGTAAAATATTTATATATGATTGAAGCAGCAGTACCAGACAAGGAAAAGATTCATAACCCTTTCAATAACAGCTTTGGAAGTAAGCAAACATTTTTTAATGCATTGTAGGAACCAGTTTAAACTTCATTTGAAGGTTAAACATTTGATTTTTAGCTTTTCTGTTTGACTTCTGGATATCAAAAATTTCTAGCTTAAAAATGGTTAATTTTGCAAATGAAGAGAAACATCAATGAAAAATCAGAAGACATAATTTTATATCATTTTCTCATTAAAAAAAGTGGCTAACACCATTATACATAACATAGCCTTAGATGGAATGATCTTTTTCTCAGGTAATCTCTTTTGATTAGGAAGCTGCTCAGTGGTATAGAAAAGGACAGCAGAGTGATTGCTTCCTCTCCACATCATGTCTGAATAATAAGTAGTCAAAGTAAGAATAATTTGGAATATTGAGGTGTCTGCATTTTCTGGCCTCAGAGCATTTCATCACTTATTTTGCCCTCAAAATATAGACTAGAAACTTTCAGTTGTCTTAAAGTTACAGCACACAAAATGACATTGATGGATAACAGCTGGAACTGCTGATGGATTATAAAAAAGACATCTTTTTATCCTGAATAATACCAATATCACAGTGATCATCTCCTGCATCTTCTGATTCTTAACTAATAGTTTGGCTCATCAAATCCAGACTTATCAAAAGAAGTCAATCTAGTTGGATATAACAACTGCCTAAATCAATAATTAATAGAGAAATGGGAAGACATTGAAAAGGCACTGTAAAACAAAGAAGAATCAACGTGCAAATGGAATTAATGACTTTGGGTCATTATAACCAAAATAGTAACCATAAGAAATCACTTGATCCAGATCAAAAAATTTCTAATATGAAGATGTTGCTAAGTTTTAAATTTCCTAATTAATGAGAAACTGTAGTTCCTCTATAATGTTAAAATTATGAACTACTACATATAATGGACACACACAAAAAAAGCATTTTCAACTGAGAAAAATTTAAGTATTTGATACACACCAAGTAGAAAAATATTAACTTAAAGTTATAAATTAAATTGCAAATGTTAAGTAAAAAAATAAATAAATATTTTCCAAGTAACTTCCAACCAAAAATGTGCTCAGTTTTAGGTTAGAAATGACTTTATGATTATCTTATGTCTTGGCTCACATTTCTAGTTTAAATGATTACACATTTTTGAGATATTGTATGATTATATAGTATATATTATAAGAGGATATGCATAGAATGCATTTGTCATTCAACATTGCTTATAAACTTATAACTGACACTAAATGACGTTAATTTTTCGTGATTCTCATAAATAAGAAAGGTAGATAGTGGCTTGTCATTAATTTAATTAATAACAGGTTTCAAAGTCTGGAGATAAGTTTGACTTGTTACTAGAACTTATTCATGAGCTTATTTAACCAAAATTGGCAAGTATGCTGTGACAGCTTCATAGTTATGCTTTTTCTTCCCTAAGTGGACAAAGCACAAGAATTAAAAATTGTGCCTATGTAGGGATATACTTGTATAGCTTCTAAAGGAAAGGCTTTTAATTCTTCATCAGCTCTGGGTGAATAGTCAGTCTTTTTACATTGCCCTTTTGCAAATGAGAAAATTGGTTAAATGAAGCCACTTGCCTAATGTCAAACAGAAAATAAGTAAAGTCAGAACTGGGGTTAAAAACACAGCTGACTTCAGTTTCAATACTTTTCCAGTAAACCAAAACAAATGTTTGGTTTGTCTGTTTGTTGAGAGAGAGAGTGAGAGAGAGAGAGGAGGAAGAAGCACTTTGTGCACTTTGCTTCCTTATTTAGTTCTTCACATGGGTTGCTACCCTCCAGTCCCTGGTCTTGAACCCAGGACTTTGGGATGTATCTGGGACTGTTCTTGGGGTGTATTCTAGGACACCAGGGCATGCCCACAGCTAATGTTTTAATACTAGTCAATATCACAGTTTTATCTAGAAATCACAATTTGCAATGCTTGTGTTGTTACCACTATTGCCTAAATATTTGTACATATATGTAGTTATTCAGTATTTGGAAAATGCAACCAAGGTTGATGCACTCTCCTAATCTAATTGAGGTAATTGATAAGTAAAACTTGTATGTATTTCCAGTGTATAATCTGTTTACTTGATATACATATATATCATGAAATGATAGCCATAATAAAGCAAATTGCAGAACACTTTAAATAGTTACCTTTGTGTGTGTGTGTGTGTGTGTGTGTGTGTGTGTGTGTGTGTGTGTCTGTGGTGAGAACACTTAAGATCTACTCTCAGCATATTGCAAGTATATAGCACAATATCATTAACTATAGTCACAATGTTGTACATTAAATTCCCAGAAAGTACTGCTCTTGTGACTAAAATTTGAATTGTATGACTGACATCTTCCTATTTTCCCAGTCCCTGGTAGCCATGGTTCTATTTTCTGTTTCTGTGAATTCCAAATTTTAGTCTACATGTAAATGAAATTGTACAATATGTGACTCCCTCTGGCTTATTTCACTTAGCAGAATAATCTCCAGATTCATCAATATGGTTGCAAATAGCAAGATTTCCTTCTATTTTTATGCTTGAATAATACTCCATTATATATTTATATCAATCTTTATCCATTTAACAGTTGATGGACGCATAGGTTTTTTTCCTATATTTTACCTATTGTGAATAATGCTGCAATAAATATTAAGTGTAGATACCTCTTCAAGATATTGATAAAATTTTCTTTGGATATGTATTTATGTATATACATATACATAAATATAAGTATATATATATATGATAGTAGTGGGGTTCTGGACCATATGATAGTTTAATTCTTTTGAGAAACCTCTGTGCAGGTTATCTACTTTTTTAGCAAGTAAATATATTTCTAAATAAGCTCATCCATGTTACTTGTTTTTACCTGTATTAAGATGTTCATAGTTGTAACACAGTAAGTGCTAAAGAACGGACAGCATGGGAACCATATTCCATTCTAGTAGATGTCATATTTCAGGAAGCAGAGTTGTTACCTACAGAGAGAACTGCCAAGTAGGTCTGAGAGCATCAAGAAGTAGTCTCACAGAGACCTCTAAACTGGAAAATTGGGACCTGGGAGTCATTTAATATGCATGGGTAAGGCAGTATCAGACATTCGCTTATAAAAGTGATACAATTGGTAGTGATCAAGATTTCCTATGGAGATCTAAATTGACAGTGGTGGAGGACTCTTGGAAAATGGTGGTAGATATGAGTATTATATATTTAATAAAGAGTAAAGCTGCACATCTAAAACGTATACTGTGTTATAGACCAAAATTAACTCAATTCAAATAAAAAGCTTCCTTCCAGTGACTGCTGACTGATTCCACCTTCTCTGTCTTGACAGGCATAATATGTACAGTACTCCTTAAATCTGTTAGGACACTGGGCATCTCACCATGAATCCATCACCCTCTCTAGTCTTAACACTTTCTCTGATTGACACACTCATTACCTTTCTGATCCCCATGTAGATGAATCCCAAGGTCCCTTCCTTCTCAAGAATTCTGTGACTTTTACGTCTCAGTTGGCTTGTTGTATATGTCACTGCACTCAAGTAATAACTAAGTTGTTTCTGTTTCAGACCATACTGTGTTGAGGCTAAAGATTTGTTTCAACTTTGTTCCAGCTTTCTCAATTGCCAAAAAATCAACAGTATCCCTCATAAAATTAATAATGTCAGTCTAACATTATGATCTATGGAGTGCATTAGTTAATAAGTTACTAAGAAGTGCATTAGTTGCTTAACTCAGCCAGGAGAGCCAAAGTTAACATTCTCAAACCTAACTGAGCTGAAGAAGACTCTAATCTGATGATCACAGAAATAATGAGGTTTCCAGTGTCTGGTGACCTTGATTCATAGAGATAGTATCCTTCTCTTAAAGAGAGATAATCATCTCTTTTTTATTTCTAAGTTTATCTGGCTATGTCATTCTGTCAGTCTGTTAATCCTATATCCTCATCGTGACTACCTTTTTAAACTAATTAATTTTTAATAATTTGTATCAAAGTAACTGTTCATTATAATATTTTACGTTTCTGGTGTACACCAAGTCTCACTATCCTTTTTTACTTAGTTTGGTATACTCTAGATGATACTTTTAACCTTTCATCCCTAACACATTCTCCTTTTTTCAATTCTAGATATTTTCACTCATTCTCTTTTGTTTGTTTGTTTTCTAACTTAGAAAAAGATATTAATCCCATCCTATTAGTTCCCTCAAGTACTTTCTCATTGCCAGAACCAAGAAATCTTCCTTTGGTTCTCCCTGAGATACCTGCCCTCTTTCTTCCCCTCTTTCATTGCAAAACTTGTTAAAGGCATAATCTACATAAAATTTTCTTCCATGCCCCTCCATTGTTCACTTCCTAACTTCTTGCAATTGTTAATCTTCTCCCCCATTGCCCATCTGTAATGACTTCTCCCTTGCATTGACTGGCATTTTTAGTTTTCTTTTTGATTTTGAAACTGATCTCAATTCATTCTAGAAGCTTAAAAAGACATAAAAAGGAAAAACAACACCTTTAATTTTACTTTCTGGAGATAGCTAATATTTGATAACGTTTGATTTTATCTTAACATTAGTTAATGTTTCTTTAGTGTTTCTCTGCACTGATGCATCTATTGTCTGTGAATATAAGGGCATATATATATGCACAGTATATACAGATTACATTCATAGGTACATGTATACAATGATATATAACATTTATATCAAAAGTAAATACATGAAAAATTATATTTAATGTCTCCATGTAATATTTTTATGAATATTAGTAGATATTAGACTATATTTAATTATATGAAAACATTACCAGATCATTTATTATTTGAAAATATGATCTTAATTGTTATTTAGTATTTTGATGTGAACCATAATTCAGGACTCGATTTGAGGAACTTTTGATACTGAAGTACCTCCATCACAGAAGAGTTTTCTTTTTCTGCCATGAGTTGCGGGACAGCAGTATCCTTATTCCTATTTCTGCAGAGATTTCTGCCCTGGGTGGTCTTCCACTGTGTACACCCTATTGGAATTGCTTTCTAATCCTTGAGATCAATATACAGTATCAGGTGGCCCCCAAGCTGATAACATCTCTGATGTGGTCTGACTATCTTTGATGTCCCCATCTCTCTGAATCATCATCATGCTCTTTAATAAGAAATCCCTCCAAAATTTCCTAATCATGTCCTATGGACTAAATCAAGTTAAACAGTCCACAGATATGTGTCATTCAGCTATAACCAAAGATTTCCTTATTAGAATGGCAAGAACATTTCTGTACAAATATTCTGAATAAATAACATTCTATTTTTTTGTATGTTGTGGTGCTTAAATTAACAGTTTGATATTTCTATGTGTTAAGAAAAAATTGAGCAAGTTATAATAGGAAAGTACTATCATGTGGAGAAACCATATGTTTGACTAAGGATTTTATCATATTGAGCACCCAGCTGTCTTTATCCATTGAAGTTTTCTTGGGCAGATAAGCTCTTGAGCATTCTCAGGCACTATTCTGATTGCCAATATTGAGTTTAACTTCAAGGAATCTCTCTCATATATTTGCCAGAAAGAATGAAAATACTTATGCTTTCCCTCAAATTCAGAGAGAGAAGTGTTTTAAAGCATTGGAATGAAGTACTGTGGAAAGTCATATAATTATCTCCCATTAAGACCTTTAAAAACACAATGGCTATTTATATTCCTGGAGTTCATTAAGAAGCTCTTTTCTACACTGGAGAAGCAATTTTGTGATATTTTCTTAGGTCATTCTAGGTCTCATTTTTGAACAGTTCCAATGTCTTAGATAAGTTTGGTTCAGAAAGGCTCTCCTGTTCAGAAAAATTGATTCTAGTACTTGCTCTACCATAGTTAATGCATAAGTGTTAATTCTTTCATTATTTCGAAAGAGGATATATAAGGATAAGTGGAATGATAAATGCAAGTATTCTGTTGCTTCTTTAGAATACAACTTGAAAGAAATTCAAATCGTTGTGTCCAGTTGCTTTCTAATCTCTATACAGTTCAACATCTGTGAGACTTGAAACAATTAATAAAAAAGGTGGCATTTTGGGAGTGATTTTAATATATTTTATTTATTTATTTATTTATTCATTTATTTATTTAAAGGCTTGCATTTTGAGGAAGTAAAAAGTGAGGACCTAAATCAAGGAAGAGCTATTGTTGCATAGAGGTTATCTAAGTGGGTTCAGTTTGGATGAACATTATATGCTAATCATTGTGGGTTCGAAGAGGAGTCTGTTCGCCCTTTCCAACTTTGAGGATAGTCTCTCTTTTTGTCCTGCAGTTCCTTCTGCCATCTTTTTCTGAATTACTTTTCCCAGCTGGAGCATCTGCTCTTTCCCTTGTGTGCTGTCAAGGAACAAGGCAGGGTGAGAGAGTGAGAGTGGCCTGGATTTGAACACTGCTTTGTAACTTAGCTTTGGAATTGCCTTCATCAAGTTGCATATCCTCCTGTGAAAACATTGAAGTAATTTCTACCACTCAAAATGAGAATACCTGGAAAACATCATGGTACAGTTGCTGGCACAAAATGAATTGTCAATGATTATTAGGCATTAATGTTCTATTTTCATGTTATTTCAAAATACCACTGCCCAATTTGAATATAATTATTTGGAGACTGATAAAAGTGATACGAATTGTCTGTAGAAAAAAAACTATAATAAAGGCAAAATGTATTTGAAAAGAAAGCCATTTTTTAAAAAGCAGTCATTATTAAAACAGTTTCATTTGAAATGTGTGCATTTAAAGCAAATAAAAACATGATGGCATTAAGTTCATGAATATAATTTGAAGATGATGCCTCTGGTAATCTCCATAAATTAGAAACTACCATGGAGAAAAATGTTACGGATGTATTCTTAAAAATGCTAGTTCAGATTAAGGTTATAATTTTTGTGTGAAAAACAAGTCTACATTTTGCACATGGTATTTTCAAGCTTAGAAAAGCTGTGCAGTATGGAGGTTAATAGAATGGGATCTGGAACACAGTGCTGGGTTTGTATTCCAGGTTCATCAGTTAGCAGCTGTATTACCTTGGGCAAGCTACCTAACTGCTTTGTGCGTTATGCTTTCATATATAAATGTGGGATAACAATGGTTCTGTGCAATATAGTTTGTTTATGTGTTTCTTGTGATGATTAACTGAGATAATATTTGTAAAGGGATTACAACAGTGCTTGGAAAAGAATACATACTCCATACTTATTAGGCGATGTTAATATTATCAATAATAGTGTCAGTAGTGGTAGTGACGGCATTTGTAGTAGTGGTGGCGGTAGGAGTAGTAACAGCAGCAGCAGCAGCAGCAGCAGCAGATGCTGCTGTGACAGAGAGACAATACAACCTGGAAATGATTATATTTGGTAAGCTTCCCAGAATTATTTTATGGTTACCATTAAGCATTAAGTTTCTGCAAAGATTAGAAAAGAGCACTAGTGAAGAGTAAAATAAGACCAATATTGTCTGTTTTTTATGTATTCATTGATAAAGAAATGAGAAAGCTACAGTTCTGAAAACTCCCTATGCCAGAACAAGGATCTGTCATCTACTTGCATTTGCAAACAAAATACAGTATTGGGGTTGGGTCTAAATTTTAAAAAAGACTTATTTCAAAAAGTATAAATCTTTCTGAAAATGTGGATTATACCTTTATTTTATTGTAAGATGTAACACATCCTGGGATACACACACATAGGCCCACACAGGCACATATACACACACACACTGAAATTTTGCAAAGCAGGTATTAATATTTCAGATTTATGGGTGGATTGGAAAAATGGAGATTGGAAAGATTTTTGTGACTTACTCCAGTCACACACTGAGTAAATAGGAGACAACTATTTAGCAGCATATTCATTTCCTGTGAGTATTACTAGTATACCATTCTGTGGACTCTTAACTATATTTTGTTCTGTTATATCTTGTTGCATCTTTTTTTAAAATATAGCTCAGTTTTGTAAATCAATCTCTAGACACAAGGGTGCATTCATATGGAGAGCTGCTGAAGGTCTGAGGCTTGGCAAGCAAATATCTGGAGGCAGAGGGGAAGTAAACTACTCTGAAGGAATTAGGCTTCTGGGCATTCAAAAAAACAAAATGCCAGAGATGAGAAGCAAGGGAGACGCTGAGCAGAGAAACTGGGAGAATGTGACCATAATGACAGAGATTGTGGGATGGTAGCCCTGTTAATGAAGCAGGTTCTTGTCGATTTGGGGTAAACCATGCTGACAGTGAGCAGCATGCATCAAAAAGTAAATCGTGCTCTCTAGAGGCCCATCACAGAAGGGATGCAACTAATGAGATTCCATGGATCACTCTGATGGGATACGAACTAACGCTCATCAGGAACAATTGACCTAGAAAACTGAGGCTAGTATTTCAATAGGGATCTCTATGGCCAAGCCCCTACCAGTGTAGGCAGATCCAGATGAAATATCTGATTTTTCTCATCCAACTTAGTGACAGAGCAGCCATGAGTTTTTCCTACCATTGTTGATAGGGATTTTTGGACGAAGTGTGCACGAGTAAGTCCTAAAATAGAACAGAGCAAGGGTAGGTTAAATCTTTCCTGTTTTAGATGTAGGGGAGAGATTAGAAACTCTGGAGTCAGAGAGACCTAGATTAAATTCTAACGCTTCCATTTATTTTCCATAAAATTGTGTAGGTTACTTACTAACTTGGTATGTTTTTTTTTTTTTTTGCTATAAAATTGGACGAAGAATGCTTACTTCAAAATGCCTAAATATAATATGTAAATCATTGACACAAAATGTGTATTTAATAAATACTATTTCAGTCCCCCTCTATTTAGAAACAGCAATTATTATTCAGTGTACTACCTGCCATTTCTTTATTATAATATCCTCATATTCTTTCTCCTTTCCTAAACATTAAGACGTATTCCTTTAACAGCCAAATACTGAGCTTTTACAGGGTGACAAGAACTGGGCCAGGTACTGGGATTTAAAGAAATAGAGGACACTATGTCTATTTCCCCATTGCTCATGGATCATTGCAGAGCAAATGGATAATTTCAGTATCATGTGTTGAGTACCGGATGCTAAGGAAGCACCTAGGCTAGCTGGTATGATGGGTCATCTGTGGAACTTTCTAAAGTGTGAAGATGGGTTATCCACATAAGGGAGGGTAAGGGTTATGGTCTGTTCCCTCAAAGGATAACATATACAAGGATATGAAAGTCTGTATAGACAAACTTGGATCTTTTTCAGGTGTTTTAAGGACCATTTAAAGGTTTAAATGGCTTCTGATAAATGAGTCAATTCAATTCTAGTCAAGGATGCACAATTTCTTTGTCTCCTCTTTTGCCACTCATTGCTTCCCTCTCTTGGCTCCATCTATATCTAATTCTCAAAAGTTTTTTTGTTGCTTGGTCTTATAAACCAACCAAGCTCTAGGGTTAGTAATAGACTTAGTGTGTTTTTCTAAACAATTTAATAATTTAACCACTGTTGTCAATTCCACAGATGTGTTTTTGAAAAAATTGTAAAGTTTTACAGAATATTCACATTTGAGAGCAGTTGATTCTATACATTACATGGAGCCTTTTTGGGTGGAGGGTGTATTTTCAATTGAATAATCAAAAAAGATGATTCTGTAGTTTAAAATGTGTGTTATTCTAAGCTTCTAGTATGTGCTATGATGGATTAGCATAAACACATTTTTCTATTCGAAGTATTCTGTTAGAGTGAACAATAGAATTCAAGAGCTCTGTACTTTACTTGGTTTCTATGAGTTAAAATGACTAGCAATAAACTGAAGTCAGTGACACAGTGCTTCCCCTGAAAACTCAATCAGTCCTTACATATACAATTGTGATTTATTTTTGTTAAGAAAAAAATATGTCAAAGGGATCTTTTGGGCAAAAGAGGGTCCTTTGGTTTGTATGTTATTTGTAATATATATATGTTAAATATTGCTCTGATTAGCAAAGTCAGTGCAAAAGAAACTGCCTGAATATATAGAGAAAATTCTGAATATATGCATTTACATTGTTAGAAAAGGAAAGAAGCAGAAACTCAGATTTCAAAGGATACTTATTAATATAAAGCTTGATGATGTCTGTAGAGTTCCCAGTGCTTCTGACATTTTAGTTAGTTGCTTAACTAGGTAAAGAGTAGCTATTTAAATAAATCTGATACTTTGTGATATGGGACTTAAAGGCCAGAATAAAGCTGTTGAGAAATGTAGTTTTATAACCTGAGACTTCAAATCTCATTATTTATCAAGAATTGTGAAAAGCCCATTAAAATGAGTAAGGGTGGGAAAAGGCTCTGAACCAAATATAAGTTTGTCATTCTGAAGTATTATGGAAGCAGAAAACCTAATCCTGGCATAAATTTATGTTCTTAGGCAAATATTGGATATCTTTTTAATTTATTTTGAGCCTTACTTAATTTTTAATCTTTGAAAGAATGCTGCAGGTTGAATGTAATCTGATATCATAGATCATAGATCTCTTGAAAATAGTGCAGTCTGTCTATATAAGTACAATTGACCCTTGAACATGGGCTTAAACCATGAAGGTCTCCTTTTATGCAGATTTTCTTGTAAAAAGGATAATAATGTCCAGATTTACAGTTTGGATAAATACAGTATAGCACTGCAAAGAAATTTTCTTTACCTTTTACTTAATAACATTTTCTTTTTTCTGGCTTTATTGTAAGGGTACAGTATATAATAAGTATAACATACAAAAGATGTGCTAATCAAATATTTATGTTGTTGGTAAGGCATTCAATCCCTTGCAATATCTTAGTAGTAAATTTGGGGGCAATCAGAAGTTATATATGGGTATTCCATTGTGTGGGAGTGCCTTTAATCTCCACATGGTGCATGATTCAACTGTACTATATTTCTTCTTAGTCTGGTATTGAGATTGAAAGTATGAAGAGTAATTATAAAGGGCGTTATTTGAAGAAATTGCACATACTATGTTTAACCAGATGAAGAATGGTAGAATTGTGTACTAAAAATGATACTAAAATACTCGAAAGTTAAAGAATATTCTTAAATTCTTTATTCTCTAGAGAATACATTTGTTAGTTGGATTCCATGAAAGTAGTAGGTTTTTAGAATATAACTACAGAAAGTCTAATGGGCAGAACTTTAATGGGCAGATATTTAGAAGTATATTTAAGAAATGACAGACCAAAGAGCAGGTACTATTTTGTTATTAGGAACAGTAGATATTAATGAATTATTTGGTAAGGCATTTATGGGTAAAGTAAGGGACAGATGCCAGTAATAGACACGACATTCCCCAAAGAGAAACAAAAGGAACTACAATAGTGCAAAAGCAGATGATGATGGTATTAGAATGTGAAGTCTGACAAAAGTTCCAGGCCATATGGAGCCCATCCCATAATTGTCAAATGGAAAAAGAAGAGCTAAACCTTTCTCCCTGTTCTTGATTTCCAAGGAAACAAGACCTCATATTGAAAGAAAACTCAACTATATTAAATTTAGAAAAAGAAAACCCATGATACATTTAGCTATGAAAATGAAACTACTTTTATTGATAATAAAATCATGCACTTATTCAGCCTATAGATAAATTTTTATTTGAAATTTGTAAAATATATTTGTATCATATACTCTATATCTGATTTATTATGTCATCGATGTGATTTGATTATACCATTAAACAGTTGTCCAAAGAATTGTATCATAACACAACACACATAAATTATTTTAGGTTTTGAAAAATAATCCTTACCTTCAGAAAATATAGACATCATTCTCTTACACTATATTAATACAAAATCAAGGCTTATTAGAATGAATTACAGTGGAACCGAAGGAAACTTCTGAAATAATCTGTTGAACAAAAAGAAGAATTTCCTCATTTCAAGCAGTCCCTAAAGAAGGTAATTTCATAAAGTTTTTAAATGTGCTAAAGCGATTGTTTACTGGCCCATGGGTCTATAGACTCAGCAGGTTATGAGAACAAAAGGAAGTTATGCTGTCAATCAAAAGGCTCAATCTCGCAGTCTTCTCCCTTCATCTTGGTTCAACTTTCTATAGTAATTCATCATGATACCTCAGTGTCCTCTAACACTTTAAGAAATATTTGTAATTGAGTGCAATTCACTAACAGTTTCAATGTTAGGTACTGGAAAAATATATTCTCAAGGTATTAGATATCTTTATGAGATAGAACATGCATTTTATTTATCTGTATCTCACATATTAGCCAGAATTTTATCTTAATCAATTTGATGTGAAATTTATAGAAATAAATAATTAATGAGCATTCTCGTTACAGAAGAGTTATTTGTTAAAATCTTATTTTTAGTGTTTTAATTTTTGCTGTACTTTTCTGGTGTGAGTTGAAAGTTATTTGACTAAAATGAATGTATATTTGATCAAAGATTTCTGACCTGGGTTAAGTCTGAACTGATTCTATGGTGGAAGTAATCATACAGGTCTATTTGTTATAATCTCTTCATTAAGATTTAAGCTCGATCAGCTCTTTGAAAAATCCATTATTTTTTCAGTCATGGGGTTATATTTATTTGTGGTATGGTTATGATTCACCTTAGAAGCATTTTAGACAGTGTCATTTATAGGTTTATCTGTTTGTTAACTGCACAAGTAGCTAAATTCATTTCAAACATTTCATCTATAAGGCGCTCAGGCAGTCACTAGAATATGAAGAGGCTTTAAACCTGGTAAGGATGAGCTGGTAGTGAAGAAGCAAGATCTAGCTGGTTTCAGGTAGAGAGAACAGTAAGAAAGCATTGAGTATGGAAAGCAGATGCTCTGTGTGTCAAGTAAATGATCAACCATTAACTAAAGTTGCAAAGATAGGGAATCTGCCCCTCCTATATCTCATGTCATAGATTTCTCAAATGATGCAAGAGTAAATGCTAGGTTGTATGCACTGATGCTTAGGCAAAACCCATTTGTTGACAGAAAAGCATTTAAAACAAAAGCAAAAATAATCTCCTTAGGAAGATGGTGTAGCTATATTTAAAAAGTTGAAGTACTTTGTCAAGAGAATTAGTAGTGACTGAGGAAATTGTAGAATTGCATAAAAATCAAAGGAGGGAATTCACATAACATAAGAGATCATTGTGAGAGTTATTGATATGAAGGAACACCTGGAACTGCCACAGCTAATGAGGTAGTTTTCAATGAAAATACCTGCTATCAGCATCTTTTATAAGCCGACATGCTAAAATAGCTCCTATATAATCCATGAAGGAAATTTCTCTTCACAGAAGGGTAGAGTTGGGAAAAGATCCTTGCGATGAAAAGGGATCAGAAACCTGATTACTTCAACTGAAGCAATCTTAAGAGAATATATAGTTCAATTTCTATTTTACAGATGAGCAAATTGAGGGTCAGAGAGGTAAAATGAGTTGCTCAAAGTCACATGTGGCTTAATAACAGTGCTAGAACTAACGTCCAGTGCAGTTATCTTAATAGATAATTGCTGCTGTTCAGCTCCTTTATTTATTTATATTTAAAATTCAATATTCATTGAGGAAACTTTGCTTTACAAAATAATATAGATCCATATGCATATTCCTTAGATTCTGTCCCTTCACATTAGCAAATGACATGCTCTTTTTCAGTACTTAACAGTTTTGACTCAAATGTGTGGGCACACCTTGAAATTCTGTTACTAACTGCCGACTCCACAGCTTAGGGATTCAGTCCTACAAAACTGACTCCTACTTCAGAAGACAACCACAAGTCCCAGCTAATCATCTGCCTACTGCTGATCAATAGGATATAAATTGGGAGTTCCCACAACCCCTTCCTCAGGTTGACTAATTTGCTAGAATAACTCACAGAACTTTATACTGCTTTATTAAAAAATATACTACTCAGGAACTGCCAAATGTTAAAGAAGCACAGGGCAAGGAATGGGGAAGGGGTGCAGAGCTTCCATTCTTTCTCCAGCACCTTTTTGTGTTTACTAGCTTGGTAACTTTCTGAACCCCTTCTTTAGGGTTTTTATGGAGGTTCCATTATATGGGAATGATTGAATCACTGGACATTGGAGTTTGAACTCAATCTCTAGACCCTCTCCCCTCTAGGGAGGTGAAGTGTGGGAATTAAAGTTCCTATTCACTAATCACAAGTACTGGGTTAGTTCCTCTGGCAAACAACTTCCATCCTCCAGAAATCACTTCATTAACAGAAACTCAGGTTTGGTTGAAAGGAACTTATGATGAATAATAAAAGCCACCCCTACCACCTCTATGGCTCAGAAAATTCCAAGGATCTTAGAAGTGCTGTATCTAAAACTGGTTAGGAAAAAAATTATAGATTTATTGTATTGCATTTGGACCTGAAACATAAGGTGAAAAACTAGCATAAAGCTCTTATTATATTGCATATGATGTATTAGATAAATAGATATTTGTGGGAGACTGAAGTGGCCTTTTCAAGTCATTTAGTTTTAGAGCTATGCTACTACTACTACTAATCCAGCCCTTTAACTTTTATATCTGAGATCTCTCAACCATATAACACCACCTTTTATGAATAAGTACTTATTTTCTGATCAAGGTGATATATAATGCAGAAATACCAAATTTCAAATGAAATTGATTTTTGTTCATTTTGTGGGGCTAAGTGATATTTTGAGATAATTTTTACCAGTAATGTGGGTTTCTTAAACTTCCCAGAGACCAAAGGATCTTTTATTATAATACATGTATTTGACATTTGCTTTAATATATAATAAAACTACTCAGAGTGGAGAAAGCTCATTAGGTAAGACAGTGCCACTGTCCTTATCTGGCTCAGCAGAGCATGAGTCTTCATGACTAGACAGTGAGGTCACAGGACTTCTGAGAGGGGTATAGATTATGGACGGCAAAGGGCAAGTACATTAACTGAGGCACATCTTAAGTATTGTCTAAGGATTTTGATTTCATAATATAAAATACATAGAAATGCAAAATCTCAATTATTATACTACATTAAGAGATTTGTGATTGTTACTACAAGGAGGTCAGATTCCTTGAGGAACATCAGCACCATGTCAACCTAGGTCCTAGGTGGTTGGAGACATAGCCTCTTAGGTTCATATGATTCATTTTGGGTCAATCTTCCTCTACTAGTGGGAGACTGGAAGAACTTGTCTGCTTCTAAATGATCCCATTTATTGCAGTGAGATTGATAGAGATTGTGCCTTCTCTCTAGAAGTGTGAAAGTATGATTCATTTTGGGTCAATCTTCCTCTACTAGTGGGAGACTGGAAGAACTTGTCTGCTTCTAAGTGATCCCATTTATTGCAGTGAGATTGATAGAGATTGTGCCTTCTCTCTAGAAGTGTGAAAGTTGAGATTCAAAGCCAGACAGACTTAGGACTGTTAATAGGAGACAGAAAAGAGAGACAGGAGAAGAAAGAAGCAGAAGAGTAGAAGTGATGGGTGAATAAATGAGCAGAATAGTGATCTTGATGAATCGTGGGGAAAGAGACAATCCATCACTTCCAGCAATATACTTGGGTGATCCTGGCTCATTGAAAGGGGGAGTAAAGGAAAGAGCAGACCACGAGAATAGAATGCAGAACTTCCAACCAGAGTGCAACAAGAGCAAAATCTTGAGTGCATATACACCATGGTGGTGGTGGGGTGGGGAAGGGCATAGTTTGAACCCAGATCTCAATAAGAGACTCAGACCTCTGGAGAAGTAAATTCTCAATCTATGCATAAGAAGTTCCTTGGGATCAGATTCCTTAGGTGGCGGTAATTAGGAGATACACTCTGTTTTCCTAGGTCTCGGCTGAGGATCAGGAATCTATGTTTTTAAAAGATACCTAAAGGATTCTAACACACAACTGAATCTTGGGTATAGTTCCTCTGGAAATGTTTTGCAGTATTAACAAAATGATTCAAAAATTGTATTTTAATGTTTAATGAAGTCTCTGAAATGTTTACAAAAGAATACTTTCAGTTCCCAAATTTCCTTGCTCTATTAAAAGGTCATAAAATCTAGAGCTAAGATTTTCCTCTTCTATATATACCATTGGGGAAAAATATCACCCCTTGAAATGAGTGGGATAAACATACAGCTAAAAAAATGAAATGTAATTTCCTGTCTTCAGTGCTTAATGGAAAGAGAGAACCACTGGCTAGAATCTGACCATGCATAAATAGAAGTATTGACAACTAGTTTGAAGAAATCATTTAGCATTTTATAAAGGATGAGTGATATCTCTTCAGAAATGTAGCACGAAATATGCCGTTTAAAGGAATGCACACACTATTAACCTTTTTATAGTTCAAGTCATTACAATGTGATGTTAAATATTTTCAGACATCACAGAAGATGGATTTACCATGAGGTAATTTGTTAAAGTTAAAAAAAAAGCTATTGATTTCAGTTCAAGAAATCTGGTTTCCATCCCTCATTCAGCTACTGACCCAGTGTCCCTGAATGGGATACACAGTTGGCTTCATCTCTAAAGTTTCCAAAATTTAATATTATATGATATTTGTCATTGTAACTTAGGATTCTCAGACAGAAATGGGTCAGATGACAGTAGTATTGGAGTGGTTGGCAAAAAGAAAACATATCAGTACAGCTTATATTCTTCTAGTAAGAGACAACTACTGAAAAGAGCATTTCTGCATTTGCCGTTTATTGTCTCTGAATCCTTAATGCTCTTTAACTAAAAAATGACAATCTTCTTTTTCCCTGATTTCTTTACCTATTTTCCTTTTCATGGACTATCCTAACTTTTCATTCATTAATTCATTCATCTATTAATTTATTTAATAAATATTTGTTCAATATCCTGTGATACTATGAAAAATCTCCTTCCAAGGAATTTAAAGATTAACAGTGATAAGAAATATATGATATTTCTAAAAAATAGAAATAATATGTTATAAAATGATGGTTATAGAGTTCAGACTCAGGGAGCTTATTTCTGGTGTGATTCAGATTTATAAAGATGGCATATGAGTTGCATAATTTAGCTTAGTGTGCAGGACATGGAAGGAGTTTCCGGGAAAATGAGATGACAAGATGGGTTGGATTAGTAATGGTGAAATGCCTCTAGTGAGACTCACAGGTTTGGCTTTTCAGGAAGCAATTTTCTGCAGCTCAGGCCATTTCTGGGGTTGTTAATTTCTTATTTCTGCCTTCAAGGCACCTTTGCTGTTAACTGTGATCCCCACTATAGTCTGTATATGTTTCTTCAACCAGGGCTTATTTTCAAGAAGATATTTGACTGGTATCCTGGTTTTGAAACTTGGGCTTTGATATGTGATACTGGGATGCAAAACGTCATGTTCTGTCTTTATACTTTCTTGACTGTTTTCTCTCAGGCCCTAACTCCAATTTTGTTAATTCTTAATCTTATCCCTTTGGTATTGTTTCTAGATGGTATACATGTTGGAAGAAGAGACTATTGCTTGAAATAAAAGAGAAAAACCTATGCCTCCTGACACTAAACAATAGAGATCCTAGATGTTCAGAGCTTCATTATTATCTTACTAACCCAGCATGCATAGATGTGTAACTGTTGAAAATCACGTATGTCTGAGAAACTTTAAGACCAAGCGTAATTATTATATTCTCAAACTTTTGTCACCATGAGAAGAAAATTCCAAATCATTTCCTCCAGTGTCTAATGTTTCCTAGGCTATTTATCATATACCTCTGGCAGCCATTTTGCCTAAGGCTTTTAAATATATTCATTGTACTCCTTCAGTGACATTAAGAATCTTTCATTAGATATATTTGCTCTGTTAATTTTTTAAGTATCTTCTGACAAAAATTATAGGTGAGTTTGATTTGGAGTATGGGTAATCTTAGAATGTGAGTTTCAAAAGATACAAATTCAGTGTATTGCTTCATCTAATTTCAGTAAAGTGTATCTGGTGCTAGTTGTAGGCAAAATTGAAGTAGATAAACCTTATCTTCTAGTTCCTAAACCTTCTCTTCTTACTCCTTCCCTTTCTTGCCAGTGACCCTAGCTTTTCTCTCAGAAGTAGTTTCTGAGTATTCAAAAATATTTCTCCAGTGATATTCCCTTAAACCTAGTCATAAGAAAGTTTAATAAACTGATAACTCTCAATGGGTTTTACCTATCATGCTTATTTGCTTTTAATTCCTTATAGTACCCTAAGCCAAATAAATTATTGTCTAATTGGGCATGTTTGAGATAGAGAGGTATTTGTAGCTTCTTAAATAATGTCCCCTCTTTGCTCTCTCTCATCCCAACAAAAAGAGCCATTTTTTTGGATTAAGAATTTGATTAGGTATTTCTAAAACTCCTTGTTAGGTATGGCCTTAAGATTAGCGAAGCGCCTGATATTTTATACTTACAAGTTTCCAGCTTCCCGTTTGCATTTAGAATATGTTTTATTCTTCAAGAAGTGTTTGGTATTTTCTATTTAAATCTAATGAAAATTCTGTACTGCTTTCAAAATTCAGAAAGCAGAGTTATTTTACTGTGGTTGTTCAGGATAATTTAAATTAGATTTGTACTCTTCAAAATCATAGTCTGTTTAGGCTTAAATAAATTGCACGAAAATGATGTAGAAAATATAAGGTGACTTTGTTATACTTGGATATAACCTTTGGGAAAATCATGTTGGAAAGTTCTTGGCTGTGTTATAGGACCAATGGACAGCTCTGGCAGAATAGAAGGTTGTCCGCACACAAAAAAATTAGTTTCTTTATGAAATTGTTTATATTAGAATTACATTACTGCTCTTAAAAGTAAGGGGAAGCCAAAAAAGTTTTAGAAAAGGCTAGTCCCATGTATATGCTAAAGACAAAAGAACAAATGGCATTAAGTTACCTGCCTTCATGCTAGTCTTGTTAAGTTAAGGAAGAGAACAGAATAATGTGAGAAGCACCTCACATGCAACTTGAATCTAGTTTCCTTTCAAATCAGATTAATTTTATAATAAATTTGAACCGATATCATTTATGCCATATATTTGTGATTGGGAATGCTGCATTTTATTATGACGTACACATGTGAAACAAATTATGATGATTTTACCACCTATAAAAATTGTTTTAAATAACATAATGGGTAAGATGTAACTGTTTGAGAAGATAGGTTTTCCACAGAGACAATATGAATTATTGCCAGTAAAATATGTTTTGGGAAATGCTAATTAAAAGTCTCTTAGTTTCTGGAAGAATCACTCTCTTTGCTTTCAAGTTGTGCTCTATGTCAAAGTTATTCCTCATCCTTCTACTCATATACATAAATT
The DNA here is from genome assembly GCA_004363575.1 of Solenodon paradoxus. NCBI lineage: Eukaryota > Metazoa > Chordata > Mammalia > Eulipotyphla > Solenodontidae > Solenodon > Solenodon paradoxus. The sequence goes on along the minus strand of RJWH01000279.1, from coordinate 68,012 downwards.
TTAAGCATGTGATCCACCTATGCTCAGGTGTCGAAGATATTGTGGAGGTAAACTATGAAGAGTTGGGTTGTGGAGTGTTGTAATCTCCAGGGGAAGGAGAAAGATCACTCTGAGATGTAAGGACAGGGAATCCAAATTTCATCAATTATTTTTTTTAATTAAGGAAATATTTTTTTAAATTACATTTAGTGATATTCATTTTTTCCCAGTTTATATTTAAATTTTGAAAAGTCAACATGGAGGCACTTGGTTGCGAAAATATTATATTGAGATATCACTGTAGCCTCATTCTTCTGACTGTAGAAATGTGGTTCTTTTTTCTGTCAAATTATTTCTCTCCCTCAAATGTATGAACACAGAACCAGAGAAAAATGGGTTTAAATACTAACATAGCTACTTAGGAACGAAGTAATCTTAAGCAAGAGAAGTAATTGCACTGATTGACCATTTATTTTGCCATTTGTGAAATAGAGATAATGACCTTGATGAAATTTTTGAGGTGAAATTTGATGACATTTATGTATCATGTGACAGTTCTGGTACATGGTAACTATTCAATATTAGCAAATATCACTATTATTGATACAGATACCTATGACATATTCTGAAAATTACATCTTTCTGTGGGGAAAAAATGCTTTGGTCAGAATTAACACAAATAAATGCAATTTCATTTTTCTACATCTTAAAAATCACAACTATGCCTAGCGTTTCTTTCTTTTTTTCAGTTGGTACAAAATATCTGCGTAGTTAACCTGATGTCAAGTAAGTGAGTTAAGAGAATCTTAGTATAACTTTTTATGTCAAGAAAGTTAATGATTCCCTGTTTGAAAACTGATATGATTCTTTATATATTCACTATGAAATGCATATTATGATCTGTTTTTCCCTGGCATCTTGGACAGGGACTACTGCTTACTTTGGCAGAGTTCTGTGTGTAAAAGGATATCTTCAAAATGACTGATCTGATGATGGCTCTGGAATCAAGTGTCCTCACTATGGGTAAAACTTATTTGATAACTTAATAGAAATGTAAACTTTTAAATAACATTTAATGTACATCATGGGACTGATTTATTATATGTTATAAATTCCTTTAGGTTAATACTACCTTGTGAATAAGGGTTTTTTTCTCCTATTATTTAATAGACTGTCTTGGTAAATGTGGTTCTCACTTTTTCCAAATATCACAACATCTTAGATCACTGCCTCTGCTCTTAATTTACTTGTCTTCCTCACCTTAGTTCAAACCAATCTATAGATATCTCAAATTCAAAGTTTCCCAGCAAAACTGGTAAGTATAAGGATGTATAAATTAAGGAAGCATAGGGTTACAGTCATTGATCTGAGAATGGCAGGCGAAATACATGGTAAAAAGTTTAAATGATATTTGAGCTTAGTATTATGATCAAATGTGATGAAAGTATCTATCTTCTTTTAAATTTAAAACTTTAACATTCATCAAGATATATTCATTTTATAATGATGGGAGCCCATGCTAAAGAGTCAGAAACATGGTTCCTGTTTTTACCCAACTCATTATCTACAAAGTTTTACTGAGAAAGTTACATCTATTTAAGATCATAGATAGATTTTCCTTGTTGAGTTATCACTAAAAATCACAATTTGAATTTATCAGAATGTTGTCAATAGGTGTTCCAGAACTGGATCATTGCTTTCAGGTACATCATTCTAAAGATAATTCTTGGAAACAGATTGGTGGTGACCAGATAAGAAGGGGAGAAGGGGATAGGGGGTAAAATGCATAAAAGGGGTCAATTATATTGTGATAGATGGAAATAAGACTAATCGTGATGTAGTGTACATAGATATTGAATTATAATGCTTTATACCAGAAACTTATAAACTGATATTGCCGCCATAAAAATTTAGTTTAAAAATTAATAAAAAGTTGTTTCTTGTTACTGTATTGTCACATTTTAAAACTGGAGTCAGTTAATGTTTTGAGATACCTTTATTTGCCATGGCCTTTGTTGGGACCTTTGTTGGAACTTTTTCTAATGCCTTCTTAATTAGCATATTACCTAGTTAATATTGGTTACTTGCTAAAAATGTATTTGTTGAATAACTGTAGGTTCACGTAGCATTAGAATTTTAAAGAGCTTTTTATATTATCTAATTACAGAAAGTAGTCTATAGATTGACTAATTTGATATAGGAGGATAATCCATAGGTTTCTGAGTCTGTAGCACCCAATTAGATTCTCTTATATCATGTACTATTTGGAAAAATAAGGTAGGTTCTCTGAACCTTAACTTTTTCACAGATAAAATGGGTATGTTTTCTACTACATAGGATTTTTGTATAAAGTGAAAAGAACAATCTTTTAGTCAGACTTGGCAGCAAGCATAATTCACACTCAAATGGAAAATTGAGGGTAAAGACTATTTTGTAAAGCCATGTGCAATGTTAAAGGACATATATAAGATTTTATGAAGCATCCTGGGACTAGCAATAGTGGGGGACCATTGCTATGTTACTATGATTAATTCTGAAGGAGCAAGAAGAGTGAAGAGTTTACAGAACCTACAAATAGTGCTGTTAGGAGCAGCTATCTGGAGCTGGCCTTTGGTAGAATGTCTCATTTATACCACAGACAGGCAGGAAATGAGAGCAGAGAATAAATATCCCGACTTCTCTTTATTCCCACTCTCTTATTTTCTGCTGGTGCCTCTGGTCAAAATTTCTCAGAGGGACCCCTATAAGACACCTCATCCAGGTGAGCCTCTGGGGAACATAGCAGGGTGGAACAGAGAGAACCTCTTTTAGTCTGTGGATTTATCATGAATATAATGTTTGCTATCTAACACAAAGAAGGGTAGCCATTTAATTTATGTCTAAATTGCATTATTTTAAAAAATGAATGGGTATGCTATTATTGATAATTACACTGGGCAACAGGCAAATAATAGAGCTGTGTCAGACAAATGAGGGCTTACTGTCACCCTACTAAGGAGGACATAGTAAGTCTAGGTAAATGCAAATTTCCTTCCCTTTATTTGCTACTTTTATCAGATTCTTTTCTCTTGTAATAGAGTGATGTGAGTATTTTGAGAAAAAAATATTGGATTATTTTAATAAAGGAAGCTAGACTCATTCTCCTGTGGCAGGCTTTCAAGGTTGATCATTATTGTTGAGTAGCTTGTTAAAATCTATCAGAGGAATGTGAAGGATTTAGGTTATTCTTTAAATCTAAGGCCTAATTATCTTGTTTAGTAGACTCATTCTCCTTAGAAACCTTGTTTGAACACTACAGTAGAGACAGCAGTGAACCTCTGACGTAATAAATGGTGTCTGTATGTACTACTCCCAGGAGAATTTGGTAAGCTATTTATTTTTTCTGACTGTGGCTTTTCTGTCTTATTTATATCATACTTACTTGTTTATGTCTTACCAATTACTCTGCGTGTTGGCTTCTCTGATTTGGAAGACATCTGTGATTAATATTTTTAGTCTGGGTAAAAAATGGTAATTGACCAGGGGTGGTTTTCCATGTCTTTACATATAACACTGAACAAGAAAAGGGAGACCACTAATGAATGCAGGGAATTAAAGATGTCAGCTGACATTTTTTGACATATGCTGATAAATATATGTAAATTAATGACAAAAAAATTTAGTTACATCAAGAAATATAAACTGCTCAATTGTGGTGGAGTACATTTGTAGCAAAGGAAACTGTAGTTGTAAAAATTATGTATGCTTTCCCTCCAAAACTTTTTGACCTTACACTTGGGAAAAAATAAACTTGTTTTCTATTTATTAATATTTCTGATTTTATATGTATTTTTTACCACCCTGTTTGTGACAGTCATATCAATATCTATGACCTGATGCTTCTTTTTGAGTTTCCTTGAGATTCATGGGCAGCCTAGATTTGAAGTCATCTCAGGTGTTCTTGCTCCTTGTCTAAATACTTTCTAGAAAGCATGACCTTTGCCCAACTTGAATGGGTCTTTGTGCTCAAAGACTCTTCTTTTGCCTTTCATCTAGCTTTGCATAAGGTGTCCTCAAGGAGTGACTTGCTCGTTTCCTCCAGAGTCTTCCTTTTACTTAATAATTGGGAAAGTCACTGGACTATGACTCTAGTTGTTTGGAGTGACATATGGTTTACTCATTGCAGGTGTTTTTCCAACCCTATTGGAAGACAGGGTATATTCTTTAAGGAAAATGCTAACTCTCCAGTGATTTCTTTTCTTTTAACCAATTAAGCAAACATTTTATTAGCAAGCAAACATTCAACTTGTCATTCAGCCTGTTTTGTGCACTCAATGAATGAAGTCTCTAAAGTGCTCTAATCATACAGCATATTAAATTGTTCAGTTGAGGCAGATACAGTGTTCTGGAGGCAGGAATTTTTATCCCTTAATTGATATTCTATTAGAAAGTTTCCTGAACTAACATTGGGCACAGACCCATTTAGAATCAAATCTTCCTAAAGGTACAAATTATAGGTCTCAGTTTTTTTTGTACTATTTTTATGCAGTGATGTGTAGTTTCAATGAGTTCTTCCTGGAAACGTCGAAGATTTTACACAATTTGACATGAATAAACATTATTTTAAAGTCATATGTAATTATAAGAAAGTATTTTTTGATTTTGTGAAGTAAAATTTAAAATATTCTAATACAATTATTATATAAAGGTAAAGCAAAATCTGTGAATAAATCGGTTGTTTTATTTATTGTTCACCAAATTCTTTGAGTCCCGTTATGCATCAGATGTTCTTCTAGAAATAGGGGATACAATGGTGCATAAAGTGTGCATGTAACTAATCTAATGGAGTTTATATTTTAAGTAGAGGAAACAGGCAATAAATCACTACAAAACAACTAAGTAAAAAACCAAGAGTATCAAGCATGATGTGGAGATTACTATGTTAAGAAATAATAGTTTTTGCCCTTTAGATTAGGGTAGGTTTTTGGGGGAGGTAATTTTCAAGCCTAGGTCAGAGAAATACGGGCACCAGCCAAGCAATGATCTTGGGTGACACCAGCCAACAGAAATAGCAAACACAAGTTTCTGAAGTCAGCACCAAACGGGCCTCTTCTAGGCACTGAAAATTCAAAAAGACTGCATTTGTCAAAGAGGGGAGTAAGATAAGAATGGAGGAGGGTCTGAAGGTCATGTTGGCTTTTTAAGTCCAGATAGTAGTTCAGATTTATTCTAGTTTTCTGGGATGAAATTGGAGGGTATTAAATAATTGGAGTGATATGTATTTTGCCATGCATAATATGCACTTTTTTTGCCCAAATTTCTGAGAGAAAAATAAGGCTGCGCATTATACAAGAGTAGTACTAATTCTGTACAGGTATGTTTTTAATTATTTTATTTATGCTTATGAATTATAAGTGTAACTCTAGAAATCAATGAAGATATCCATATGCAAAATAATACCCTGTAATATGATTATCGGTTTTGTTGAACTTACAACAAATTTTCAATGAAAGCCATTTCAGCTGATGAGTCAACAAAATGAAACCAAGAGTGACATATTGTCCACAGATTAAGTGACTCTGACTTGATTAAATAGTTGATGCTGATTTTATTGCCATAGGGTGAACAGCACAACATTTTTCTTCATATATTTCAGGCAGTAGCTAGCAATCTAGTTGATATTTTGACAAAAATACAGACACTGCAAGCTTTAAGCTAACAGTTATTAAATATGCTAAAGACCATGACAACAGAGCTGCTGAAAGACACTTTGGACCTCCTCCCACAGAGAGTATCATCAGACTGTGGCGTCAATAGGAAGAAAAGCTTCATGTATCTTGCATCTGTTCTTGTGCTTCGTGGCTTTTGTTATATAAAATTTCTTGTACTATAATATGTTAAAAATAAATGCTAAAATTCCTTTATAATAGAAAAAACAAGTACCTAAATATAAACAAATAGAAATTTGAGTTAAAAAGTTGAAACGAAAGTTTTTTTTTTTCCTGAAAGTTTGGGCCAAAAACATGGGTGCACTTTATACACAGGATATGTTTATACACGGCAAAATGTGGTATATTTAAAAGAAGATTTGGCTTCTGGGTGGAGAACTAACCATGAAGAATCATAGTGTAGCCTGAAGAGCTTTGAAAACTTTTGCCCCATCAGTGAAAGATGTTGGCTTGCAACATAATGCTGATGACTCAAGTAGAGAGAAGTAGGAAGAATGGATAGAACTTTTGCTTTGTGAATATTTGATTTTAGAACACAGTCTAGATGAAAACAGTGGTTAATGACTATCATGAGAATTTTTTCTTATAAACAGCATGAGACTTCCTTCCGTGAACTCAGAAGGAATGTGAATGTGCCTTTGCTGTACTACCTTTTACTTTATTAGTTTTCTTAGCTTCTAGACTAGAATTGCTTAATTTTTTTCATTAATAGCATGGGAAAATTTCCCATATTGCTACTCAATATGCTACGATTGACAGAGTTTTGCGTTAGTCTATCTCCCTGCATCATTTATGTACACAATATAGTCAGGAGATTTTAATGTTGTTTAGAAAACAGTGATGATAATTTTTCAAGCTATATTGAAAGAAGAACAAAGAACTATAGATAGTTGATTTGGAGGATGAAATGACCCATGCTGAATAAATTTGATAAGAAAGATTTGAACAAACTACCCTTAGACAAAACAGAGCCTACGTGTGATGTGAGGGATAAATTACTGAAGTTCCTTACAAGTAAGCTAAGATTTCAACACACCTAGGTCTGACATCTGATTAATTATTTAGAAGGAGTGCTGAGGAAGAGGGGCTGGAAAGAGGCAAGTAAGAGGGCAGGATGGAATTGTTTAGACTGGAAATGGAGTGTAAGCAGAGTCAGAGCAAGAAGGGAGGAAGACTTTCATTCCCTGCTACCCAAAATACAATAAACAAACCCAAACCCAAATCCAAAATCAAACTCAAACATCAAAACCTCAGTCAATATTTTGGTAGAAATAACTTAGACTTTAGTGTCAGCCAAGCCTGAGTTTGAATCCACTTTCCAAATGACATATGAATCCTTGAATAGGACACAGTCTCTTAGATTCAGTTTCCTTATTTATCATTTATGTAATGCTTAAAACATAGTGACCTTGGAACAAATTTGACAGACTTGGCATAGTATTTGAAGCCAAGTTTCATCTTTTTATCTAAGTGTCTTCGATAAGACAAGTTTAACTTTAGTTTTCTTATTTGTTAAACAGGACTAATATCTATGTCACAGATTCTTGTCCATTTATTATAATTATTACACATATTATTGTTATTGGAGTTTTCACTCTTGAATGCTTAGATCAAGGCAGAAATAAGTAAATATTATTTTCTTTCCTTCAACCTTTGTATCTCATTACAGAAAAAACCTCCATGTTCAAGTTTTAGTCTTCAAGTTTGCATAAATGAACATATGCTTGCTTTAAAATGTTTTTTCTAAGATACATAGCTATCTGATTTCTTCCTTTCTATTTGATTTAAATATTAATAATTTCCCTTTTTGTCTTAGTCAACCAGTTATATGGTCACCTCATTTATGATTACTCTTAATAATTTAATATTTAACTGTAAATATTGTTTGGAAAAATTATTTCTCCATGAAGGAGAGTTCAAATCAAAATTACATTTGTAAAAACAATTTTCTGTAAAAAAAAAAAAAAGCATCATCTTATTTATAAATATACACTGATGTCATGATGACCTGTCATTCCAGGAACATGCTTGGGCAAACCAGATTCATCCTTTTATCTGATTACACAGCACTAAAGTTCTCATAATGTTGGGAGATATCCATGCCTTGGCTCTCTCCCTAGTGCTGGATTGTTTCTCTGATTCAAGTGTCATTACATGCAAAAGGGGGGAGGTTAGATTGTTCTCTGCTATTCATGTCACATGAGCTTGCAAAGAACCACAGCTTCTTTTGGGAATATGTGATTTCTATGTCCCAATTAGGAAATACAGCAGAGTGGTGCTGGAGGAAGCACTGGATGACATTTTTTTCTGGGAAGGTGATTTTATTTTTCAACCTGTCCACATGGTTTTAAAAAACTTAAAAATTACTCTATATCTGGCCCTAACATCATGCCATATTGTGGAAATCCTGAAACTTTCATTTCTAATTAAATAAGCAATAATAACACATCTATTTTCTTCATAGGGCAATGTTTGAGTCATAATTCTTTTGATTACTGTACATTCTTGCATGAAAGGGGCAGAGGAATACAAAATGTTGAAATTCACAGATGTCAGGCAATTTAAACATTTATTTTACACCCCTCTCTATAACAAACCATCCCTACCGCAAAGTAACTAGAACATCTTATAAAACAACCACAACCTGCCTTCATATAGCTTTCTAACTTCTTAGAGGTATACATATAAAAAAAGTTGAAGAAAATGAGAATACGATATAAATAAATACTAAAGTACATTTTAAATAAACACTTCAGAGCAGGATTTGGTAGTATGTTGATTATTTAGTGCACCTAGAAAAGAAAATATCTCTAAACATAATTACTATAAAATCAAGTATTCCGTGATTTAGATTTTTTAAAGCATTGGATATAATTTCATATGTCTGACAGAACTAGGGCATTGACTTTTATTAAAACTTTCTTCTAGAAAAGAACATGAAATATTCATTGCTAATATTAAACCAAATGTCCTTTTTATATGAAACTTAGAATTAGAATAGGATAATTTAAATTTTTGTATTGGTAGGTGCTTTGTCTTGTAGCAATAATGATTGCAATTTAAGGGTTTGATGGGTACTGGGTTTGTGTATTGTCTTATATAATCTTCACCATATCTTAAGAGTTAAGTATTATTATGTCCATGTCATAAATGCTGAACTGAGGTTATAACTTAGTCAACATCACACGATTATTAACAGGGACCATTTTTAATTTCACTGTTTACCTGTATTGTTAACATTATGTTTTCTTCCTAGATACCACTACTACATTAGTGATAATCATAATTTACTGCTTACCTCAGTGCTTGTTGAATATCTCTTTTATCTCTAACTTATCAGATTGTTATTGTATTTAACTGCAGATGCTGTTTCTAGGACTCTTATCTCAGTTTCCTCAGAGTTAAGTATATGAGACCATGTTAACTTTCCGTGTTAAGGAATTTTGAATATCTCTTGTTCCTAGTTTCTAACTTGACCTTTAGTACGCTAGATATTTTGTACCATAGTAAATATTTAATGCCAATTATGATATCTAACAGCACTCTAGGGATCACCTGTATAGTGAAGGAAGAACTGAAATAGTGTTAGTGAACTTAAATTATTAAATATAGATGTTGATCTACTTTGATGCATACCTTAAACCCATAAATGTTATGATGCAATGTTCACTCAATAAATTAATTAAAAATAAAGTAATATGGAAAACAAAACCTCATAAATGTTGAGATTGAAAGCATTGGAAATTACCCAGCATATAGGAAACTTTATTATCTCTCTTCTTTTTAATACAGCATTAGACACTGAGCCTATTCCTAACTATTAACCCCAATTAATGTTCATGGACTCACTCCTTTGTTCCTTAATTTTTTTTTTTACATCAATGTACTCCTTAAAACTGAGGAAAATAACATTAAATATCAGGGGATTTGGAAACATAGTCTAAAGCAACTGTCAAACTCATGAAGTTTCACATAGATCTTGTTTTGTGTCAAAAATTCATAAAAGAAGTATATTATAGCTTATTATATGCTCTTATTTATTTTGATATACATCTATTATTTTAAACATATTCACATAAGACTGATGTTTCTGGAATTTATGCCACATTTCCTCAGTTTGAACTATTTACCTAAAAATTAACTCATGTTTTTTGGTGATACACATAATGTAGTTTGAAGCTATGAAGTATAATAATTTTCCTGGGGAGATGCTGTTAGAAAACTAAGCTACTCATTCATTTATTTATTCAACAAAAGTTTCTCACTGTCTCCTCTATATAGTGACTGTTCAGGCATTGGATATAGACTTCTGCATAATCTCATAATCTTCTTGCTTTTATGGATCTTACATTTAGGGAGGGTCATTAATAAAAAGCCAAATAAGCCAAAAATATCACATGCTGATCAATTATATGATGAAAGTAAAATGAGATACTGTGAGAGAGAGGAGGTGGGGATTTCTTCAGACTTGGTAGGCAGAGAAAGAGCTTTCTGGGACTGTGACATTTTAATCAAACACCAAGCTATAGGATTAAGTCAGTTATACAAGCATGTATTGCAGTAATTTCCAAGCATAGAGTTATAGGATAGAGCAACATCTTAGGGTGGAAATGAATGTCATTCATTTTTTTATCAGTAAGAAGGCTGTAGAGAATGAGTTGTCTAGAGAGTGAGTGGAAGCAAGGTGAATGTTGAGGCATTATATGAAGAAACGTTGCTGATTGTGGCTTTATAAAATTTAGATTTTATTGTTATGTGTTGTAGAAAAGGCTTTATTTTATCATGGTTTCTAATTTAATCTTTAAAATATATTTCTATTTATTTTTAATTATCTTCCTCTTATATCAACCTTCTCTCATACTTGGTTAGGTAAAAACTTCAGGACTATTACAAATAGAAAACATAGATTTTTACTTTAAGATTTAAAATAATGTTTTTATTAGAAAGTTATTGTTTTTATATGATTTTCCCTTTGTAAAGATCCAACTAGTGAAATACCTTTTTAGTATTAGTGTTTTATCTTATGACATACCAACAATATTATTATTCCATAGAGGAATAACAGAGATGGAATTAACTTGGCACCAGTTCTCATGTAAAAAGGTAATCTTGAACAGAAATGACAATTTAGTGAGCCATAGTTCTAGAGACTATCACCAAAGCATTTTAATTTTAGTCTTGCAAGAATTTGAAAATTTAAAGAAAAATAGTTTCTAGGAATTTACTTGTTACTTTAGCAAATAATTATTTGATAGGGTTTTGACAATGGGGAAAATATAAATCAAAACACTAAGTCTGTCTTCTGTTTTGGCCACTTTGTATGGAAATTGACATGAAATTAAAGGATTGATTTTTAACATTTCACTTTTATTGTGAGGCAATGAATAGCTTGGTTCCAGAATATCAGAGGTGATTTCTTAATCTTCATGTTGCACCTTGCTCTTCATGGTGATTTGTGTCTGGCTTTGTCTTAATGGATAGAAAGGGAGATCCACGTACTGCGCTGAAGATATAAAAGAAATTAATTACACTGCCTGTGGTTACTATCTGCACAGAATCAAATTACTTGGTTTAGGAAATATTTCATCTGTTAAAAATCCAGTGTGGACCAGAGATACTGTGCTTCAATCAGATAAATGGTGAAGGCTCAAGATAAATTTACTTTTCATTACTCTGCCTGTGAACGGCAGGGCAGCACATGTCCAGAAAGCTCTCCAGTGAGGCACTTGAGAAACTGTCATCCCTTCTGTACCAAATTGAATTGTAAGCTATTCCTATTTAGGGATCGTTTATGAGAGGTTTGAATGTTATTTAACAAGCATAATGTTGTGGAGCAGTGTTACATATTGTCTAAGAAGGAGATTTCTATCACTTCTATTTATCTTTTGCGTCAGCACTTGACAGGTAACAAATGAAATTCCTTTTCTAAAATTAAATCCAGCTTCATTTCTGTCTTTTATCCATAAAGGATGAAACATTATTTGCTTCTTGGACAGTTCCTGTACTCTATCATCTTTCATTACTTTTATAAGTTCTGTCATAAGTGCTTTAGCTCTTTGGCCTTGGATTCTAACAGCCTATTATGGAGATAAGTGTCTGAGTTTGATAATACAAAATTCTCAAATGTTGCTTTACCTGCAATTAAAAAGTACTTTAAAAGCAGCATTAGGGGAAAATAACTTCTTTCATTTCTCTATTGCATTTGCCTTCTCACATAGTTTTGGTTCTTTTTGACCGTGAAAGAGCATTGGGGACAGCTCCCTTGACTGGGGTCAGTTCTGAGCACCTTCCTTCCTCCTCACTTGGAGATCTACAGAACCTTCAACTTACTGTAAATTCTGTTCCTTTCCATATTTTCTCTATTGTAGAGGTTGGAAAATTACAATCTGTAGAATAAATCTAACCCACCACCTGTTTTTGAGTGGCCTGTGAGATGAAAATAGTTTTTACACATTCAGTCAGTTGAAAGAAAAGAAAAAGTAATATTTTGTGATGTGAAAAATCGAATACAATTCAAATTCCAATGTCTATCAAATATTTTATTACAATACAGCCACATTTATTTTTTTATATATTGTTCATGACTGCCTTCTTGCTACAACAGCAGAACTGAAAAGTTGTGATAAAAATTGGTTCTCAAAGCCTTAAAATAGCCCCAGCTATCTGGTCTTTTACTGTTTACTGTTTTAATGTTTACTGACTCCTTCTGTATCTGAATGGGAGATTCCACCACTCTCTCAGCTCTCTTAATCTTCTGAATTATCTTTCAAGCTTTCCTTTTTATTCACTCATGTATTCTATTGATGCATATAAGGAATAGCTCCTGACTAGACTCTCTTTCACTCTCACCTGCACAACACTGGGTCCTTCCACATCTGTGTCCTTACCATTTATCACCAGGACAATTGCAGTAATTCTCCATAACCCATTTTGTCCAATAAAATTGAACTTTTGTACTAGATACAAATGCTAGCATATGAAAATTAATAAATTGGATCATTTCACTCCCCTACTAAAGATATCATTGGGACCCTGCTTCCCACAGAATCAAGTCCGAATGCCTTGGCCTTGTAACAAATCCCTTCATTCATTGGCCCTGATTTCTTCCCTAGTTTTATCTCCTTTGGCCGCCTGCATCCTTCACTAACCACCCACTTGCATCCTAAATTCTCAACACAGTACTTCTTATTGTCCCCTAATATGTTGGTGCCTTTCATGACTCTCTGCCTTTGCAATGCAGCTGTCTTTTTCTTTACTGCCCTTTTACTATTTTATAAATAGCAAACTTGATTTAAGATTTGTAGATTCAGCTTAAATGTCACATTTGAGAATCCTTTCCTAAAGTCTTCAGGTAAAGTTAATTGTTCTCCCACTACATCTCAGCACTTACTTGTGTTGGCATCCTCTCTATAGCTATGAGTTCTTCCTCACTGTTGTATCCTCAGAACCTAGATATGTCACAAAGGGGATAGTACATATTTGTTGTTTGAATGAAGAAGTATTCATATACTTTTAGAGAGAGTCTTCAACTCAGAAAAACTAAAATTCTAGAATAATAACAATCAAGTCTATTAATTCTATTTGGTTGAGAATGAAATTCTGAATCCGCGTGGATGATTACCTCCAAATCTCTGATAGGCATTTATTAGTGTCATTGTCATAGTCTTGATTATTTAACTTTGTAGTTTCCTACCTTGCAAAGTTATTGAATCAGTTGCACTAATGTATCAATTATTTACTTCACAAAAATTTACTTGTGAACTCTATGAAAAAAGAAAAAGAGATCTTTTGATTCAAATTTTTGTGATTTGCTTTGACCTACTATTTATATATTAGACTATACAGCTTTCAAGAAGAGCAGATTATATATAATCTCCACGTTATATATAACCATGCCATTCATTTGGGAGTTTAGCTAAACTAACATACTAATACTTTATCATTCTTCTACATTGTATCTGAACTCAGATTACTGCCTGTTAGCATCTTCATAGATGCCTGAAGGCTAGATGTGTACTTACTGAACTATTTTGCTTATACTCTTCAAAGACTGTTTGAATGGGAAAGAATATAAAACTGTTTAAAAAAAGCTTTTAAGATTATCTATGAGTTTCATTCATCTATTATTTTCCTGACTCCATTTAGCACAGATAATGCTAGTGAGACAAGCTTATGATTGTATAGCGCTCTATATTTATTCAAAGTGCTTTCACCTACATTATGTCTCCTGTGAGCAGGGCATAGGTAGTATTGCTATAGTAATTTTTTTTAAATGAAAGTTATGCTCAGAAAGGTGAAAATGCCTGCTAGGATTTTTACAGCTTGCTATAGATGTGGCTGAGACTAAAACTTTATTCCTGACCTCATGAAATTTTTCTGTAATATTGTTCTGTTCATACATAATACACGCTGGTTGTCAAACTATTGTCTCTTGACTCTAAAGCTACCTTAAAGACTCTGATCTGTGGCACTGGGGATAGGACTCTGCAAAATCCTTTTCCAGTTGGTTCTGTTAGGTTCTGCTGCTTGAAAGTATACAAGGGACCCTGGATTTCAGGAGGAGAGAGAAGGGAATTTACCTTTCCATTTTGATTTGCTGTTCTTAGTTGTCTAGAAATAGCAAGATAAATTGAATAGAAGCTTCTCTGCCCTTCCCAGAACGAGCCTTGTCATACCTCCCTGGAACCACCAGCTCTAGAAGGTCAGTGCCTCTACACAGACGGCCAGCTCCAGTCCCTTACCGCGGCTTCTGGCTTCTGATAGCCGCAATTGCTTCTATTTCTCTGACCTTTCAGGTGGAAGCTACTTTCTCTAATTATTTTGTCTGTTACTTATTGTTCCCTTTGTGCTTTTTCAGTCTTTCAATAAAACCAATTCCGCATGCTATCTGCTCTCATTGAAATAACTTGGTTTGGTTTTGGTTTTCCTGACATAATGCTCCATGATGGCATACTTTGTATCAGCAGTGGTTCTGGGAGATACACTGTCAAAGATGATATTTTGGCATGGGTTTGGTTATATATTTGTCTTGACAGTAGTGCTGACCTCCTACTTATGGTATGTAGTGACACACAATTATGTTATCTGTGGTTGATTGAGATGAAGTGTGTATTGAAGCAAAATGTTAGGAGGATCAAAAGGGGGTTCAACTTGATTTGTATGGTGAGGTTAATGACTAGAAAGAAAATGTGGTAGGAAAACTTTTTATGGCAGCACTGGGCATTTTAAAAGAAAGAAAACAACAAACTCATGACTAAAAACTCTTTTTTCATGTCATTGTTAGAGAACCAGAAAGCTTTTCTAACAACGTAAAAGATTCCCTTACTTATTGTTGATTCAGAGTCAATCTCACTAAAAACAGACTCAAAATTATACTAGGTTCTCTATGTTTGATGTTCATATAATTATTTAACCTAGGGCACTTGCCATGCAAGATGTCCATTCTTCACAAGACCCATCGCAAACATCTAGTGCCTAGAGACTCTTAACTAGAATCAGGTTTCAAAGTATTTCAGGGGAATATAAAGTCTGAACCAGGATAGGATGGCTTATCCTCCAGAATAATTACTAGATTTTGCTAATTTATTTTGAATAATTTTTAAGAATTTTAGACTAAGAGCAGACAATATAACTAAGTAAATAAGTTTATTGGCAGCTTTTGGTAAAGTTGATAGTAATTCATGATTTATTTTTTTAGTTTATGCAGTTAGAAGGGTTTTTAAAAATGTGCTTGGTTAGTTGGCTTCAACTTTGACTTAATGGTGGCCTACATTCAATGAGAATGAAATTCCAGAAGCATTGTAGCAGAATAGTGAAGAAAGTACTAGCAGGCATATGGAAGTAGGTGTTTTGCAGATTGTCCTATGTGGCTTTAATAATCAATCTTTCCCCTGTTACCACCATTATTAGCCACCACATTTGCATGCTATAGTTTCAGGGAGAGGTGAAAGGAATTTACTTTAATGTAGGAATTGGAAATGCATTATAAGTAGAGCAAACTGAAATCATTGTTTTTTATTAGACCAGAGATGATCATAGAAAATGTTGATTGAGACTGGCTCCCTGAATTCCCTAGGAATGTTGGAATTCTAGAGGGGCAAGTTTCAGGTGGCAGTGTCTTTGGAGTTAAGGTTAGACAGGAAATATTAGTAGTATTTTTTATTTGCATGGATTTGAAAATTTTTTATCATAATATTCATAGGTGAAAAATATATGGCTATCTCACTAAAATATAACTGAAACTGTAAGAATATAGATCTCTAAGTCTCAGAAACCTGACTGGAATCACCACAGTAGAGGAAGCTGGCTCATCACCGCTTTTTCAAACTAAGTCAATTCACAGACCTAGAAGCCAAGTCGTCCTAAAGATAAACCCGGAGACACTGTCAAATGTACATGCTTAATCTTCTTCCAAGTTTTCCCCTAAGGAGCCTGCAACCACTATCTAGGGCAAATATGTACTGAGAAGAGGGAAGTATCCAGAATTTTTAGGTAATACTAAGTATTATCTCTAAATTTATGCTAATTCATGGAAACCCAAAATATTACTGCCTTCACCAGTCCAAGTGGGGATATGATGGTGGTCAAGTGACGCAGGACTAGGACTAATGTGAAACAAGCTAGGCACTTAGAGTACAAGATTTTAGGATGAATGTATGATTTTTATGTCTGAAGTGTCAATCCTGGCATAGAAAATGGAGTTTTGAACAAAGTTTATCCCCTCGTAGGTTCATGGAACGACCCTATGATTATTACCCCAGTATTTGTATTGTGTAATTGGAATACACTTAAAAGGAAACCCTCAAGTTCCACATACTTCCCTCCGACTCATGAAAGTGGGAGCTATTCCAAAGCATGTTTAAGCTTTGGAACTTTCCATCCCTTACAGAATGGTGAACCTAACGTAGTACTGCAGCTTATGAAAACTGCAGGTTAGTGCCGATTAACAAAATCTTGAAATATGCAGGGGTAGCTATTTCTGTTATAGCCACATTTAATTCACTTGGTTGGACTTTGAAGATGACTGTATCTTAGATCATTACTCTGGATTATTTTAAATATAATCAGGTCATGATTCCAATTGCAGCTATAATTCCAGATGTGTTTTCATTATTAAAGCAAATCAACATATTCCTTTGACATGTTGCATAGATATTGATCTGGAAAATTATACTGTCTTTATAAGAACTTGCAAAGATCACCAGAAGCAGTATACTTTTACCTAATAGGATTAACAATATGCCTTTACAGTCTTGATTTAGGGCTGTATCAATCCTCCTTGTCTCTGCCTTAATTCAGTACTCAAAGATTATGGTGACACAAAGTTTGGTTGGTTTATTTGGATTTAAGAGACAGCATGAACCATATCAGAATGTGCTGCTCTGCTGTATTTATTAAGTAAGTCAAAACATAGCAAGAAAAGACTGTTGTTGTAATGTAGCTGTGCAAATTGCTCATCCGTTTGAGACTAATGACTAATCGGACTCGATAATATTTGATGTATCTGGTAATAGAGATGCCCAATAGGTGAATCACAGTTAACTCTCTGAGGTTTGGATAAAATCTATGTCTACGTCTACACCTATATCTTCAGGTATCTTTTTGAAGTACAGTTCCCAGAAAACTATCAGCCTCGGTAGAGTTGGAATGTGGGACAATGGGTCATCAAAAGACTATTGGAATTTCTCTGTCATCATGAACAGGGTATTTGGTTATACATATGCAGCAGCAATTTATCATTAATGGAAAAACATGTTTACTACCAGTTTGAAGATGATTCAAAAGTATAAACACTCTCAGACTTTCATTTTACACATTCCTACTTCTTTACCTCTCCTCCCTGAATGTATAACTAAAACTCTGTGGAGGAATTTACTATGGCTAGTTAAGTGTTGTAGAGCACACAATTTATTTGCACTAAGTACATAATCCTCTTGAATGGACTGAATGTGAAGATGTTTGTGTTCCATGTAGATGTTCACCAAAAGGCATCTACCAGGTTGACTATGAGTAATCATGTGAACAAGATGAACAGATAATCAGTCTGCTTCTTCCCTTAACCACTTTCATTCTCGCTCGATGGCCCCAAAGACAGAATGATCCTGACCACAAGAACAGAGTTTATTCCTGTCTCAACAACATAGGTGTCCTCTTACTGAAACTTGTCCAATTACTGTCAGTCCTTACTGACTAACCTGACAACTACAAAGGCCAAACACTGTCGTCATATGGTCTCATATCCAGCTGGGTAACGAAGAGTATCATGTAGGGCCAGGTTGACTACATTAGACAAATTTCTTATAATCACATAAAAATATTATTAAAAGTATTAACATAATTACTGATTATATTAAGTTGAAATAATATTTAAGCTAGAAACCTGTATTCATTCCTCATTCCATATTTCTTGTGGTTAAACTTACCTTCATTCTCAGCACATTATGTTTTTCTATACTCTCGTGCTTCCTGCAGATCCAGCTTCTCTATTCTGCAAATATGCCCAACATTCAAAACCCACCTCAAATATCACCTCTTTTAATTGCTGACAACAACACTGTATTTTTTGTAGCATATACTCCTCAGATTATTGTATAAGGTTGTATTATAAGTGCATGTCTAGCCCTGCTAAGCTGTGTCCCATGAGGTGTGACAATGTTATGGAATATTGCCTACTATTATTCTGTTCCCTAGTCAATGTATGTCACCAATATATATTCAGTAAGTGAATGAGATATTCTCCTCTTTCTGTACTATATTGATTTACAATAATGTTGGGTTCTGTACATCAATTTGAAAGTGTTAGTAAAATAGTGTGATATTTGAAAGACAAGTATGGGTCTTATAATCCAAGGTTTACCTCTGGGATTTTTTAGTTATGTGACTTTGAGAAAGTCATTTATCATTCTTAAACCTCAATTTTTTTAAAGGAGGCATCTTTTAACTTTGTAATTCAGCTGTTTCATGATTTACTTTAAAAGAAAACACATTATATTATAGGAACAATTAACTTTTAAAGTTTCCCTTTTATTCTTTGTTTTTACATAATTTAGAGTAATTGCTTAAATATTGCAGATAAGAGCTCTTTTATTTCTTTTGCAGATGATCAATGCCTGAAACTTTGGTTAGATAGAAAACATAAATCTTTAAATAATTTAATATGCATTCCTATATGAATATGCAAATTTTATACTGGATAATTTGAAAATATTTATAACATGTTATTACAAGAAATTCATCCTATATTTTGAATCACTGTAGTGACAAAGAACCAAATCATAGTATATAAAGAATTCTTAATTCTTTAATTTACTCAGAAAAATTATCATATATGAGGAACTTGATGTCTTAGTTTTTCACCCTTTGCTTGTCTAGGTGTTTTAAATTTTGCTTTGTGTCAAGTAGATATTAAGAGATATGTATACTTAGAATGTAAGTTTTTATACTCCCATCTCATAAAATTACTTTTCACAGAATCATACTGAATTGGTGATTTGCCATCAGCAAAACATGAGGAATGCTATAGGAAAATAGAATTAATTATTGATGTATTGTTAGGAAGAATATTCTTTATAGTCTCTGTATCCTGCTACTCTACATGTGGTCTGTGGATTATTAGCATGGATGAAGAACTTACTAGAAATTGAGAATCACAGGTCCCACCTATAAAGGCACTGACTCAGCATTTGACTTTTATCAGTTCCCCAAATGGTCCATATGCACACTAAAGTGTGAAGCTCTGAATAATGTCACCCAGAGTTATCCTTTTTATGAGATTTCATATAAAATTATTTGATCATAAAGTGTTCTTATAAAATAATAATAAAATATCACAATGAATACACATAATCAAGGATAAAACCTATGCTTCTCCTCAACAAGGAGTTTTTTGTTGTAGTTTTTTTTTTTCATTTTTTGTATATGGAATTTCGTGGTTGATCTTGTTTCCTTCTCTACCTTAGTCACATCATGCAGCTTATGTACATCTACTGAGCACTGTATGGGAGGTCTTTTTGAATGAAATTTGATCATTTGACTGTTCATATGTATGTTGTTCACTTGCCCTGATTCTATCAATTAAAAAATTGTTTTGTGGTATACTGGATGCTTCAAATCCTTTTTGGAATGAGGTGAAGTACAAATAAATTAAACCAAAATATACAGCCTACGTATTTCCAGGATTTGTATATAATTTGAGCATTGAAAACCTAGAAACTTCCCTTTTTACCACCTACCCTCAAAGCATCATAATTAATGTTCAGTATGAAGATCTTAAGGCCCTCAGGGGGTTATAGTTATCAGAGAAGTATTAATTATATTCAGCACACTTTACTGTACTTACTGATCCAGAAATACAGACTAATGTGTTTTATAAAGTTTTTAAACAAGAGAGGAAAACCCAAAAGATTTCTGACTAAATCAGAACGTTCACTTCAATTAAAACATTTCATTTCATGAGACCAGTGGTGACTATCAGTCTTTAAATCTGTTACAGGAAAATTACTTTTCTACTTTTTTTTTGACTGAGTACACTATTTTACTAGGAATTTAGAAATCATTTACATCAAACATGTACTGATAAAACAAGTGGCAGGTAAATTCTGAGTTAATGTCAGGCTATATATCTTTACCAGCAGGCAGCCAAATAGTTGAACGTACTGCCTCAGGAGGCCGTTGAACCAGCTATGGTGGCTAAATAATTTTATGACCAGTAATAAAGCTCACATAGTAAGAGAGAGGTAATCAAATCTTATGCTTCAGGGTATAAATTAATCACTGCAGGGGTCAGAAAAGAATCTCCTTTGCCCTATGAACAGAATTGAATAATTAGACAGTGGCCATATTGATATTTTTAAGCCTCTTCTTAAGGATCAGCATTGGTTTTAAGAACAATTCTGAGACTTAGTGGGGGTGTTCAAGCTCTTGATTAGTAGAGGAGGGGTGCTGAAGTTGAGCAGTCTTTTCTGGCAGACATACAGGTTGGGCAGCTTCCTGATACCACACTGTTCAACCTGATTTTCATTAAAAGCTCAGAGTGCCTGCTGTTAAATGCTGTAAAATGTCTCCCAGCAGCTGGGGCAAATGGGCCTCTTTGACTATCTTGAAATTTTGAGGTGGCTTTTCCTCTTTTAATCAAGTCTCCTTCCTAGGGGTGGGAGGATAGTTTACTAAATGTGTGAGCTTCATTATTTTTCTTCTACAATTCACATTTTACATTTTAAAGGGCACATTTCCCTAGGATTGGGGAATTAAACCTTGAGTTCTTTTTCAGTAAAACAGGCTCAAGGGGAAACCTGTTAATCAAAGGGCATTGAAGGCCTAGTGTGGTCACCTACCAAGCACATAAATCTGTTCAGGTTTGCCTACATGTTTCTTGAAGGAAGCTTGTCAAACATTGTTTTGTGATAATGTAAGGATACTGTATTCCATGGTAGAAAAATTTTATTTCCTACATCATTCTGCTATACCTCCATATTCAGTAGTTTTAAATTTTGATAAAGCAAAATAACTTCCAAGTCATATCCCAGGAGTGTTCTCAGTAAAAGAGAAACAAAGAGTGAATCATTTATAAATAATGGCCATATACGAGTGACCTAGATACTCGCTGCTCCTAGAGATGAAAACCAAAGCTTTATTGAAATATGTATTTATTGACTGAAGTAGTCTTCCAGATGCTTATGTATTTGTTAGAGTTTTTTTGTCCTTTCTGAGTTTTTTCTTTGAAGTAATTCTAGTAGTATAGTGTGACTAGTCCAGCAATGGTTTTTACCAGTAGACATACTTGTAGTACAAATAGTTATAATTTTTCTTTAGAGAATTTACTGAATCTTTCCTATGAGCCTAGCATAGGAGCAAGCATAGAAAGTGAAATGAAAGAAGCAACTTTTTCCTTTAGGAGCCATAATCTGCACTCCAGCACCTGAGATAGCTAAGGCCCAGGCTGTTAACACCATGGATCTGGGTTGGATACCTGGAAACAAAATAATCAATTTAAAAAAATCTGCACAAAAATTAAAAAAATTAAATTAAAGATCATAAAATCATTGGAAACAGAATATACCCACTAAATATAGTTAGATCATCTTACAAGCAGTGTCAAGTCAGCTGTCAGAATAAAAGGTATCTGGGAGACTTACGTATGTTCAGAAAAAGGGAGATCAACATCACCTGGAATAATCCATGGTAGAAGGAAGTACTGCAACTGGGTCTGAAGATTATGTATGATTTTGGGGGTATGAGAAAAATTGGTATTGTGTATGGGCAGGAAAGTATGTGAAAGTATGTGTGGACACGCACACAGTTATGAGTATGCATATGCATGTGGGAAGACATTCACTTGGTGAGGGAAGCAGAGTCTTACAGAATGAACAGAGACTTGAATTCAAGAAGGATATGCAAATGAACTGAAAAAAAACTAAGGGTATGTTTTAATGATAATATGGAATTGGGTTAGGTAGATAGGAAACTGATCTTTGAAGAGTTCAAATGGCAGGATAAATAATATACTACAGAGAATAAGAAACTATCATGTTTTTGAGTAGACAATGGGCATGTTAAAAGCATGTTTGGGGAAGAATAACATGGTTGTGATATGAGTGATGAGCTAGAACAAAGAGGAATTAGGATCAGGAAGACTGGTTTGAATGCCATCAGTTGTAAGACAACTTTGTTTATATTATCTGCTTCACTTTCTTGTTGCAAACCAGAAATTCTTCTTGACCATAAATATACTTTTTCTCTGAAAGCTCAAGGTTGTTCTTTGACAAAAGAGAGATGAGAGGTGAGGTTTGATTTACTGGGTTGCTAGTGCGATCACAACACTGGTATTGCCTGATAGGTAGTGGATTCTGGTATCTTTATATTTTAGATTGACAATGAACACAATCAGAATCTATCCCTAAATAAATAATGAGTTCTGCATATTTAATTTCAGGTACAATTCTTTTTTCTTTTTTTTCCCCAGTAAAATATCCAACATTTCTATGAGGTTTCTTTCCCAAATTAAGTATACATCAAATATCTTGTCCAAATAATAAATATCTGTCTCAGCAACTATAGTAATCTCGCCAGATTTCATATTGCTGTATTTTCATGACACTCTTAAGATAGCAAAGTAAATCAACTACTCAGACAAATGAGCAATTCAAGCTTTCAAAAAGTCAGTCAATATTGGTAGAGTGCCCACTGAATGTAGAATTTGCTTTGGGGAAGATACAATTTGTTAGATGACAAGTCTGCCCTTGGTAAAATTGCCATAGAATGAGGGAAAGAGGACAAGGACAAATGGAAATTCAAACCAAAACCTAAAAAGACCCTAATATAGTAACGGTTATGAAGTGAATAATTATTCCAGTACGTAACACTTCACATACATATCTTTTTCGCTTCCTCTGTCAGCCCTATGAATTTAGTACCCTTATTTTGCAGATGAGGAATTCAAGGCTCAGAGATGTTAGCCATTTGGCTCATGGTTATAACACTGGTCAATGGAAGAGCCAGAATTTGAACTCCTGGCTCTCTAACACTTGCACCAGGACTCCTTATAGGCCTCTGTCGTTAATTATGAAAAGGTTAAAAAAAAGACAAATTAATCATTTTCAATTCCAAATAAATTTATTTGGGAACATTTTATAAAGTCATGATTTGAAGGTAAGTGCTGTTATAAAAACAAAATTGGTGCAGTAAGATAAAAATCTTCAAGAGAACGTTTCAGATCAGGCAAATGGCAGTCTTATCATCAGGATACAATAGGCTACAAGTGTGGGCCAATAAGAATCTTCCATTGAAGTGACAAATGAAGGGAGGTATGTCCCCAACTTAGGAGCATTACTACAACTTGAAATACTGATTAAAAAATTTAGTGCTGGTTGCATATAATGTGATTGACGTATGGTTATTAAGATGGTGCCTGTGGTGACAAGTGGTGGTGATGGAGTTACATGGTGAGGACAACAAAGGAAGGCAGCAGACAGGAAGAAAGAGCTCCCATCTCTAGGTGTTAAAAAAAACAAACACCTCAAATCATTCTTGAAAACTTTTCTTGCAGTAGTAAAGCAATATCAGCATTAGGTGAATTTTAGCTTCTTCTTTTTCATATCATAGACCTCCAAAACATCAGAAGCTCTCTCATATCATTTTTCCTTCAAGGTGGCCCTGGTCCTGCCTATCGCTTTAATTCAGAATTCTTTGTGAAAACTGTTAGGCCACTTAAAAATATTTACTGAGAAAATGTTTAATTACATTTATAATTAAGTACAATAGATTTTGATCCATTATATTGCCTCAGATATAAATAATTAAAGAGAATTTTGCCTAGGGTTGACAGGATACTTCTCAAAGATTAAGGGATTTTTCAAAAGTATGAAATGTGTATCTATGCTTTCCCTTACCTTTTAGTCATTCTGAATAACAGCTTTTGGAGTTAAATGAATATTATGAAGCTATATTTGTGTTACTAGACTAATGAATGGTAAAAATAACTGATGGGAAAAACATTGAGGATATTTAGATAGTATGCTCCAATTAAAAATATTTTAAAATATTTAAATACTACTTGGTGAAGGGCCACTGACCTGATCCAAGCTGTCCTGTTTGTATATTTTTCTTGGTCTACTTTCCTTCCCTTCAAAGGCTCCCAAAAGAGCACTAAAAAATAACTTTGGGAAGGATGCATGATTTCTCTTGAATCGAAGGTGCCTCCAGGTATACTAATATCTTATCTTCTTGCCCTGATTTTATTAAATAAATATCAAAAATAATAGAGATGGTTAGTTGGTTGCTATATATGCCTGTAGGTTTATAAGAGGAGAATTTATAATGTGCTTTTTCCCACTGTAGAACAGTTCTTGGCTTGACAAAATCTCCAACAAATTGACTGACTGATATTCAGTAAGTCCAACTAAAAAGTTTTTAAGATTCTCTTGAAGTCGATATTATTTTGACTTTTAAAAAATGTCTTGGATGTATCTGCTAGGACTTCATAAATTCCACTCTGGAATGAATCAGGACTTTAAAGTATTAGGGGCTGTCATCTAAGTCTCCCTTCTGACTTCTGGATTATTCACTTGAAGATCCGGGACTCAAGGCATTAAAGAGCTGTCTGCTGGAATACCAATCATGCTTCCCACTAGGAGGTGCTAGCTCCCTTCTCGTACATAAGAAATAAACTGACTTTTGCTACCATATGCTAGTATGGTTTATGTTAGTATGTTAGTATGATTTAATATTAGTATGATTTAGTAATAGAAAACATCTTGCTTTTAACAACATTCATATGTAGTTAAAAGTGACTGAGAATTATGAATTCAGATTTTCCTAATAAATATTGAACCATGAAATTGAAAAATTGAATTATGTATATTGTGTATACATACAAAACATTGATTTCTTTGTGTATATACACATATATACAAAAATATATGCATTGATTTCAGATCGATGGTTCAGGGCTTAAAAATCCTAACTATTAAAACATAGTAATGTATGAATGTATTCCTAGCACAGTATTTTTTGAAGTGCTTATAATATTTCTTAGGATGTGATACTGTTCATTCTTTGCATTTCTCTCTGAAAGTCATTTGCCCTCTCTCAGATTAGAGTATTTATGCAGTCACACTTAATGTGAAAAAGGGATCCTTCTTTGCACATCTTATATGTAAAGCAGACTTGAACTCAGCTTTTAATTAAAATGTAGTTGGGTGGCCTTCTAGCTCAGCTTTAATTGCATTTAAAATTCCTTTCTGTACCTGTACTAAAGATCACAAACCAATATTAATAAAGAAGGCTTAGAGCAGTGCAGCACCTGAATGATATGTTCTTGACAAAAGTTATTTACTTAACTAGAGTTTCATTTCAAAGTTAGCATGTCTCTGTTCTACTTGAATAAGGCATTCAACTGGAAACTCTGTTAGACATTTTAACCCAATTTAATTTATTCCCTGAAAGTTTAATCCGCAGCTGAAAAGCATGGTTGCAAATTTTCTAGAGTCACAATCCACTGAAGTGAAAACTGTTTAATGACATCATAGGTACCGAGCTTCAGGAGTTTAGTTAAAAATCTTCAAAATGTAAAACAGGGGACAAGAGTTAATAGGATATTTTATATAGTTACATTTCAATCCTATTCTGAATCTTTCCAAAGTCACTTCCATCTTAAACATTAAAGCCATGTGAAATGAGTTACTTAGACGTCTCCAGAGAGTAGTGAGAAAAAAAAAAAAAGCACTTAAAATTTTAAGCCATAAAAGCAAATCTCTTCTGAGCTTCGACATTTAAGTGGCTCATTTAGTCATTCTACATTTTATAAAACTTTCTTTGCAATCACATCATCCAAACAAAGCAAATATTAGGTACTAATTATCCACAACCTTCCACCCAACTGTAGGAGAAAGCAGCTCACAGCACACAACATGGAATGCTTTGGACCCAAGTTACAAGTTGGTTTCATGCAGTAATTGTGCAACAGAAGTCTATTTATCCGTTATTGAAATATTTTTGGTCTGACTGCCAGAGACTGAGGATAAAAACAGGGAGGAGGAAAAATAAAATCTGAACTGACTTGGTTTTTGGCAGAGTAGAAAACATTCTGGTTCTCTTTATAGTTCTCTAAAAATCTAATTATTCATTTGGCAGATATGCCCTTGATAGTGCAACTGGATAGTTGTTTTAAAATATGCAAAGCACAGATTTCATATTTAATTGGAGATAATGACTGCTTTATAGCCTGTCAGGTCATGGCCTATTTGGCCTAGTTACAGAGATATTGCTACAAGGTTCAGTGCTCCGAGAGCTGATGATGTCTCCAGGCCAGCAAAGGTGTCATTGACATAATAGAAAGTAAGGGTTTCTCTGGAGCTCTAATAGGATGCTCTATAAAGAATAGATCAGAAATGTCATAGCATGGATAGTCTAATGCTGATGAGGACATTGAGTGGTTTCTCTCTCTCTTGCATCATTAAAAAAACAAACAAGAAAACAAATACAGAAATCATCTGTGGTTTGAATCAAATTTCTTTGTAAAGTCATAATTTTGCGTTCTAAAATGAGAATT
Organism: Solenodon paradoxus; assembly: GCA_004363575.1. Lineage (NCBI taxonomy): Eukaryota > Metazoa > Chordata > Mammalia > Eulipotyphla > Solenodontidae > Solenodon > Solenodon paradoxus. The sequence continues at coordinate 41,279 of RJWH01000279.1, read as the reverse complement.
ATTAGTGAAAATCATTTATGTTACCACTTCAAAAAGGTAACAGTTCTCTGATTGTCAGAATGACTTGGAAAAGTCACCATTTAAGCAATTGCCACGGACAAGGGTTTCTGCCTTAAAAGCTGGGATGTGAGCCTATGGCCCAGCTCTAGAGTCCACACTCTTACCACTCTGCCAAGGAACCTAATTTTTACAAAAGATAGCAGTTTCATAATGAATTTAAATTATGGAAATAAAATTCTTTTATACCAAGTTAACTACACGGATCAATATAGCCATCTTGATGAGTAAAATAAACCAAAGTATTATTAACATCACCATTTGTTGAGAAGAAATATTCACATAGATTGTCTGTGATTCTCAAAATAATTCTGGGACAAGAGTACTAGTATCTCTAAGTTAGAATGAGAAAATTGAGGTTTAAGAGATTATGACTTTGAAATTAATGATCATTTGGTCATGAAGTACCTATTGGACATATAGTTTGAGAGTTTTTACATCTAGTCACCTGGTACATAATAAATAAAGTTCTACATCTGTGGTTGGAAGATGAGGATAACTCTTCTTGGTTAAGGTCAGCTGTTTCAAATTCATTCAAGGACCTGAATTGCTTTTATACTCTTCTTGAATAGCAGTAGATAGTATATGTATCTTTTTTTTGGCAATAGCAGAACAATCCTGTGATTTTGAGTCAAAACTTGAATATGCTTCCTAGATGTGTGATTCTAGGGAAGTCTCTGCCGTTTGGGCCTTTGTTTCTTCCAATCAGTCTTTGGGTTGTTGATATTTACATCTCAGGAAGGTTCATTAGATATCGGATCATTTATATAATATGTTAATGCATGATCAAAATAGTAAACACTATGCAAATACTACTTTAAAAATTCTCCTGATTAAAGCAAAAGAATGTCAGCCCAAATTGGTAAATTTAGTGAATATAAGAAATAGATATTTTTAAGACATTAGTTTCACTTAAGATAAATATGAAATAAAAGAGGCTACAAAATGATAAAATATAATGAGTTTATTATCAAACGTATCAAAAACAATTACATATAATGCAAATTAATTACCTGTAAAATTATAATAAGTAGTCTAAATGACTTACAAGGCTATATGATTTATCATACTACGATAATATTATTCTCTCTGCATCTTCACAAAGTATTACTTCCTGTGCTCTCAGATCAAAAACACTCTTTCCCTCAAATCATCTTGGCCAATCAAAAGCTCTAGAATTTTAATAAATTGATTTGCAGTGTGCATCAGGAAAACCTCAAATTGAGAGTCATTTTGTAACTTAACTACTCTGTAGTCTTTACATTTTACAAAAGTGTAAAGGACAAGACACAGAAAGATTGCTGAAAGTTCATGACAGCTAAATGCAATACATGACACTGGATTGGGTTCTAGACTAGAAAACTTACTAAGTGAAAAAAAGTCATTGAAATAATAGATATCATTTGAAATTGACTAGAGATTAAAATATTGTAGTGTATTTATGAGAATATAATTTTTCTTAGGAATTACTCTGAACCATCTTTAAGGGTGTAAATGGGCATTTTGTCTTCAACTTACTCTGAAAATGACTCAGAAAAAAATGTATGTACATATATGCATACACACATAAGAGAAATAGAGAGTAATGAAGCAACATGTGATCCAGTTGAATAAATTGGAAAATCTGAGTTAGTTAACTTACCATAGTGAGAAATTCTATAAAAATTTTAAAATTACAAAAATATAAATGTAAATACTATTTTCCATGAATATTCAAATTAAATAGTCCATCCTTGCGTCGATCTAAAGAAATAAGGTTACTTTGCAAAACATTTCACTTATAATTGCTTTTCTTGACTATTTAAAACTAGCCTCCACTTTGAGAAAAAAAAATAAATCTCACATCTTACTTTAACATCATGTCGAACTATGAAATAACTAAGTAGACTAAATGCAAAGCAGTTTTACATTTGGTATATGTTATTTAACGCTGTACACACCCCGACATCCAATTCCAAAGTGATCCCTAGCATATACTAGAGCTCATTTTACCCTGGTTTAACTTTAGCGCTACCTGTTGAGAATCAGACTTTCAAGGCTCATAGTGGGAGAGGAGATCCAAATTACTAGGACTTTTATTCATTATAGAGTACAAAGTAGTACTGGAAATTATCTAGGGTGAGAAGACATACATTATGAATTTGAACTGAGTAAACAACTTCTCAGATAATTTTTGAAAATTAAAAAAAAATAGTTATTTAAAAATATATGCTGATGGCATTATAGAATAGACAATCTGACAAACTTTTGCTTTAAAAATAAATCTGAAAATAAAAAACTAGCAAATTTGAAATAAAGCTTGTTCTCTTTGAGAGACTGAAGAATAATTTCTTCTGTGTTATAATTTGCTTAACTGAAGACTTGCAACAACTGGTCCCTCATTTTGCTTTTATCTTCCCTTGAGTGATCATTGCTTGGACTTGTGTTAGAGGTCTACCTGTGTTTGTATACATAGTGATCACAGGGAAACCCAAGCTATGATTTCCATGCACAACGATGTGTCTCTTTGTTTTAGGATTTGCATATAATGCCAAATTTCTGTAGTATGCCTTCCTTCCACAAAGTTTTAAGGGATTCTTTAGCAAAGAGAAGTCACTTTCGTATTTTGAAATTGATGCCCTAACTTCTAGATCATCAGTGCACTCTGAAAGAGATATATAGTACAAGATCTCAATAAAAGGAAAGCTAGAACACAAGAAAACTGAACTGAATACTTTCAGTCCAGTTTTAACTCTGCCCCAAATCATCTTGAGAACTGTAAGTGAGTTACTTCAGCTTTCTGGGACTCAGTTTCCTAAGTTATAAAATAATTCCCAAAATTCTTTCAGCTTTAGATGTTTTGTGATTCTAACTCTCAACAGACCTGGGTTTTCTTGATATAGCCACAACACAGAAATGTCACAATCATATTGTGTTTATTTACAGTCCATCAACTCTAGAGTAAAATAAAAAAAAATAAATACCTTTTAAGACCCAAATTTTAATAAAAAATTGATTTGTGTTCTTAATGGACACATTTATAGCTCAGTTTTGGGTCTTTGCAAACACATCATAAAACTGAATGCTTTGCATTGGATTGCCCTGCTTCAATTACAAAACTATACTGCGTTTTCCAAGCAAATGAACATTTTATGCAAAGAAATATCCTAACACATGCCTAACAGCCTGTTTCAAAGACATTATTTGTTAGTACAAATGTCACTTACATAGTACAAAGTAAATGTCCTGGAAAGTTTGGCAGTCTCTGTTACATCTTCTATCATTATTGTTTTGGGATCAAATTTCTAGAAATTTAAGAAAAAAATTTAGGGGGTAGTACTGTATCAAAACTCACTCATTTTTGCGTTAAGCTTTTCTGATGTTTGTCAAACTCTTCAATACCCTTATTGTAAATGAGGCATTTTTGCTTTTATTCACTTTTAATTTTTATTAAATGAAAATACTTACACTTAGTTGCATATTTTTGATATAATATTCCTGACTGGTTATAATGACATGTACTCACTATAGTTTTAGAAAAAAATCATCTTTATAATCACTGTGACTGTTTGCAGAATTACAAAATCCTCCATGAAGACTTTCAATATAAACACTTTCATATATGCCAGAAAGTGAGCTGTTTATCTACATATGGGGCAAGCTCATCTGTAAAGGAATTTTATTATGTGAGGAAAGGCACACCATTCAAACATGTATTAATTCACTCAATATTTGCCGAACATCTGCTTGAAATCTGGCATTTTGTAAAGCATATGAAAAAAAATTAGTGACTAGGGCGTGGGATGACTCTCCCTGGAGATGTAAGTTCAGGGAAAGAATAGATAGCTAGTTAGCTAGCTGGCTAGCTAGCTAGGTAGGTAGGTAGATAGAGAAATAGATAGGTAGATAGATAGATATGGAGGAGAGAGAGAGAGAGAGAGAGAGAGAGGGAGAGAGAGAGAGAGAGAGAGAGAGAGAGACAGACAGACAGACAGAGAGAGAGAGAGAGAAAGAGAAAGAGAAAGAGGGATGATAGAATTACTTCTTTGAAGGAATATTACTGGGTGCAATGAGATGATTAAAATTTTCTGTGGAAATAAAATTTAAACTTGATTGCAGGATGAGTAGGAATTAGCTAAACAAATGGTAATGACTATGAAGAATTCCTGAAAGGGGAAGCAGCTTGTGCCAAGGTCCTGAGGTTGGAAGAAAGAGAGCACATTAAAAGGTCTGATGTGATCATAACCTCTGAAGTCAAAGGAAAGAGTAGCCATGATGAGCTGAAGATGTATAAATATATTGCAATATTCTAGGCTATTTCTTATATAAGTAAACATATGTGTGTGTGTGCGTGTGTGTGTGTGTGTGTGTGTGTGTGTGTGTGTCCCTGAACACACCCTCTATCAGGACTAAAAGGCCCACAACATCTCTGTAGTTGATGTCTTCGGTTTTAGTTTCTTGAGCAACAGTAACTACTCTTGATTCTGTAGCTCACAGAAGAGGGGATTTTCAGGGACTGCAACAATCAGAAGTTATCATGAAGATTCGTGGTTGATCTTTGCTTCATACTGCTCTGGGACCCTGAGTGGCAGTTCTGTCTGACTTCAGCACCAGTAGAGAGACAGCTGTCAGATTCAAATGTCCTAGCTATGCCCTCTAGTGGCAACTGGAGTATTACCCAACTCTTTTGAAAAGGGTAAATAAACTACCTTTCAGAGATTCTAAAGAAGTTGAGTGTAGGGACATACCAGGGGGAGAAACAGAAAGGTTTTATCTCTGTGGAGAGAGCTGGAATTGCAAGGGACCAGGGAATGATGATGAAGACAGGCTTTTGTTTTTACTCCATAAATCCTATAATACTGAATGTTTAGATAAGCATATATTAATGTCGTGTTATTAAAATGATTTTTTAAAAAAAGCACATACCCTGTGGAGTAGCTAAGGAGTAGTTTTTCTCTTATCAACAGTGATCTTGGAAAGCTCTTTTTGAGCTTCCTTATTTCCATCTGTGAGCTGAAAATAACAATATTAACCTAAAACATTGTGAGCATGTATGTTCGTGTGTGTGTATGGTTTGCACAAAATACAATGTTATATAAAAATGAGAATGAAAATGTTTGAAATATAGCATTCCCTTAACCAATAGCAAGCAATTTTATGCAACATATATTCTATGTAGCAAATCATAAAAATGCCAAAAATTAAGTTTTAATCATAAAGCAAAGCCATTTTATTGATTAGTTTTCACTGATGAGAGATATTGCTTAAGCATCAGGTTGTTTAAAATTTTTGTTTGGCTTATGTATCCACACGGTTGATAAACACATGATTTTCAAGGTAATCTTGAAATTATATTAAACAATAATACATCAACAGTAAAATGTGCAGGTTGGTAGAAATTACTCCTTTATAAAGAGAGGTATATAAACATTTAGAGACACCTCTAGTTGGAGATAGTTTATATAAAGCAGTGAAATTTTTTCTATACGGTGTCATAAGGCAGACGCTTATTTGGGATGGCAGTAAAGTTGAGAAATGGTTTATTTTCAAAAAATGGTATCTTTAAACAACATTTAAAAGATACTATGTTGACATCATGATTGTAAATCTATAATGAAAATATATTAGAGAGAGCAATTTGAAACTATGGTCCTAATACATTTAAATAAGTGCAAGTTTTAGCTGAGTTATGCTTACTTTATATCAGACCCAAGGTCTGTCTTTGTGCTTGAAGAAAATTATTTGTCCTTATTTCTGAATGTTCTCAAAAGAAAGAAATACTTTAAAACACATACATCTCATCGTGTTACTCATCCTGTGTTTCTAAGATAATGAATCAAACAACACATAAAATTTGTAGAAATGGTATCGCTGGACCGGTCAGCCTGATTCTTTTGAATGGACACTGGGCCGCTTTTGACATGAAAGATTATATTTAGTTAGTCAGTGTATTTGGTATTTTCTATGTTATACTGTAGGAAAAGTTATTGTTATTTGTATAAAATATTAATGATGCTCTGCCTTTTTCATATTGAGTTCATTAGAAGTTGTCAAGTTTTCTTGCATGCTTTTCTTCATGCCATAATCCTCCACTTCTGTTATCACTCAGAATACTGACATCCAAGTATCATTAGGTAACTTTAACAAAGAAACTCTTAATATGTTTGCAGAATTAATAGTAGAGAATGTTCTAGGCATAATGTTTTATTTTTCAATTATGATTATTAAGGTTCAAATCTAGCTTTATGTGTATATTTATGATTCAAAAATGAAAATTCCTGACATTCAAAGTAATGCGATGGGATGAGAAAGTCAGTGATTGCTAATTGCATCTGTGAGTAGATAGATGTATTGTTAGTTTTATCTTTTCACCACTGTTGAAAGTAGTTTTAATAAGATAACTAATAGAGAATTTCAAAAGTGGAGGTTTTTTAAAGTAATTGTACTATTCAACTTTTACCTGAAATTTGAATCTTTCCTATGCCTGCTTTTGTGCACCCCCACGTTAGTTTATACAGTATTTTTTCCCTCTAATGTCCTTTTTGTCTCTTGTTAGTCTGACTCCTGTCTTTCCTCAAAATATTAACATTTCTTCAATATAGTTACTGACCCTTTTTATCACCATGGTCTGAAAGCACAATATTGTCTACTTGTGCTACAAAGTCAACATCTCCATCTACTTCCTTTCTCTAGACGTTTAGGCCTGTGTTACATTTTCTTTAAGAGAACATCATAAGAATGACTTATAGGTACTTCAATCTGTACTTCCCCCATGAGATTTTATTTTTCAGCTAATTTGTTACTTTTGCAGTCTTTCCACATGGAAGAAAACTCACTAACTCTCAACTTTTTTCATCAAGTTGAGCTAATCCTACTTTCAAGTATCTCATATCCATTTTTATGTTAATATATTCATGTTTTATTTGTTGAACTTTGGCCTAGAAGTTCTTGGCTCACAACCTGGAAGCCATACCCCTTAATAGGGTAATGTTCTTTTTTTTTTTTATTGTAGTAATTATTCTACACATTAAAATGATTTCCAATGTATAGGTTCCCAATTCTTTAGATATATTTCAACACAACATGTTCTCCACCAAATCACCAAATGTTCTTCCCCATTGTCCAGTGGGCTCCACCACCATTTATCTATTCGCCTCATTCTATTTTGGTAACCTCATTTCTACTGCAAATGTTCAAGACTTGGTTTTATTTCATCTCTTCCTTTGTTTTGTCTATTCACATTCCACCTGTAAGTGAGGTCATTTGGTATCTATCTTTCTTCTTTTGACTTAATTTCACTTAGCATAATCCCTTCTAGTTCCACGCATGTTGATTCAAATGAAAGGATTTCATCTCTTCTAAGGGTAGTGTAGTATTCCGTTGTATATACATATGTATATATATATATATATATATATATATATATACATATGTATATACATGTACCACATCTTCTTTATCCATTCATCTGATGTTGGGTACTTAGGTAATTTCCAGTTCTTAGCTATTGTGAATAGGGCAACAATAAATATCAAGATGCATATATCTCTGTGGATGGGTGCTTCTGTATCTTTTGGGTAGATGCCCGAAGTGGAATGACAGGATTATAGGGATTTCCATCTTCAGTTTTTTGAGGAATCTCCTTACTGTTTTCCATAGGGATTTCACCATTGTGCACTCCCACCAACAATGCAAGAGTGTTCCCTTTCTCCACATCCTCACCAGCACATGCTGTTTCTAGACTTTTGGATAACAGCCAGTCTTTCAGGTGTAAGGTGATATCTCATCGCTGTTTTAATTGCATTTCCCTGATAGCCAGCTAGTAGGAACATATTTTCATCTGCCTATTGGCCCTCTGTATATCCTCCTCAGAGAAGTGTCTCTCCAATTCTTTCTCCCATTTTTGACTGGATTACTTGTTTTTCTGTTAAGTTTTATGAGTTCTTTGTATATTTTAGATATTAAGCCTTTGTCAGAAATATTGAATGTGAATAGGTTTCTTTTTGGTTTTGTTGTTGTTTTCTTTTGCTGTGAAGAAGATCCTTAGTTTGATGTAGTCCCAATTGTTTATTTCTATTTTAGTTTCCCTTGATGGTGGAGTTGAGTCCCCAAAGTCCTCTCTATGACTGATGTCATGGAAAGACTTTCCTATGTTGTCTTCTAAGAACTTTATGTTTTCTGGCCTTATGTCCAAGTCTCTAGTCTATTTCGAGTTAATTTTTGTGAATGGTGTTAGAGTGGTCTGGGTTCATTTTTTAACATGTGACTGACCAGTTTTCCCAACACCATCTGTTGAAAAGACTTTCCTTTCTTCATCATATGCTTTTGGCTCCCTTGTTGTAGATTAACTGACTGTATGTGAATGGGTCAGTTTCTGGTGACTCAGTTCTATTCCACTGATCTGTGCCTCTGTTATTATTCCAGTACCATATCATTTTGATCACTATTGCTTTGTAATATAGTTTAAAGTCTGGAAGTATAATACCTCCCAATTTGTTCTTTTTTCTAATAATTGCTTTGGCTATTCGGGATTTTTTGTTGTTCCATACAAATTTTAAGATTTTTTGTTCTATTTCCTGGAAATAAGCCTGTGGGATTTTAATGGGGATTGCATTAAACCTGCATGTTACTTTGGGTAAGATGGTCATTTTAATGATATTGATTTTTCCTAACCATGAGCAGGGGATGTCTTTCCATTTCTTTGTGTCCTCCTCTATTTCTTTTAGGAAGGAATTGTAGTTTTTGTTGTATAGGTCTTTTAATTCCTTTTTTGTTAGGTATATGCCCAGGTATTTCATTCGTTTAACGTCTATTATAAATGGTGTGATTGTCATGATTTCATTTTCTCCTAGCATGTTGTTTGCGTCTAAAAATGCGACAAATTTTCATGTTTCGATTTTGTAGCCTGCCACTTTACTGTATTCATTGATGAGTTCTAGAAGTTTTTGACAGGGTTTTTGGGATTTTCAATATATAATCATGTTGACTGAAAATGATGAGAGTTTTACCTCCTCCTTTCCAACCTGGATTCCTTTTATTTCCTTTTCTTGCCTCTGGCTTAAACCTCCAATGGACAACCTTGTCTTATTCCTGACCTAAGAGGAAATGCTTTCAGTTTTTCACCATTGACTGTGATGCTGGTTGTGGGTTTTTCATATAAGGTCTTTATTATGTTGAGGTATGTACCTTCTACTCCTATGGCAGGGCTTTTTTTATTTTTATTTTTATTTTTTTAATCATAAATGGGTGTCGGATCTTGTCAAAAGCTTTCTCTTCATCTATTGATATGATAATGTTGTTTTTCTCTTTGCTCTTGTGATATGGTATATGACATTAATCTCATATTCATTTTTAAATTTCTTTTGTTCTCCATCACACTGCCTTGGCTCAGGCTTATTTACTTTCTTAAATGAAGTATTTTAACTAGTTATTTAACAAATCATTCTTTCTTAACAGTCTCTTTCTACTAATCCACCGTTATATTTTCAAATCAGCACTTCTTCTAGATCTAAGTTGACCTACATGAAAACAAAATAGAACAAAATTTGGCGAGTACTCATTACCTGAAAGAGTAAGTTTAAACACCTTAGCAGGAATTTTACAATTTGACTCTAGCTTACCTTCTTCAAATGTAACTTGCCTCTTGCAATCTTATCTGTTTCTCCTCCCTTTCTATGGGCCTTAAGATTCAGGACTAAGAAGCTATTTTCCATTATCACATTTGACATATTCTTTCTCAGTTCTGCATTTTTTCACAGTATATTCCTTAGAAGACCTTAGATGTGTAGAAGATTTGCTTTGCCGGTTCTCTATCTTTTGAATTATTAAACCTATTTTCTCCCCCAGATCAAAAAAAAAAAAAAAAATCTCTTCTGTTACATCTTCTCTACCTTTTAACTTTGACTGTTACGCTCGGAACGTAGTGCGTAGTTTTATCCCACTGTTATTTGCTTAATTCATTCTCCTATTAGACTGTGAATTTCTTGAGAGTGAGGACCATATCTCATTTATCATTGTATTCCTATTATTTAATTCCATTTTAGCAGAGTATCACTATATAATGATTGAGTTAATAAAAACAAAATAAATAAGGACTATTTACACTGAAAGCTCAGGAGACTTTTCTGTGAACATTATTTTGATTTTTTTTATGAATAGTATTGTATTTTAGACATTAGCTTGGTCTCTTAATCTAAGTGAAAGAGAAGGAAAAAGAGAATAAGAGTACTCAAGACAGTGTTAATGACAATTACAGATGGAATATGTTTTTATTCTGAAATATCCCAAACTGAAATATCCCAGAGAGTATTCTTGACTGTCAGTACCACTTAATGTGTTTCACATCAAACAGCTTAATACAGATATATTTATTGTATTTGGCATTTGAGCAACTTAATAGCTAAATTCAGGCCTATCCTTTGCTAACTTGAGTTTTACTATCTAATTAATCTGCCATATTTTTTTAGTTTGTCATAGCAGTACTTCAAAAAAGCTATGCTTTGTTTTCAATTATTTGCTTTAGGTTACATAAAAGGGGGATTTTCTTATAAAATACTCTTTGCTCTTAAATTGCTATTTGTTTACATAAAATATTACTCGTTAGGCTGTAAAGATAAAAATATTTGAGGATGATAGTAGTTAGCTTATGTTGAGTGTTCACCATTGTCCAGTTAATGTTCTTCGTGTTTTAAGTGAGTGTCCCATTTAATTCCCACAACAACCTTATAAGAGAAATGGGTTCTTGTTCTCTGAAAGAGAAGAACAGAAGTGTAAACAAGATAAGCAATTTGCCCATTTTCTACAGGTGTGAAAAAGCGTGACCAGGAGTGAAATTCAGGAAGTATTTGACTCCAGAGTCCACACTCAGTCACTGTAGTTGTGGAGATTGTAATTTGGAAAAAATTTCTATTCTACCTGAATATCAGAGGTGTGTCTGTCAGTCTTGACATCCTTTTGAATAGATTGACTCTTCATCCTTGAAATCATATTCTTTTCTTCCACAGTTTTTCCCTTTCACTCCCCATATGCCACTGAAAAATTGCAGGCAAAGTCTCTTTTCACTTCCTTTGTTGGGATGATTTCATTACTGCTTCATGAGCCAGTGCACCATGATACGTCTCATTAAAGTCCCTCTCCTGAATCAATGCTGAGATACAAGTACTAAGTCAAAAACAAGTGCATTTCTGTGTTTATTTTTCCTTGTCACTGAAAGAATGGTAAACTATCTACATCATTCCAAGTAAAAATCAGAAAATAGGGTGGTATATTTTTGTACTAATGCATAAATATAAAAGCTGCAATAGGACAATTTTTATATAATTAGGCAAGTACTGATTTGGATGTTTTATCAACAATTAAATTTCACCAAAACAAAACTAACACAAATACACCATAAACTACCCAACCAAAATATCTGTACTACTCTTATCAATTAATGTGTTTTTGTAGTATTATATTAGAGTTATTCTGTGTTATAGAAAAATAGCATACTTTGAAGTGCACGTTCCTCAGTGAATTAATAGAAATTTAGTTGTTTCTATTCATTTTATAATTTTAATGATATAATATTAACCATGGAGCTACTAAGAATTATACTTTTGATGTTAAAGTTAACAATTATCCCCTAGAGAACTGTCTTTATCAGGTAGTGAAGGTAGGTGGAGAATGTCATGCTTTTTCCCTTAAGAAAATTCAGCCATTTCTATGTATCCCCATGCCCCCCCAATTTTTCTATAAAATTCATCTAGGATTTAATATTTAGTCCTTGTTTAACAGCAGAATGAATTTTGATACAGTAAACATTTTACTATTACTAGTCATATATTACTTGAGTTTGATTCATTTCTGCAATGATATTTTGGCACAAAGGGAATCTGTAAAGAGGAAAGAGTTTGGGTGCAGGATCAAAGAAGAGATTGGTCAATGCAGGAGTTAACTAAAGGTGAAGGGGAAGTATCTGAAACTAAAATAAAGTTGGTGACAAAGACAATGTTTTCTCAATTCCCAATATTTGCTCCAAGTTCAATAATGACCTACTTGATAGGCATCTTTGATTTCACACAGGGGCGTTTGTTCAATTTCAGTAGTTGATATTTTAAAGAGTCCAAAGAGTGACTGTGTACATGGAGCTGAAAGCAGCAAAAAACAAGGAAACTCATTGTACTGCCAAGTTTAAGTCCGCTCCAATGCAGAGATGATTCAATCCTCATCAAAATCTAGTCATTACTTTGGGGTCTCATCCTATCTCTAAGATCTGTTCCTCCATTGATTGGTGTTTGTCTTTCCATCATTAACTCCTGTATACAATGGTTTTCTAGATCTTTCTATGAAGGTATTGTTATTGCCTTGGGGATCAAAACAGATGCCACTAGATCCAAGCTAGCAACTGAAATGGTTTACAGATCTTTTCTGTTAACCTCCCCAGTGTTTCAGTTTCGCATTTTGAAGTCTTGGAGTATAAACCCATGATAAAACATCATTTTTTTCTCAGATGCAATTAGTTTATATGGGCCTCTACTTGTAGGGCTTCTTATGCTTGTCATTATTGGGAAGCAATGAGCTTCTGCTGCTATTTTTTTTTCCCACTAAAAATCCCACATCATTTATAGTCTTTCAGCTTGACCTGGGCAAAGAAGAGGCTATTTGCTAGCTGGAAGTGAAGAACTCAAGATCTTGAGGTGTCTGTAAAAAAATCACAATTATTATTTTTAAGTGACTTAGTTCTTCTAGCTTAGATTAGCAAAATCCCCTGCATCTATGTTCCTCAGGGAATGTATCCCATGCATTTTCCAAGTACTTGACTTTGTGAAAAGTTACACTCAGGCCAGACCTTCATATATATATATATCGTGTGGCTATCATCTGTATCTTAACACATTGACTTGGAATTCATAATAATAGCTAAATTTAATTGAATTCTTCCCATGTGCTGACCACAATTCTAAAGGTTTTTAGATATATTAATAAGATCACTCAGTCGTTACAGCATATCTATGACCTAGGCACCATCATTATCCTCTCTTTATAGAAGCATGAAACTGAAGCAGAGGGAGGTTAAATAACTTTACCAAGGACACAAAGTTTGGTTGTGGCAGAGCTAGAACTAGATCTCAGGGAGACTACCTCTTAAGTTCATGCACTTTCTCCCTAGGAATTGGGATAGAAATCTCCTTGCACAAGTGACTGAGAAAAACGCTATTTGAAGCAGGTTGAATAGTAGAAAGAGACCTACACAACTACATCTATAGAGAGGCCCCTTGAATGCAGTTCTCATTTCTAATGGGCCCAAATAACGAAAGTTCTCTAAGAATGATCTCTCATTTGAGAATAATTTGGAAAGACTACTACAAAATACAGTGAAGTTGCTGAGGGGTGGTCAGATTTATGTGTAAGGCAGGATTCAAAACTGATTCTGGACAGGTGAGAAGATAGAAGTTGACTGAGAAACTTGACTTTTTTAATGGGTAGCTGGGGACTGCCTTCAGCAAACTTACCCTCTTCAGTCCACATCATAAAGAGTGTGTCTGTGTTGACTGGTTCCTGTGGGTCTTTGGCTGTATTTTCTTCTGTCCCTGAGCCCCCCATGTCAAGATCAAAAATGACTGCTTTCTTTTCAATCCAATGAGATTATTGTGAATAGCGTTTCTTTCTTTCTTACAAAGGCATGAATAAGGACTTATTGTGATACAAATAGTGCATATATAATTTAGGCAAGTACACATTTAGTTGTTTGATCAAATTGATTAGATTTAGGTTCCTCTAAATTCCTGGTATATACTTTGGGGGTCATGTTTACTGTCTTTTATCTACAACATCTTTCTCTCATCATACATAAAATTTAAAGTGGCATTTAATCACACTTCAGTAAATATTGGCCAGATGCTGAAGATACTTAAAAAGAAGTGTCCTAATTTAATTCTGAGCCTCTAAGAAAGGGCTTGGATCTGTGTGTTGGATATTCTCAGATACAGGGAAGTAAACACAATTTTTCTGTTCTGTTTTCAGGTTACATGTGCCAATTTAACAAATGGTGGAAAATCAGAACTTCTAAAGTCAGGAAGCAGCAAATCCACACTAAAGCACATATGGACAGAAAGCAGCAAAGACTTGTCTATCAGCCGACTCCTGTCACAGACTTTTCGTGGCAAAGAAAATGATACCGATTTAGACCTGCGGTATGACACCCCAGAACCTTACTCGGAGCAAGACCTCTGGGACTGGCTGAGGAACTCCACAGACCTTCAAGAGCCTCGGCCCAGGGCCAAACGAAGGCCCATTGTTAAGACGGGCAAGTTTAAGAAAATGTTTGGATGGGGTGATTTTCATTCCAACATCAAAACAGTGAAGCTAAACCTGTTGATAACTGGGAAAATTGTAGATCATGGCAATGGGACGTTTAGTGTTTATTTCAGGCATAATTCCACTGGTCAAGGGAATGTATCTGTCAGCTTGGTACCCCCTACGAAAATAGTGGAATTCGACTTGGCTCAACAAACCGTGATTGATGCCAAAGATTCAAAGTCCTTTAACTGTCGCATTGAATATGAGAAGGTTGACAAGGCTACCAAGAACACACTCTGCAACTATGACCCTTCAAAAACCTGTTACCAGGAGCAGACCCAAAGTCATGTATCCTGGCTCTGCTCCAAGCCCTTTAAGGTGATCTGTATTTACATTTCCTTTTATAGTACAGATTATAAACTAGTACAGAAAGTGTGCCCTGACTACAACTATCACAGCGATACACCTTACTTCCCCTCTGGATGAAGGATGAATATGGGGTGAGACTGAAACCTGAGAAATTAAATGTTATATGACAGGGCTGTTACCTCAAAGGAGACCACGTCTGTTGCCTGGAATGTGTCTACACTGCTGCTCTTGTCAACTGGCTGCAAATACGCTAGTGGAAAACAATCTGATGTAATTTCTGCCCAGTCAGCTTCATTTCTCAGTATAGTTGCAAATCACTATAGATTTTAAAGCTACACTTGAAGACACGCTCTCACACATAGATGTACGCATACACTCATACACATTTCAGCTTGTATCTGTCATGATTCCTGTCGAGAGGGCTTTCATTTTCTGACTCATAATGGTTCAGGATAAACTATCATCAAGCAAAAGGATTAAGTAGACAGAGAATGGTTTCTAACACTTGCTGATATGGAAATATCTTTTAAAGTCTTGAGTACATGCTAATCAATAATCCCCACTCATGCATTCCTACTGCTTGGAGTAGCTGTACTGGTAAATATTACTGTAGGAGTATATGCTTGTTAAATGGAAAAAAAAAAAATGTGTCTTTAGAGCTCAGTATTTTTTATTTTATGAACACAGCAAAGTGTAGTTATCTTTTTTCCAGCATACAGTAGGCACATTCAAGGTGATTCAAGATGACTCTTTTTTTCGATGGAGGGAGCCTGTTTGCAGTAAAGATGAGCAAACATTTGGAATTTACATGAGGGCAGACATTGGATTACAGTTTTCATCATCAATTGTTGGACTTTTGCCAAGTCAAGATCAACTAAAATTGCTTAAAGCAAGTTTCGATCATTATATAAAAAGGGAATTGCCTGACAGACACCATGTAAGTTATAAATGTCTGTCTTATCTTTACTACACATATTGTAACAAATTCAATAACTTAGTCTTCATTTGTATGACTGGTTTGTATTGTACATAGTTTAACCAAGTGTTATTTGAGCTGCTTATTAATATTAACTTGTACTTGTCTCTTTGCTTGTTATTGGTTAAAAAAGAAAAAAAAAAGGATATGAGGAATTCATTTTATCAATGTAGCTGTGAACTCCATTAAAAAAACAAACTTAATGTACAAAGCATTTATTCAGCTCAAGTATTGTTGAAAGCTATACATATACAACATTACAGTCTGTCTGTATTTAGATATTTTATTTCTGGAAAAAATGAAATGTACATAAAAATAAAATGCTTAAAGTTGAGTTTCAATATGCACTTGTGTAATATGGTGATTTAAATGGTTCTGACAAGAAGAATGGGCTAGAATACAGTTATGGTTTTGCATCTCATGTCTTTAAATTTGTACAGAACTATCTAAATTGCTGTTAGTTGCTCAGTCAGAACAACTTAGGAGCTGCAACTTCAAGCCTGGGAAACAGTTGTGGCATAAAGCATTACACACATTTTTGGTTTACTGTCATTCTGTGTATTAAAGAATACCAAAATTCAATGACCATAAGGATAATTGGGGCTTACTAAATTAACTATAATCACTCTTCTTTTCTGTATAGATATTTTAGTTAGCAGGGAGACTGAAGGGAATTCATTTTTTTTTTTACAAGAAATTCAAGATGTCTGAAGACTGTGGTTGACTTTCTCTGATTCTACCATGGTGACTCAACTCAACTGAAACAATTGTTATAGCAGTGGAAGGCATCAATCTCTACCTGATGGATCAAGTTTTCTTTATTACATTGCTTATGGACATTAATCTTTCTATTTAAACAACAATTGCTGTATACAGTTTTAGAAAAAAAGAAGAAGAAATATGTAAGGTAATTCATTTAAAAAATCACGAATTGGGGATTGGGATATGAAGAGTCTCAAAGGTTAAACAAAGAAGCCAAATTAAAGATACTGACCCTAACCTTTACCATCTTTCCCTCATTTTACATACAAATGAGTATGTTTTCTATGTAGAAACTAATAGAAGTACTACAGGCAAAACAAAACCACAGAGTGAGAACTCAGTAACTGGTTTGACGAACTAGTGTCTTCAACTGCAAATCAAAGACACATCATTCTGTTTAATGTCTGTCTCTCAAAATCCTCCAACATATCAAGACAACCTTTATATCAATGTATTAATCATTTTGCCATGAAATTTAGAAGCTAATGTTAGAATAGACTTTCTCTGGTAAAACAGTCAATAAGAGCTTCATGGGTTCAAGCTGTGGGACATATGTGCCATAGAAAATTCTTGTTACTCTGGGTTTATGTATCAAAGCAATCACTTAGGAGTTAGCTCACTCTAGCAAAAGGGGGAATAAGTGAGGAGAAAACAATATATTTTTTAAGGATTTGATTAGTGCATGCTGATTTTCATCATGTGGTCTAATCTGTCCTTTTGTAATTCCAAAGTCAAGATGAGATGAAAATATACTTCAGTCTCCATCTGTCTGCCCAGCTCTTCAACCTCATGAAATGTTTCTTTGCATTTTTGTAAACATATACAGCTAACTAACATTCAGTGAATTGAATTATTTTTCTGTAGGTTTTGTTTAGAAGAAAATCTAAAAAGAAAATGTTGCAGACTTCTAACAAGGATTTCAATTTTTAAAAATGCAAACTTTCAGGATTCTTTTTCCGGGCCTGTATACTCTCATGCTAAATTCCTACATAATCAGCAATTCCATCTGTAATATAGAAAAATCATTCTGAGACAGAATTTTCATTCAAACGTTTTTTATTTGTATCCATATACCATTCCCGTTTTAGACAAAAAAGTAGGTAAAGGAAGATTATAACTTGGCAAATACAAGGTTTTAGATTATGTATTTGATTAGATTAACTTGTTGACTCAACAAACTTGTTATTTAAGCTTTAATTATCACAGAAAATCTTTTATTGAGGGGAAAAAACCCCTTTAAGTTGCACTTAGGAAATAACCTCTAAAAACTTAAATGTTATTTTACGTCTTTGCTAAGATAAAGAAAAAAGAATTCAAGGTGGAAATAGCTCATGCAAACATGGATTTGTCATTATCTATTATTGTTCTTTACAGAAATATTTTACTAAAGCTGAAGTTATTGTGAAGAAATGAACATTGCAACTTCTTGCCTCATGGGAGAAAAATGATAGAAGTTACTGGTTTATTTATGATAAAGAAAACAATGAACTGTCATGGTATGGTTTCAATTGGGCATTTTGGGTCCCTGTCTCTTGTGAGAATTTTTCTGCATGAGTAGAAGGGGTATAACTGTTAATAGTACAATACTAAAGTTCTGGAAGTGATTATTTTGCAAATTATTACAATAGTTGTTAAATTTAAGACTGTGGACTGTGAATCTTCAGGTTCCTATATTATAGCAATAAACTGTAAGCCATATTTTTGCACAGAATAGATTAAAAAAATCATGGAAGCCTGAGAAAGTGTTTGTCTTTTCCCTTTTCCTCACTGTTTTACATGAAGCAACAGCTTAGTCAATATAGCTCTTTGGAAAAGCAATTTTCATCACCACCACCATCAACTTTGAATGCCAAGTTTTAGCCTGAAGTCAATTCAAATGACTGTGTGTATAAACCTTTGAAAGGCTTGATTGATGTACCAGTTTCAGACATTTATTGGTCTATTTATTATACTATCAATTTATCTATTTTATATTTATTTCTCTTTTTGTTTAAATTAGATACAAGTAGTAGATGCATTCAAAAATTAAAAATTTAAAAAAACATTGATTTGCTTTAAAGTGATTTCTATTTACCTAGCTTGTAGGCAACTAAAATTGAATCCTGAAAAAGTGATTGCTAGGTTTGGCTTTTCTCAGGAGTCCCATGCATTTCAAAGAATTATTTCAGGGGTTGGAAGCATAAGGAAAAGTCTTTCCTGATTTAAAATTATGGAATATCATTGATTTTTGTATCCAATAATAACATAAATATTTTTAAATAACAAATTCACAGTATTTTAAAATCAGGCTGACAAATAATAGAAATCCAGTGAGAGTTTTAGTTTGTTTATATGAGCAAGGTTTAGAGAAATAACAGTAGGAGATTACTAGTGCCTAGGCATTGACCACTGTCCAATATTTCATCAAAAGCACTTTAATATTTATAATTTGACATTTGCAGGAATATGCTTTTTATCACAGATGAATTGGAGGATTACTAAAGATCCCAGAAGTGATATGTGCAGAAGGCTTCTAGAACTTCTGTTGGTAACTGTGGTGGCTGTTGCCAGTGGATGTGCCAAGTGTTAAACCTTCTAAATTCTCACTAGTGATTTAGACACACAGCTAAAGCTCCATTTACATTATGCTCCCTGGAAGGTACTGATCTTCTATTTCCTCATCCTATGTAAATGCTCCAAAGAGACAACTGGAATGTTACTACTCTCTTCTTGTCAAATTTCTTAATTCAAATACAGGAGTAAACATAGCCATTGACTTGTGACTATTTAAGAAACAATACAGGGAAGTTCTTAGAATGCCACTATCACCAAATAAGTATTTTTAAAAATAAAATATCTACCATGGTTTCTATTACTGCCAAAGGTCACTGTCAATTTGCTGCAATTCAGTTTCATTATTGAAATTTTTTTTAATTTGTATTTTATAAAGGTTTCAGTAAAAATCATCAGAAGTGATACTTCTTTAAGCAAGTTAGAAATATTTTTATAGAAAACTTTTTATAGAGATAACATTGACCTATAATGTTATATTGATTTCAGGTGTGCAATATAATGATTTGATGTATGTATTACAAAAATAATCACCATAAAAAGTTTAGTTAATGTCTATGATTCACAGTTATACATTTTTTTCTTGTGATAAGAACTTTCACCTTACTCTTTAGCAACTTGCAAATGTGCAAGACGGTACTATTAACTATGGTCTCCATGCTGTACATCACATCCTCATGACTTGTTTATAACTAGAAGTTTGTACCTTTGGACTCCTTCCTCCTTTCTGCTGCCCCCACCCTACTTCTGTCCACCAATCTGTTCTGCGTATCCAAGAGCTCAGGTGTTTTTGTTTTTTTCCTTTGGGTACCAGTATGAGTGATAACATATAGTATTTGGTATTTGTCTTTCTGTGTTGACTTATTTCATTTAGCATAGTGCCTCCAAGGTGCACCTAAGTTGTCACAAATGTTAAAGTCCTGTGGGAGCCAGGAACCAAGTACCTCTGGCCACCAGAGCCAATCAAGGGGCCTCTCCAGTCACAAAACCCAGGCACCAGACATTAAAACTGGGGCACCAGACACATCTCAGAGTTACCCTCAGAGAGATACTCCCTATGACATGATAGCAGGAAGATACTGTTGCCCTCAGAGATACCTGGAAAGGTTTACAGACAGCCCTTAGATGTGTATTTAATTAGAATCCCACCCCTCAGGCTGTGGCTATGATAAATGAATAGCCTTTTTCACAGAAAAGCTGAACTCCTGGCTCTGTGTTGCCTCTTACTATGCTGTGAAGGGGACAGTTGTTTAGGCAATTATTTTCCATTGGTTACAATCATGTGGGACGATGGGCAAACCTGCTGGCCCCCAGAGTCAGGTGATACAGAGGTGTCCCCTGGCAGCAGCCTCAAAAATCAGGGTTTCAGTCAAGGGTATACTCACCTTTCTGTGAGATACTGACTCAAAACAGAGGGAGAACACAAAGATGGTGAACACAGGACTCTGTTCCCTAAGAGTACCTTCTAGGGCCTCAGAAGTAGGCCAGACCAGAAGCCTGGCACTCAGACCAAAGATTGCTGGAAGGAAAGAGGCCTCTTTCTCAAAAGGTTGGGGGGTATGTTTCAGTCAGCTATCTGCACAGTGCCCTGACAGTGGTAGTTAGACAAGAGTTGTCTCCTTAAGAGACTTCCTCATTTCCAACAGCCCTTGCATCTTCTAGGCCTGAGGGTTGTTGATTTTCAAAGCTAGATGTTTGTGGGGGCGGGGGTCATCTCCCAGTTGATGGATTTAAAAATTGAGGTCCTATGGGGTAAAAGAATACTTCTTTATTCAGGGAGAAACTCCAGTAAATTTGTTTATTTGTTTTAAGGGAAAGGTGCAGGAATGAAGGTGTAGTAGGCAAGCAGGCAGAAAGAGAGAAGAGGAATATGTGTTTTCTTTTTCAGTTAGTTGTTTACACTGGTTGCTCCTCCTGGGCCTGGGGACTTGACCCCAGGGGTATGTATGTTCCTTTGGAGGCATTGACCTAATTGCTTCTCCACCAGGGCTTTGAGTTTCCTCCTGAATGTGGGCTGTCCTTCGTGTGCTGGGGGAGGTGGAGGGTGGGGGTGGATGGGGTGCTGGGGAGTTGGTTTATGGGGACATTGTGTCTCAGTCTTTCCTTCCTGCTTCAGTGTTGATTTTTTTCTCACTTGTACTCAGTGGGAAGGAGGGGTTCGGTTATTTTTCAGTTTTTTACCCCATATGTAGCTCTGTATTTGGTGTGTCTGTATGAGGAAGTGAATTCAGGATCTTCCTTAATCACCCTCTGAACCAGAACTTTTTCATTTATCTTTTAGAGAAGTAAGCACTTGTCATTCTCTTTTAACTACTGCTTTCACCCCAAGGAGAAAGGGGTAGAAGTCCTTGATAATGGCTGATATTTAGTGAATACTCAAGGATGAATACCTACTGTGCTAAGCAGTTTCCATCGAATCCCTCAGTGAAGCATCACGGCTTGATGAAATAAATGTTCTTTTTATTTCTTGTCACAATGAGGAGTCTAATGCTTGAAGGTATGAAGTAACTTGCCTAAAGTAGCAAAGCTCTTAAGTGGTAGATCTAGGAGTCAAATTCCACCTCTGACTCTAGAGTCTGATTTTTCAAACTGTTTCTCCTCTCTATTACTCATTCTTTTTACATTTTCAAACTGCATTACTAAAACTCAGACATGAAATTAGCGCATTTAATATGAACACAGGTATAGTATCATTACATGGAAGACAGATGAATCATTCATTTAGTTCATTTGTTTTGCTTCCGTTGTTTGCTGTTTCTCTTATTTGCTCAGGCCCCCCTGAGAGATTATGGTGAATTCAGTTCTGGTCCGTGCTTGAATAGAAGCCATCTCTGCAGTGGATTACTCACGCCAATCTACTGCTCTGGTAATCAGTGTTGTTTCCTAAGTCACTTTCTGTGAAATCTTTTTGATTTGGGGCTAGAAGTGTCTTTGAACTTGATGAGTAGGAAAGTTGTAGCTCAGGGATGAATAATTCAAGGTATAATGTAATTTTGATTTGCTCAGTCCTACATAGCAATCTCATTTCAGGAATACTTGCTGTATGTTTACAAAACTGAGCCACATGTTTTCAGTTTTTCCTCAAAAGTGGATCAAATAATTTAAAAATGGAATTCAGTCAACTCTTTTTATGTCCTTTCAGAATGTGTCAGTCTATCTTCTGCTAGAGGCTTTGAATCATTTGTTTGTTTGTTTTCCACAGAAGGAAAACAAAAACCGAGATGATACATCTGCATAAAGCTTAAGTGGGTGGGGAGATTTGAAAGGATTGCTCAAACTTTTTTTTCTGACATGAATCATTTTTCTTTTGTCATCTTATTTTTAAAAACAAGCACACTAAAGGAATTCTAAACAATTTTGTTTGTTTGTTTTACCTTCACAAGTTTCTTGGAGATCCAACTTTATAAAAATGGGGTTTAGAATATTCTTAATAAGTTTGTCTCTTGTATCCTGGGCTTCTGATTTTAAATGATACTTATATTTGTTCCATGTTTTTTTCACTTACTCATGTTTTACACATATTCAAAGTAACATTCTTCCAGAGAAACCATAAGCGTGAAGGCAAACTATGCTCTGCTGATTCAACAACAGCCAGGAATAAATTCTATTCTGTTATAAATAATTTACGAGCTCCCCCTTTATTGTTACCTGAACTGATTGCCACGTTTTCCCTTTCCCCACAATTTGAGGAAAAAATTGAATTTGTCATTAAAATAACACTTGTGTTCAAATCTGAAATACTTAAAATATTTTACTCTACTTAAGTTTAAAAAATGAAGGAATTATTTGAGTTTGCTAAGATGATTTTTCATTTTCTTTATTTTACAAGTTTTTCTTTACTTTTTTTCCCTCAGGTTATTTGTCAGATGTTGCTCTTGCAATATCAGTTGAAGTACATGTTGCCAGCTCTTCCATACACATGTTTACTTCTTTCGATTATATAGGATTTCTCTGACTTAGACAACTACAGCTTTCCACTCAGACTTCTGCTGCTCCTGCAAACCTATTTTTGAAATTTAGCAGAACCTAATGGGCTTGATCAAAATATTTCTGGTTGCTGTTTTATATTTGTTTGAGTGATATATATATAAAAGGGGAGGTCTTGGAGAATTAGGACACATATTCTATAGCATATATAATCTAGTTTGTTGGAAAAAGTTAAGATCATACAGAGCCTGTCCTCCTCATTCATTACCCTCACTCAGAATAGGTGCTTCTATTCAAACTATATGAAAAGGAATGCACTCTTGGTGGCAAGATTGAAAATGCTGGTGTGTCTCTGGAAAAGAGTCTGGTGTTCTAAGGACTTGAGAATCTGAGAGCATAAAGTCGCAGCAAACTTTGCAGCAGAGTTGAAATGCCTGTATAAAGTAGATAGGTCTCAAGAAATGGTTATAAAACTTGTTATGAGAGCAACAGAAGTTTTCCTATTGTATCCAAGAGTTGAGTAAACTTGACAGAGCCCAGCACATCCATAGGCCTCGAGGTGGGGACAAAGAGTATGCAGGAGCCATCTACCATACCTGACTCCTGGAGTCCAGAAGCGAGTCTCTAAGAGGTCAGTGTGGACCTCTTAGATGAATGATAATCAGGTACCGTTTTCTGCTAAAACAGGGCATTCTTTTATGCCTTGTGGAAGCTATATGTAATGCTGGGAACACTAGATAGACTAAAATTGACCACAGTTGGTTGAGATTTTAGTGTTTTCCATATGGGAGAATTTGGGCTTAAGAGAAATTAACTTATAGAAAAATTTATATTTATTCCACAATTTATTATGTGATTTGAAATCAATATCTGCTAGATATAATTTTATTCATTAAAAAAGATTTGTTGATATCTCTTGCGAAAGATGCAGTGAATGTTAGCTTAGTGATCTAAGAGAAATTTTAATATCAAGATACCTATATTGAAGGATGAAGTAATTCATGAAAATGAAGAGAGGATTTTTTGACCTTTATATTTTTCATCCAATATAAATCCTTAATTTTAATTGGCTTAAATAACCTTTGTAAATAATAGATTTGAATTAAAAGGATAATTATAAAGGAATAAAGGGGATGAGTAGAGGGTAAGTACTGTTTTAAATTCATACTGGAATTCACTTTTTTCTTTCACTTTTCAGTCAAATTTTTATAGTTTGTGAATAGCTATAGAACTTAGTTTCAAACAATGACACACTGAAAGGAACAGAATATTTAGGATCTCTTGTAGACCCTATCAAGGGAAATGCCCTATAGTGGAAATAGGAGGCAACCGAACTAGGCTTCAGGTCTAACACTCCATTACACTCCAACTATACTTTCCCCACTCTCTTTGGGAACCCCTAGTTTATCTGTAAAATAGTAATTCTAGGCTAAGTGTTTGAATATGTATTCCAGTAATTCTCAAGTTTCCATAGAGGTGCCTCTGGGGGAAGTGGTATTGAGTCATCTGTATAATTTTTAACCCAGGTACTCACTTCATCATTGGACACATTTATACATGCCTCCTATGTGTCATGCCCTAAAGATACAGCAATGAACAATATAAACAAGGTCTCTTGTCTCATGCAGTTACAATACAGTGATAGAACACACACACACACCAAATTAATATGTTGTGTGTCTGGTGACAGTTTGTGTTGTGAAAACAAATGAAGCAGAGAGGGGGCATAGGGTTTCATTAGCTAGGTTTTTTTTTTTTTTTTTTTTTTTATGGTTTGGAATGGTGATTCTTGTGACATTTGAAGCAAGTGAGGGAGTTGGTTTTATGAATATCAAAGGGAAGAGAATCCCTTGCACTGGAAAAAGTAATCATAAATGCTAGAGTCAAGAGCTTGCTTAGTGTGCTTTGGAGGACAAGTAAAATTCCAGAGTGGCTGGAACGTGAGTGTGCGTGAGCTTGGAGAGAATCTCAGAAGGTAAACTAAGAAAAAAGGCTGGAGTTTGACTTACCTGTGAATGCAAATGGTACCTTCAGAGGGTTTAGGGCAGATGAGTGAATCGATGTGACTTACGTTTTAAATGAGACACTCTCAATTAGGGAGACCAGATTGTCAAGAGGAAAGATGGAGGCAGGAAGTCAGGTGAGAAGCGCTTGTAAAATGAAGGTGAGAGATGATGATTATTCAGATTTTGATCATAGTGGTCATAATATTGGTGTTGAGAAATTGTTAGATCCTGGATAGAGTCCAAAGATAGGTCCTTGGATTGACAGATGGACTGGCTGTAATGTACGTGAGAAGGGACAAATCAATAATGCCTTATTTACTTTTCGATACTGCAGTTATATATAAAGAATGATGCTTTGTAAAAACAAACATTTTAAAACCTGCTTTGAAATTAACTGAAGTTACAGATACATATGTGCCTTCTGAATTCTATTGACTACTAGATTTTCACCACCTCTTTGGAACCTGTGAAGGGCAAGAAATTAACTTGACATTCTAAAAAGTCCGTATATGGTACTAGTTCCCCTCCACATGTCATGGTTTCACTTCTGCAGATTCAGTTACCCAAGGTTGACTAGTCTGAAAATAGTAAATGGAAAAGTTAAGCAATAAAGAAGTTATAAGGTTTAAATTACGTGCAGTTCTGGGTGGCATAATAAAATTTCAAGTCGTTCCCTTCTGTTTTCTCGGGATGTGAATCTGCCTTTGTCTAATATATCCCCGCTGTACGCAATCACGCTACGTCAGAATGCTACGTCATTTACCTGCTTCTTGCTGCACAAAGGTGCTTCGTCATCACACGTCATTACATTAGAGGCAGGGTGAGTACGATTCTTTCGGCATTTTGAGAAAAAGAGTGAGAGGAGAGGTAAAATTCACATATGTATATGGCTATAACTGTCCAATGTTATTCATTTTGTTGATAATCTGCTGTGGCTAATTTCTAGGGTTAAACTTTATCAAAGGTATGTGTGTATAGAAAAAACCGTTTATATAGCATTCGGTGGTAGGTGCGGTTTCACGCACCGTCAGGGGGTCCTGGAACTTACACCCGAGGAAACAGAACTTGGGTAGTTTCTTTTTTTTACGTATTGCTTTGTGAAATTGTGTTTCATAGTGAAATGTTGGGAGAAAAATTGTTTACATGTTATTTTGTCTTAGAGCGATCTTAATTTTCATCACATTCACAATAGGATTTTTTTTTAATGAAAAAAGTTCAAGAACAAAGAAGTTGAGCATAAGGAATTATGAACTGATGGGTAGGACCAATGCTATCAACATAGAAAAATATTGAAAGATATTATGGAGGTTTACTTGAGAGTATATCTATTTCATATTTAATACTTGGAATTAAAAATATTTTGATGTAGAAAAGAAAGGTGCCATTTTTCATATATTTTAAATTGTTTAAATAAATGAAATAATAGTTTGAGCATTTAAATTGTTCCATCGTCCTAAAATGTCTGGAAGCATGTTTGAGACATACTTCAAAATTAGGTGTTGGCACTGGAATTTTCTGTTAAATGATAAACCTTTCAAAAACATCAGTGAATATAAATATTAAATCTGACTTTAGGTTTTCCAAAAAACTTTGAAAACTGGGACAGAATCTACATATTACAAAATGGAAAGGCTATAATAATTTATAGGACTAGAAAAAGAAATTAATTGTGTAATTGGATATGTCATTGTGTCCGGGATACTGCATTTAATTTATATAGATGGACAATGGATTCAAAAGCATTGTGCCTAGAGATCAAATATACAGGGTTCGTATGCATTTAGAAATGTAATTATATTTAATTATATTTGTTGATTGAATAGCTAAGTATAATCCTTGTTTAATGCTGAT
The DNA here is from genome assembly GCA_004363575.1 of Solenodon paradoxus. NCBI lineage: Eukaryota > Metazoa > Chordata > Mammalia > Eulipotyphla > Solenodontidae > Solenodon > Solenodon paradoxus. Next base: position 14,522 of record RJWH01000279.1, on the reverse strand, counting down.
TCTCATGTTAAAAACAAAGGACAACAAGTCTAATTGTTTCTCTTTACATGTGGCAATTTGTATTCTCTTGAATTTCTGAGATAACATTTCATGTCTTCCATTGCAAAATAATAATTTGATAGCTATAGCGGCTAAGTGTCTTAAATACATATTTATCCCTAAATATCTTGCTGCTCCTGATTAAACTTGGGGAAGGTGTAGTTCTATGCCAAATAAAGACCATTACAGGAAAGAGTAATTAGAATATTTCTAAATTGTTTTCTTATTTTGTTTTTCCACTGATGTGTTTAATTTGATGGTGACTAAATTAGATAATATTTAAATTTTCCTAGATATTTGAGTGGCCAAACCTGACTTTGAAATTTGTGGTCAATGCCTGTAGCTTATTTATAGTTGTGAAAGAGACAAAGTGGAAATAAAAGTATATAGGACCCAAACTTGTCTTTAAGTCTAATATCTATATTGGTAAAATTCCTGAATCAACAGTGTACTTTGAATTGTTAGATATTCCTTTCCAGTAACATGTAGCAGGCACTGTCATCTCTTGCCCAATTCCCCTCTTCCCTTACCACTTCATCACATATTAGCTCAACTTCTGTCAGCACCTGCATTTCTTTGCCCAAAGGCTTCCTCTGTCCATTAGAGCCTGCTTTGCTCCTTGTGCAGCAGGGCATAGTATACAGAAAAAACATACTTGCAGGTGCTTAGGCCCAAGCTTCCAACAATGACCACAGCAGGACTGAACCCGTGATCCTCAGGTGAGATAACTTTGGTATGTTTGTTGCACCCTGGTTTGCCAAAGTCCGTGGTAATTACCTACTTCATGAAACACACTTTATTGAATTTCTTCCCTTCCCTGCCTCACTTCTTCACTACATTACTAATGTCTCCTGTAATCATCTCCAGTTTAAACTATGTTCTTTAAATTGTTTTCTTAGGAAATGCTTCTGAGAAATGTACTCCAAAACAAATGTACATTGGCATATTTTCTTGGTCTTGATATTTGCTCCCAGTCAGAAATGTAAAATAGTATATTCTACAAATATAGATTTTAAAATCATATTCATTGAGATAGAATTTACACACAACAAAATGCAATCATTTTAGATGTATAGTTCAGTAAGTTTGTATACAGCTAGGAAATAACGACCATCATGAACAAGTTACAGAACATGTTACCCTAGCAGTTTCCTCAGACCCCTTTAGTCAGTCCTCCACCATATTCAGTCTGCCCTTTCACTATCAATTGTTTTCCTAATTCTAGAATTTGATATAGATGTAACCATACTATGTGTACTTTTTTTGGTCTGGCTTTCTTTTTTTCTTTGCTCTGCAGTGTGTTTTTAAGATTTATTCATTGTGTGGTCTGTGATTTAGGTTTTTCTTTTAATTGTCAAGTAGTATTTCATTGTGTAGAAATATTACCGTTTCTTAACTGTTCACCAGTTGATGGCATTCAGTTTCTAGTTTTTGACTATTATGAATAAAGATGTTTGGAACATTTATGAATAGGTCTTTGTGTAGACCTATGTTTCTTTCCATTCTTTGAGGTAAATACTAAAGATATGTTTACCTTAAAAAAAAGCAAACTGATCTGTACGGTAACTTTATACATTTTACGTTCCCTCCAACAATCTATGAAAATTCCAGTTGCTCATGTCTTTTCCAATACTAGGGTATTTCCAGTCTTTTCAATCTTAGCAATGCTAGTGGGTATATAATACTATCGTATTATAATTTATTTTAAATTTGCATGATCTCATAATGTTCGTATCTTATCAGATGCATACTGGCTATTTAGATATCTTCTTTTTTGTAAAGCATTTGTTAAAATATTCACCTCTTTTAAAATGACCAGGTTGTACAAGTTTTTAATATATTCTTGATACCAGCTTATTGTCAGCTAGATATACTGCAAATAGTCCCTCTTAATCTAGATTTACCTTTTAAATTTTCTTAATAGTGTTTTTTAAAGATAAAGAGTTCATTTATTATTTTCTAAGAAATCTTTATTTTCTTTCAGAGTTTTAGTTCTAAGTTTGTTTTAATCTATTAGGCCTTTCAGGTTAGCTTTTGTGTGGTGTGAGGAAAGGTTTTTATTCTGAGTGAAATACATGGATATTTTAGTAACATTTGTTGAAAGGAATCTCTTTTCCTCATTGAACTATCATGACAACTTTACAGAAATTAATCGAACATATACATGGGCATCTACTTTTGGTCATTATTCTGTTTAATTGATCTATATGTCTATATTTTGATTTCATTTTTCTTAATGTTAATGTAGTTTTCAAATTTCCTTTTCATATTTGACCCCTATTTAAAATAATTTATATTTCCAAATATTTCATGCATCTTTTTGTTATTGATATTTACTTTAATTCACTAGTGAACAGAGACTATACATGATTCTTTTTCTGTATTTTCTGAGATAAGCATATGTTCTATTTTAGTGGATGGTTAATTTGCATTTTACAAGAATATGTTCTGTCGTATGTTATAGTGTTGTATAATGTCAGTTTTATATGTCATATTTACCAATTTGATGTATATATATTTACATTATCAGTAAGAGTATTGAAATCTCAAATAATTTTAGTTTTGCCAGTTCTCTCTTTCTACTCATTTTTTACAGTATGTATTTTGAATTTATATTATTATGCACATATAAATTTAGGATTTTATATCTTTCTGGCAAATTAAAACATTTTTCATTATCAAATATCATTCTTTGTTTCTGATATTTCTGAATCTTAAGTATACTTAAAATATGTATTAATATAGCTACTCCATCTTTCTGTTAGTATTTTCAAAGTACGCTTTTAAAATCTTTTTTATCATTAACCTATTCATGTCTGTGTCTGCACCGTTTTCCCTCGAGACAACCATACGTCATGTGTGGTGTGTACCGCAGTGTATCACTCATGTTTCTCTTCGATAAAAGACTTACAGCCCCCACTTCTGAGAGTGTTGTCAGTAGTTAGGCATTAGCTTTCAGCTCCATCATGAATTACCTTTTGTCCAGAAGGTTACCTCATCTTATCTTTAGAGGAATTACATTTCTGACTCCAGCTGACATGTCATTAGAAGGCTAGATTTGAGTGTCTTGATTCCTTGCAGGATATGCTTTCTTCTGAATCACCTTTGCACTCCTCCTTTGTTCTGATGATTTCCTTACATTCTGTAGGAAATTAAACAGTTTTCTGCAATTGTTTAGTAATTTTAAGAGGCATTTATGCTATTAAGCTTCATAGTCTATGCTAATCAATGAGATATGTCCTTTTTAAGTATAATGTTGTTTGAAGCCAAGAAATAGATCACAGTTGTTAATCTAGGAAGTGTTATATTTTCTAAATAAATAAACAATAAAGAAACAGTAAAATAAACAGTTCTTTTCAGGAATTGATTTATATGAGACAGAATCAAAATAAAAGGTTAGGATTGTATGGCAAAATATATTAGATTCTCATTAGCCATCTGGACAACACATGAACATTTAAGTTTAATACTCTATCCTCTGAAGGTGTTATCTAAGAACTTTCATATAACTTGCATGAATAGCTTATTTTCATGGGTATGCAGTTTCCAGTTTGATTTGTGAATGAAAAAGGCAGAAAACATTAATTGAATGTATACCAGGTAACAATTACTATTTGAGTATTTTACATATGAACCTCTTTTACTATTAAAAGTAACAGGTGAGATCTATAGATATAATCGTTCATGTTTTACTGGTATGAATCTGAGGTTCAGAGAGGTTAAATCTATTAAAAACAAACTGCATATTCCCCTTACACTATCATTCTACTTTTTTTTGGACATTATTATATCCATGTTGAATATAAAGAACCACTGAATTTTTATTTGAAGGTATATCAAGACCAGATAACACACATAGAATATTTAATTCTGATGAATTAGATCAATTAATGTCATATAGTAGTATTTGAATTACTAGCATATAAAATGAATTCCTTTTTATTTATCCTCTTAATCTGAATCAAAGGGTCATTATATAACATTTATCCTAAATGCCCAATAGCAATGTCAGAGGCTTGATATAGAGTTGTGACCTGAGCATTTTTCTTACTTAAGATGATTATTTACTCTAGCATTTGCCTGTGTATAAGAATGGGGGGTTGCATATCATACTTTGACATTAGTAGGGCATACATGCAAAATAACATAGAGGTCCCTAATGCTATGAAAACCAAAAAACTGTTGGCTTTTGTGGGTTTTTTTTTTTTTTTTAAATCTCAAGAGAATAGATTGCTTGGAAAGACTTTTTTAAAGCATTTGGATTTTTTTCATAAAAACAAAGTGCTTTATGATATACCACAGATTTAACTAGCAAGGCTAATGTGTAGTTTCATTTTGGCTTAATATTTTGTTTCATAAGTACTGTTTAGTTTTACTCTCCCCAGAATTTGTCTTGATTTTTCTTGTATATTAATGATTTCTTACATTATTAGAAGTGTTTGAGAAGATCAAATAAATATCAAATGCTGAGCTCCTTATTTGTTGTAGTTTCACTTTAATATTTTAATTTATGACATATCAGAGTTTGCCATTAGTAGGGCATAATATGCAGAATAACAGCAGTCTTTAATACTGTGACAACCAACTAAACAATTGCTTTTTGAATTTTTTTTTTTTATCTCAAGTGAATAAATTACATGGATAAACTTTTTCCTGGCTTACCTGGTGAAGTAGGGGTTGGTCACAATCTACATATATCCCAGGGTCCCAAGTTTATATGCCCTGCCCAGCAGGATCAATCAAGAGGAACAACTAAGTAAAATGAGGTGTTCCTTTCCTCTCTCTCTTCCTGCCTTTCTGTTTCTGCTGACCTTCATTCCTGCCCGCATCTTTCCTTTAAAACAAAGATAACCCAGAGAATTTTTTTCTTTGAGTAGCTTGCAGTTTACAGCAAAACTGAAGGGAAGGTACAGAGATTTACTGTATTCCCCCCCCCCTCACCCCTCCTCATGCATGATAGCCTCTCCCATTCTCAGTGTTCCCTGTCATAGTGGTACATTTGCTACAATTAGAGGACTTATACATCAGTTGGTTTAAGATCTTAGTTTACATTAACTCACTCTTGGTGTTAAACATTCTGTGAGTTTGAGCATATGTATAATGGCATATATTCATGCTTGTGGCAGGCTAGTTTCACTAGAAAAATCCTGTGTTCCACCTGTACAATACTCCCCCATTCCCAACTCCAGGGAACCATTAAGTTTTTACTCATAGTATTATCTTTTTGTGGTTCTATTTTGAAAATATCATTTAACAAGCAATTTTGAGCACCTACAACTTTTCAATCATTGTACAGTTCCTGAGAACATCAAGTGAATGTTTTTAATGTTTTTCAAGTGACACACTGTAGAAGGATAAAAGTAATTTATATATATAATTTATATAAAAGTAATATATATTGATAATATGAGATATATAATCTATAACATAATTATAAAGTGAAATAATATGTAACATGTATTTTCAGTAATCCTGATGAAGGAATAAAATATTTTGCCTGTATATTATATAGCATGGGAGGTTATTCTAGATTGTTTTCTCCCTAGCAGACCTTGCAACATGGATTTAAGTGCAAGTGTTGATATGGAAGGTAGAGAGTGAGATTGTGGACAAAAGGAGAGCCAGTAAAGTGAGCTTGTAGAAAAGCAGAATTTTTAGTTAAACATAGGGCTGGAACTAGATTAAAAATAAAGCTGAACATTCTCTGAAAGTCGTAACACTAACTAGGAAACTTAATTAAAGCATCCAACCTTAATTCTAAGACAAAAGCTGAAAATTTTGGGGGGGCTCAGACTGAAGATAGTTCTGTAGTTAATAAAAAGTTGATCTTAGTGAGCTTTTTCTCTCTATTTATATATTTTAGAATTTTCCTTATCAGTTCTAAACACTTGAAAACTCAAAAATATCAGACTAGTGTGATATTCTATTTTCAAAGGATATCTCATCTGTGGGTATGTTCTGTGAAGCAAGTGGATAGTTGTTTTTTTTTGTTGTTGTTGTTATTTTTTTACTTAGGATTTGATGAGAATTTGTGATGCATATTGTTGGTGCTGATAAGAGAATCTCTCAAAATTGCTAGCAACTTTCTCTTCTGCCCAGATGCTACACATTTGAGAAATTAAAGAGTAAATTTGAGATAAAAGATCAAGTCTCATTGATAGTAGCTCTGTATAAGGATGTGATTTATTGTGAGAAGCAAATCTGATGTTCATCTCCCAGAGTTATACTGCCGTGTCCAGTGGTTGTGGCACTTTGCTTCTCCACATGAGTGGCCTGCCCAGGGAAAACTGAGCAAGATAAGATGAATTCCTTCTCTTTGAGGGCAAGCTTATTCTCAAATTGTTGAAGAGCAGAGCTGACTTAAACATGCTCAGTTACTCTTTCCATATTTATTTATCACATATGCCAATATGCTCTCCAGGGGTGGTAATAATGAAGGGGTGGAGAAAGGTCAAGTTTAAATCTAGAACTTATTTTTCTTTAGGGGAACCAGGATTTTATTGAGTTGATAGCAGAAGAGAGATGCTCCCTATTTTACCTGAATTAAATTACCTAAAAAAGATAAAGATTGGAGAAGAATTATTCTAATGTTTTCCCATGAGAACAAACACATGGGAATTGTTATTTAGTAGAAAATAAAACTAACTTATTTTATAACATCTCATAATTATGATGAAAAAGGGAAAATTACAATTCAGAATATCCCTTCTACTCCAAAGGTTTTATTTGTTTAAAATTTGATCATTACATTTTGGGTGTTAACTTTGTTCTAATCAGTAAATTTAAAACATAACTTTGATAGTATATTTAACTGAAATTTAATGTTGCCCTGATTTAAGCCAAATTTAACAGTATCGTGATACTTTCTATTTTTAAAAATTTTTTTTTGAAGGAATGTTGCAACATAGCATTACATAGGTTAAAGGAGTGTTTCATTCTGAATCACATGTTTATGTAATACATTAAGTTTATCATCACCAGTTCATTTCAGCCTTCACCATATAATTGACTAGTACTATTCATTTCATCTCCCTTTCTCTCCTCCCTCTGTAACCACTAATATATTTTATAGAGTAAAAGTCTTTTTTGTTTTAGTTCATGTGTTTGCTTGGTTTCTCTCTATACCACATGTGAGTTAAATTATAACAATAGCTGTCTCTTTCCACCTGGCTTGTCTCACTGAACATAATTCCCTCAAGGTCCAACCATGTTGTTGCAAATGGTAGGATTTCATATTTTTGATAGCTACATAGTATTGCATTGAGTGTGAATATATACCACATCTTCTTTATCTACTTATTTGTTTATGGGACTTAGGTTTTTTCCAGCTCTTAGCTATTATAAATAATGTTTCCATGAACCTGGGAATGTTACTAATGTTGTGTTTTTAGGGTAAATACCCAGAAGTGTGATACTGGACCATAGGGAATGAAAAAGCTCCCTAAAACCAAAAGTCCCAGGGATCAGGTGGTTTCACTAGTGATTTCTACCAGACTTTCGAAGAATTAACAATTCTTCTAAAATTCTTCAAAAATTTTAAAGCAAACTTCCACTTTTTATGAAGCCAAGAATACTTTTTAATTTAATGTGCACTATGCCATCTTCCAAACTATATTTTCTAGCACATCTAAGACACAGGATATATACATGGTCACATAATAGCATATTTAAATTAATTCTGGAAATACTGACTAAAAATTAAGTTTCCCATGTTATTTTATTTTGTTCTCAAGTTTGTCTTCTCAGATTGAGGCTAATATCAGAATATGAGAGATGGGAAAATTGGGGGTATTGGGTTACATCATAGGATAAAGGCATAGGTCTAGAGAAACCTGGGAGTTGAACTTTGATCTTATAATTGCCACTACTTTACCCATTCCACTGGGGTGTAGTTTCTTATCAGATACAATGCAAAGATCATGTAAACAGGTCAGTGCCTTCAATTGAAAAGTACAAAACAAAACAAAAACAAAAAATGAATTAAGCACTGAAATAATAATAGGAAATTTACATTATTCAAAATAAATATTTTGGACATCTTTCTTTTTTTTTTCTTACAAGCTGATGAGTTAGTTTGGAGCCATGCAAAAGGGATTGAGTTGTGTTTTTTTTTTTTTTTGCCAAATGGTTTCCTTGAACCTGAATCCTTTTCATGTCCTTTACTCTGAGGTAAGCTGTGAAATTATGTAAATTTCCTAGAAAAACTCTAGCATGATATGAATAGAAGGATATTTCTTATAAATATTAGAAAAATTTTTTTCATTTGCTATTTGAAGAGGTAGCCAGTAATCCACTTGTATCCAGTAGATAAAAACTACTAAGAGGGTCTCCTTAAAGATTTTATAAAAATAAACATAAGCCTGATCCTGATTTCTGAAAGATCTTTCTTGTGAAAGAGGAATAAGATAACTTGATCATGCAACCTCTCTAAAAGTGGTTTTATAACCTGGTTGCTAAGTGCTTTACTCAAACGAGCTTCATCTTCTACTCAATTTGCATGACATTGTGTGGGTCAAATATGCCTTTTATCTGAAGCCTGACTAGTGAAAAATTTAGAGAAAGGGATTTTTATTTTTGAACATCTTTTTGTACCAGCTCATAGTAAAGGATTCTATTATTTTGGGTCTTTTTTCTTTTTTAATGAATGTTTGCTCTGGGTTGCTCTTTAATAGCTGAAAATTGTATGGAAATACACGGGATTGAAGTCTATGTCTGAGATTATTTATGTGGAAGTAAATCCTGTAAATCATCACCCCAAAACGTATTTATGGCTTTAAATATCTCTCTGTTTCCACTGCTTCTTGGCAGACAGGAAACATCATTTTGAATTCAAGTCCTCCCAAGGGGAGAAAAAGTAGTTAACATGACACTTGGAGGATATTTTCTTAAAGTTTGCTCCCTGTGGAAATGTTTTTGAAGTCAAATACAATTCTGTCAGCATTCAATTTTTTTATATTAATTAGTTGAGATAGACACTTCCCACACTGAAATGTGTTTACTTCTGCATGAGTAACTATAAAGTCAAATCAGTTTTTGTTTGAGGATTGGAAGTAGAATTGGAAAGTAGAAGGAGGTTGGGAAAGAGCCTCTATATGGATTTTCTTTTTAAGCTGTTTTGATTTCACTTAGTGCAAATCGTTTTACCTCTCTTGAGTCTCAGATTTCTAATCTGTGAAATAGATGTTATAATACTTACCTCAAAGGGTTATAAGGATTAAATAAAATTTGTAAAGTAGTCTGCTTTACACATGGTGGGCACTCCATGCAGGTTAGCTGCTATTAATGGTTTTAATACAGGATGTATTTTAATCTGAGAATCCAGGTTAAACAACACAATATTGTTTATTTTAAGATTACCACAGAAGCAAGCCAATAGGTCTCCAAAGGCCCTTGAGCCAAGGTTATTCATAAATGACTGTTCTTTTTCCCTATCTATGTTTATGTGTCCATAAATACACCTTCAGTTTAAATCACTAGTTCTCAGCCACCTGCACCTTAAATTTGACAAGAATCTATGGGAGCTATTTTAAAAAACAAAAAACAAAACCCTAATATTAAGACCCCCACCTTACAGATTTAAATCATCACTAGGGTTGAGCTCTGCATCAGTGATTTTTAAATGTTCCTCACATGAGGTGCAGCAGTAGATGAGATCTTTTGGTCTATCTTCCATATGATTCTGAAACTGATGCACATTTGCATAAATTATCTGCAATAAGACAATTATTTTAGGTTCGGGATAGGAGTGGCATCTTAGGATGTAATGCTGATTATGTTCCCTAACCCTTTTAATGAGTTATGGACTAGATTAGAAAATTTCTAAAGTTGAGTTTAGAAAAATCTGCTTAATAGTTGTTGAGAAGTATAAAACTTACAAAGAAGGGCATTTTTAGCTGGAGAAACATGAAAATGGTAAATTGTGGATTATTGTTAAGTCCTCCATGTTAGCCCTCTGTGAAAAAAATGATCAACTCTTAATTAAGGTTGACTTTAGAAACATTTAATAGGTGAAAATAGCATGCCCTGGGGACTTTTATATGACTGACTGCCTTCTTTTGTTATAAACCATCTGCCTGGAGGCTTATTTGGGAATGGTCTACTTAGCCATAGTGGGAAAGGAAGAAATTTGTTCTATTATCAGATCAATTCAGAATTGACTAGGTGCCCGTGATATAGCCAGTGTTTGCTCTGATTCTTAAACCCAGAATTTAATCACTGTTTGTGATCCTAGATCTTATTAATAACCTTCAGGCAGTTAGCAGTAGAAATGTTCATTTAAGGCATCAGTCTTGCTGCCCATTTTGAAGTTGTAAATCTGGACAGTTAGAGGACTCCTGCAGCAGTGATTTCCATTGGGTAATAAGTGACTTTTTTATTCTCAGGTGACAGCCGTCATTTTGTGTAAAACTGATAATTGATGATTGGCAGAACACGTATCTCTTAGGTGCATATATAGTATTGCCTGTGTATACAGACACTTCTGCATAGCACGTGTAGGTAGTATGCTTCTCTGTTTCTGAAAAGGATAAAACTCTGTATAATATTTATCATTCCACCTTTCTATTTCCTCTACAAAGACAGAGGGACATTAGTTATGATATTAGTAATGATATACTACGCAATGCATTATTTATAGGGCTGAGTAGGAAAACCACTACTATTTGCTTTTCTGGAATCTAATAGTTGTCTTAATCTATACTAATTTGTTCAGTAGCAAATGAAGGTCTTAGCGATATTTGGACTACTGTGAGGAGAATGACAAACATAAATGAAAATATTTTCCAGAATTAGAAAACACAGTATTAAAACACTCTTTACTGTTGGGTAATTTGGACTGTCTACCTTGAACTATAAAATATGCAAATCACCTTGTTTCTTCTTTTCTTATTCTTTATATCTGACTTAATCATTTCTTTTGATATTTGATTCTATATTTTTGAACCCATTGTGGTTTGAATAGTCTTGTCTCACCAAATTGCATACTCCTCTGATGCCTTAATAGAAGCATAGTAATAATACCTACTACAAAGTTAAGTATTCATTTATCTCACATGCCCAATGAATTTGCTTTGAATTTACTTTGAATTTACCACTCAGAGTTGTTCTAGGTAAGTAGTTTCCTTGATGTTAATATCTTTCAAAGTAACATTTTTTCTTATGAAAATGTATGTTCTCGTGTATAATTGTACTCTAGAGATTTTAAAACTATTTCATAATTTTGAAGATATACTTATTTTGCTGTATTATACTGGATTATTTCAGAGTATAATTTTGTTTATGAAGATCAGATAGCTAGCTTTATCATACAAACTTTTCTGAGAACATTTTAATAAAAAAATTAGAAGCAATTATGAAGAAATGTAGTAAACTGTGTAATTTTTCTCTGTCCTTAAGTTCAAAGCAAAACCAAACAAAGTAATAGGGAAGCATTTTTTTGGGCATTTTTTTAGTTGTAGTAATTTATTCTGTACATTAAAATAACCCCAAATGTATAGTTTCCCTGTTCCTCAGATATATGTCAACATACCCTGGCCTCCACCAAATCACCAAGTGTTCTTCACCATTGTCCAGTGGGCTCTGCTACCTTTTGCCCCCTACTCCAGTTCCCTGTTGGTAATCTCAGTTCTATTGCAATTGTTCAGGGTTGGTTTTGTTTCATCTGTTTCTTTGTTTTGTCTATTCACATTCCACCTATGAGCGAGGTCATCTGGTATCTATTTTTCTTCTTTTGGCATATTTCCTTTAGCATAAGCCTCTCTTGATCCATCCATGTTGATTCAAATGACAGAATTTCATCTCTTCTAAAGGCTGTGTAGTAGTATTCCATTTTATATATATATATATCTTATTTTTTTATTCACCTGACATTGAGCACTTAGGTAATTTCCAGTTCTTAGCTATTGTGAATAGTGCTGCAGTAAGCATGGGGGTGTATAAGTGTATGCAAATAAATGTTTTTGTATTTTTTGGGTAAATACCCAGAAGTGGGGTGGAGGGATCATATGAGATTCGAAATTCAACTTTTTGAGGAGTCTCCAAACTGTTTTCCATAAGGGTTGAACCAGTTTGCACTCTCACCAAAGTGTAAAAGTGTTCCATTTTCTCCACATCCTCACCAACATTTGCTGTTTCCAGATTTTGGAAGATAGTCAGTCTCTCAGGGTTAAGGTGGTACCTCTTGGTTGTTTTGATTGTATTTCCCTGATAGTCAGTGAGTACGAATATTTCTTCATGTGCCTGTTGGCCATCCTCAGAAAATGCCCCTCTAAATCCTCTTCCCATTTTTCAACAGGATTGCCTTGTTTTTCTGTTACTGAGTTTTTTTGTATATTTTAGATATTAAGCCCTTATCAGGAATATGAAATGCAAATATCATCTCTGAGTGGGTTGCCTTTTGATTTTAGAGATGTTTTCTTTCACTGTGAGGAAGCTTTTTCAGTTTGATGTAGTCCTAATTTTTTATTTTTCTTTCTGTTTCTTTTGATACTGGAGTTGTGTTCCCATAGACCCCTCTGAGACTGATATCATAGAAAGTCTTTCTTAGGTTGTTTCCCAAGAATTTTATGGTTTTGGTCTTCTATCCAAGTCACTAGTCCATTTTGAATTAATTTTTGTGAAAGCTGTTAGAGAGTGGTCTAGATTCATTCTTTTGCATGTGTCTATCCATTTTTCCCAACACCATTTCTTGAAGAGACTTCTTTTCTCCATTGTATGCTTTTGACTCCGTTGTTATAGATTATATGTGAGTAGGTCAGTGTCTGGTAATGGTGATTCATTTCTGTTCCACTGATCTGTGTCCCTGTTTTTATTCCATTGCCATACCGTTTGGATCACTATATTGCTTTGTAATATAGCTCAATGTCTGCGATTGTAGTCCCTTCAGATGAGTCCTTGTTTCTAATAATTGCTTTGGCTATTTGGCGTTTTTTGTTATTCCATACAAATTTTAAAATATTTTGTTCTGTTTCCTAGAAATAAGCTTGTGGGATTTCAGTGGGGATTACAGTAACTCTGTATAGCGCTTTGGGTAAAATGTCTATTTTAATAATGTTAATTCTTCCCAACTGTGAGCAGGGGATGTCTTTCCATCTTTTGTGTCCTCCTTTATTTCTTTTAAGAAAGACTTGTAGTTTTCATTGTACCGATCTTTTACTTTCTTTAAGTGTATTCCCAGGTTATTTTATTGTTTTAGCTTCTATTTTAAATGTTGTGATTTTCCTTATTTCATTTTCTTCTAGCATATTGTTTACGTGTAAAAATGCAATTGATTTTTTGCAGTGATTTTGTGGCCTGCCACTTTACTGTATTCATTGATGAGTTCTAGAAGCTTTTCGACAGAATTTTTAGGATTTTCAGCGTATATAATGTCATCAGCAAGTAATGATAGTTTTACATCCTTCTTTGTAATTTGGTTTCCATTTATTTATTTATTTTTGTTTAATTGCTCTGGCTAAGACAGCCAGTATGCTGTTTAACAGTTGTGAGAATAGAGAGCCTTGCCTTGATCCTGACCTTAGAAGAATTGCTTTCAGTTTTTCACCATTAACTATAATGTTGGCTGTGATTTTTTTCATATATGACATTTGTTATGTTGAGTTTTGTAAATTGTAGTTCCATCTTATGGAGGTTTTTTTTTTTGTCATAAATGGGCATTGATTCTTGTCAAAAGTTTTCCTGTAATATTGATATGATTATGTGTTTGTTTATTGCTCTTGTTTATATGGTGAAAAGCATTAATAGATTCACAATTGCTGAACCATCCTTGCATCCCTGGGATACATGATGCATACATTTTTTGATGCAATGTTAGATTCATTTTGCTAATATTTTGTTGAGAATTTTTTCATATTTTCATTAGAGATATTGGTCTGTAATTTTCTTTCTTGGTGACATCTCTACCAGCTTTTGATATCACTGTGATGTTAGCGTCATAAAAAGTATTTAAGAGTGTTTCCTGTTTTTCAGTATTTTGGAAAAATTTGAGCACAAAGTGTGTTAATTATCTGAAGGATTCATAAAACTCATTAGAAAATCCATCTGGTTCTGGGATTTAAGTTTTAGGCAGACTTAGGATTTTATCTTCAGTTTCTTTGTTTGTGATTGTTATGTTCAGGTATTCCAGTTTTTCCAGGTTCAGTCTTGAATTTTTCTAAATATCTGTCCATGTCCTTAAGGTAGTCCAATTAGTTGTACTACTATTCACAGTAGTCCGTTACGATATTTTGAATTTCTTGGGTATCTGTTGTAACTTCTCTTTCATTTCTGAGTCAGGTGATGAGACTTACCTGAATTTTACTTTGTGAGTCTAGCTAATGGTTTGCCAATTTTGTTTATTTTTTCAAAGAATTGATATTTGGTTCACTGAGCATCTGGATTGTCTTTTTGTTTTCTATTTCATTTATTTCTGCTCAAAATTTGATTATTTCATTTCTTCTACTTATTTTCACCTTTACTTGTTGTTGTTCCTTCTCTTTGTTTTAAGT